>CP106723.1:136507961-137107961 GCA_025506655.1 Gossypium rotundifolium | reverse complement strand
TTCATAAACTAGGGCTATTTTGGTAATTTTGTAAACTAGGGGTATTTTTGTAATTTCGTAAACCAGGGCTATTTTGGTAATTTCGTAAACTAGGGGTATTTTGGTAATTTTGTAAACCAGGGCTATTTTGGTAATTTCATAAACTAGGGGTATTTTGGTAATTTTGCACTGCAATGGCCTTTTCGAAGGCCTAATGTCGCCCAAAGTGACTTAGCTACCATTTTTGGTCGTACCGAACTATTGGGCCTAAAACCAGATTCCAGCCCATTCGGGCCTACACGCTCATGTGGCCCACCTAACATACATCTAGCCACGTATATCAGTTCCACCTAATCTAGTTCACTATATACTATATCATCATGCAATTTATTCAATTGGGCCCACTTCAGCCCATCGCGACCCAAGCAGCCCCAACCCATAAGAATACTACTGATGGCCTCAACTATCATGTTGAAGCCCCACACATGCATTCACACGCTCGTGTAGCTACTATTGCCGTGATCGGCACTTTGGCATTTGCCGCTCTACAGCTAGAGTAAAGAGAGAGTTACACACCTGATAGGACTCTGGTGTTAAACTGCACTGCGACCACTCCTGTGCCCAAACGCCCACCAAGGTATCTTAACTCTCCTCTTGGAATGCTCTTTATATAGCTAGCTCTTCACCTTCCTTCTTTGTATCTTTCTGATGTGGGATCCCTCCGTCAGTAGAGTTTAAATTCAACTGAAACTCTTACCGTCCAATCCTCAAAATAAATACTCCCTTGCTTCTCACGAGATTCAAACTCAGGCTCCCTTATAACATAATCCACGCTACTAGCCACTTTACCAACTAGCTCCTTGTGTCTTAAACCATACGCAACTAAATATTACCCTATGGCCAAGGTCTAAATTCATTTAATAAAAATAATCTAAAAGGAATGCAAACGCTACAACTAGAACCTTGGACCTCCTTCCTTTTTTGTCGCTTCACTCCCTTGTCCTTAAGTGGCGTCACTTTGCCACTACACCACACACTCCACTTGTGTCATTTTTCTCCACATTTTATTCTTAAGGCCTACCTGCCAACTTCCAGGGTTTTTTTCACCTAAAACAAAAATTTCCCCAAAGCCAATATTTGATCCCAGGACTTCATAGAAACCCCTTAACCCTCCAAAATCACGTATCTAAAGGTCCAACTTGCACTTAAGCCGATCTCTTGTTCTCCAAAAAATTTAAACGCTACTACGCCTAAGGCCCATTGGGCTCAATTCTCTTAGGCCCAATTTCAGGATGTTACAAATCTACCCTCCTTAAAGAAATTTCGTCCTCGAAATTTCCAACTACTAACAGTGACACATCCTAACCCACCACACTACGCTCTTGCTGCGCACTCTGATCTTATTTAAACTAATATACTTTCTAACTAAATCTTGGAACCCCTTCACATAACCAACTATTTACCACCGAAGCAAATAGATATTTTTCACACATACATACAATTTCTATATCACATCCACACATCACAAAATAAATACAATCATTCAGCATATAACAGAATATAGTAAAAAGGAAACTTACGGATTTGGTGCCGGAGACTTGGGTGCCATACTTACAAAAAAGAGATATATATATTTTCTAAACCATCCTTTGAAAACATTTTTGAACCCAAACCCACAGTCGAGTTTTTGAACCCAGGCTCTGACACCATAATTGTAACACCCCAAAGCCGACATAAACGTTACGATCGGATCTGACATGTCACATGAAAGGAATGTCTAAAAACTGTGCGTTCATTAAAAAGCTCGTATTCTTTATAGTTATTATAAGAAATCGAGTTTAAGTAATTTTGAATAAGAAACGGCTTATTATCCTTTTAGGAAAATCCCATATTGATCATTTAATAATAAGTAGTAACCAAATTGAAACCAAATAAAATACCCAATGCCCTATTACATAACAAAACAAAATTTAAAAGTAAATTAACCCAAAATAGTAATTGAAATAAAACTCGAAAACATAGTGCATGGCCACCTCGAGTCCCCCCGGCTCCATATCCGCGATCTATGCCTCATCTACAAATGTAAAGGAAAGGGGTGAGTCACCGAGACTCAGTGTGTAAATCCCCATCCCGATAATAACAAGGCACTTACACATTTGATATGTCAATATGCAAATCATGCAAACCTAACCTAACCAACCGAACTCCTGTGTCTACCACGTGTGGTCAAAACCATTTGTGGTCAAAACCACTAGTGATCGTAGTCACAAATCATATGGTGGGGCCAACCCACCGTGTGGTCAAAACCACTGATGACAATCCCGTAATCAACATGTGGGGCCAACCCACTATGGTACCAAACCACTGGAACGAGTCACAATAATCCATGTGTGGTCAAAACCACTGGTGACCGTAGTCACAAATAATATCCGTGTGGTCAAAACCACTGGTGGTCAAAACCACTAAGACTAGTCACAAATAATAAGGAAAGTGGGGCCAACCCACTGTGTGGTCAAAACCACTGGTGACAGTCTAAATCATCCTTCCCCCTCCTCTTATCATACCCATTTTTATGCCATGTTCATCAGTCATAATAATTTGTGTATGTAGTATGACATGTATGCAAATTATATATAAAAGATAACGTATGAAATGAATTACCATCATAATCAGAATAACAAATACGACATAATCAAACTAATCAACCTCTAAGGGTATAACCGTAATTTTACCTACCAAAGGCATTTTGTAATTCCACCTACGAGGGTAGTTCTGTAATTCTACTGTTACCAATCTATGTAAGCGGTAGATCTCAACCATAATCAATCATACGATTAACACATACAACGCTAGTACTACCACGAGAGTACAACGATTATTTTATCGCTTAGGGGTATTTCGGTAATTTTACAAACTAGGGGTATTTTGGTAATTTTAAAACTCAAGGGTATTTTAACAATTTTGTAACCTAGGGGTATTTCAGTAAATTTACAAATTGGGGGTATTTCCGTAATTTAACAAATTAGGGTATTTCAGTAATTTTACAAATCGAGGGTATTTTGGTAATTTTGTAAATCGAGGGTATTTTGATAATTTTGTAAATTGAGGGTATTTTGGTAATTTCATAAACCAGGGCTATTTTGGTAATTTCGTAAACTAGGGGTATTTTGGTAATTTCGTAAACCAGTGCTATTTTGGTAATTTCGTAAACCAGGGGTATTTTGGTAATTTTGTAAACCAGGGTTATTTTGGTAATTTCATAAACTAGGGGTATTTTGGTAATTTTGCGCCTGCAATGGCCTTTTCGAAAGCCTAATGTCGCCCAAAGCGACTCAGCTACCATTTTTGGTCGTACCGAACTATTGGGCCTAAAACCAGATTCCAGCCCATTCGGGCCCACACGCTCGTGTGGCCCACCTAACATACATCTAGCCACGTATATAAGTTCCACCTAATCTAGTTCACTATATACTATATCATCATGCAATTTATTCAATTAGGCCGACGGGCCCATTGGGCCCACTTCAGCCCATCGCGACCCAAGTAGCCCCAACCCATAAGAATACTACTGATGGCCTCAACTATCGCGTCGAAGCCCCACACGTGCGTTCACACGCTCGTGTAGCTACTATTGCCGTGATTGGCACTTTGGCATTTGCCGCTCTACAGCTAGAGTAAAGAGAGAGTTACACACCTGATAGGACTTTGGTGTTAAACCGCGCTGCGACCACTCCTGTGCCCAAACGCCCACCAAGGTATCTTAACTCTCCTCCTGGAATGCTCTTTATATAGCTAGCTCTTCACCTTCCTTCTTTGTATCTTTCTGATGTGGGATCCCTCCGTCAGTAGAGTTTAAATTCAACTGAAACTCTTACCGTCCAATCCGCAAAATAAATACTCCCTTACTTCTCACGAGATTTGAACTCAGGCTCCCTTATAACATAATCCACGCTACTAGCCACTTTACCAACTAGCTCCTTGTGTCTTAAACCATACGCAACTAAATATTACCCTATGGCCAAGGTTTAAATTCATTTAATAAAAATAATCTAAAAGGAATGCAAACGCTACAACTAGAACCTTGGACCTCCTTCCTTCCTTGTGGCTTCATTCCCTTGTCCTTAAGTGGCGTCACTTTGCCACTACACCACACACTCCACTTGTGTCATTTTTCTCCACATTTTATTCTTAAGGCCTACCTGCCAACTTCTAGGGTTTTTTTCACCTAAAACCAAAATTTCCCAAAGCCAATATTTGATCCCGGGACTTCATAGAACCCCTTAACCCTCCAAACTCACGTATCTAAAAGGTCCAACTTGCACTTAAGCCGATCTCTTGTTCTCCAAAAATTTTAAACGCTATTACGCCTAAGGCCCATTGGGCTCAATTCTCTTAGGCCCAATTTCAGGATGTTACATGGAGAGATTAGAACAAAGGCAAATACTGATGCAAGAGCAGTTGGCCAAAATTCAACAGGATATGCGAGATCAAATGAATATGTTGTGCCAGTTAACCCGATTACTAGTCGGAGGGCTCAAAAAAATGAAAGGCCCGGTGGTCAACAATGAGAATGATAATGAAGTCTTTATTTATCCTCCAAGTTTTACTCCAATAGGCGTCATGACCCAACTAGATGTGCCTCTGCAAGGGGCACCTGCATTATCAAACCCCAAGGTCAGAGTGATACCTTGGCACTGTTAAACTTCTCGACGGGCTCAGGTTTTAACTCGAAGGATGACCGAACCAAACCAGTGATACTGACAGAAACAAAAGGAAAAGGAAAGTGGACTTCAATGGCTCTGAGGAAGAAGGAAAAAGAAGTGAATAATACGAGAATGTGCAATAAGGGCCAATCAAAGCCATTTATAGTAAGCCAGCCAAAGACTGCAAATACCGGCTATCAGGTCTCTCCAGGACAAGAACCCAATTCAAGATCAAATTCAGAGAAACCCTAGTTCACACCTATTCCAACAACATATAGGGAGTTTGTAATATCTGGGAGTTAGGAGTTATACTTTTTAACTCATATTTATGTAGTAGCATGCTTAGTGTGCTGTTTGTGTGTGTTTGGGGGCTTTGGGAACCTTGGGTGTAGGTAGAAGCCTTAGGAAAATATTAGACTTTAAACCTTTAAGGGAGAGCTAAGGAGCTAGGCCTTAAGAAAATTTATGTGTGGGTTATGACATAAGAACTCACCGGTAATCAAGGTGAGAGGCGCCACTTAGAGCACAAGAGAGTGACGCCTCAGGGAGTGAGAAGGGGGCCTAGGTTCGAGCAGCAAGGGAAGTTCTTTTTTGGATGTTCTTTTGCGTCAAGGGGAGTACAGAGTTGGACAGCACAGGGACTCTAAATGGATGAGCATTAGACCTGGTCAAGCCACTTGAAAATTTGGCTAAGAAGGGAGATAAATGTTGACTCATTCAAACTCATTTGAATGAGTGGAAAAGAGAAGAAATAGGAGGAAAAGAAGGAATCTAATAGAGAGAAGAAGAGTTAGCCGAATGGAGGGGTCTTGGTGTGGCATTTTCGGCCAAGGGGAGGAGTGTCTATGCTAGGGGCTTTAGGTGATGAAATAAGGTGAGTGAGTGGCCATTTTTCTCCCTTTTGAAAGCTTTCTTCTCATCTCTGCTTTTGCCGAAATCTTGTACCCTTTTCTTCTCTTTTGACCAAAAGCTTAAAGTGAAAGAAACAATTGTGCATCTTCTCCTCATCTTATTTTCTTTCTTTTTTTCTTCATTCACTCTCTAAAAGCCAAAACCTACCCTCTCATTCCCACTAGAACCAAAACCATACAAGACTTCAACCTCTTTTCTTCTTTTATGCATCGAATCTTCCATCTTCAAAATCCGAAGAAACCTTTTTTTTTCCATTTGCTAAGACCTTAGTCGATTTGCTCACTTGTCACTAAAGCCGACTCCCACATCTTTTGCCATCACTCTCCATAGCCGATTTCATCTCTACCCCTTTTGAAACTGATTCCTTTTCTATTTCTCTCTCAAAGCCGATCAATCTTCTGTTGTGGCCGAATCTCTTTGTGTTTCCAGCAAAGGTGTTCGATTGATATCAATATTATGGTAAGGGTTAATTGTCATTCGGTCTCTCCTTCTTTTCCCTTTGGTTAGCCAAAATCAAGGACACTAATCCCTTTTATTCTTTTGGCCGAAACCATGAAGGTGGGTTTCGGGATCTTTGTAGCCGACGATTAGAAGGAGATCTTTCGGGATTTGGATATTCAAGGTAAGCAAAGCATGACCTTAGGCCAAAGGCCACTTACTTTTGTCTATTAATGTTAGAATCAAATCTAACATGGTTCATATAGGGATTTCGACAACTTTCAAGGACATGTGATGATTTTCGGGATTTAATCGAGTAAGGGGGAGGTTGATCGAGATAAAGGAGGAGTCTTGGGATTCAGATCTAATTCAGTAAGAGTATTTAGATAAGTTATAGATGTGTTTTCGTTTAGATGTTTACGTTTCGATTAACCGGTTTTGATTGAGTGATATTCGATAGATGCGAGTACTAGTAGAGGAGAGAAAGGGGTAGTTCCTACCCCTAGATTCAAGAGACGTTCGATTTTTGCGGTACGTGATTGGCCATCGGGTTGTGGGCCAGCATCGAAAAGGGATAAGTAAATCGCTGTGATCCCTGCAAACGAAAGTGTTAGTATCGAAAGCGTGGTTCTCAGTGTTATCAGGTGTGTAACCCTACCCTAATTCCCGATTATTAATAATAATGTTAAATATGTGTTAATAAGGCTATGGATAAATATGGCTAAGGGTACCATTCAGTGGTACAGTGTATTCAGGTACGTTACCCCTAACACTCTATTAAACAATGGTTACAAACATTGATATGAAAACATGTGTAATCTCCTTATGGCCTTGGGGTAAGGTGTATCGCATGATATTTGTGTATTTTGTATGTTGCATGGGCATGAGGGTGATAATGAAAAGGGGAAGTGTTCTGGTGGTTTTACCACATTATCCGGTGACTTTTGTCACAAAATTATGTATCCGATGACCTTGTCACATTATCTGGTGGCTATGCCACGTATTAAGGGCGATGTGCAGTTGACTGTAGCGATTGCCTTTGAGGGTGTGTAGCGGATGGAGGGTCGATTTAGTAATCCCCATGGTGTGATTGGCAGCTACAGGTGGTGTGTAGAGGTTGGATATCTAGGTGGGTTCGGGTTGCATCATTGTTTTATATACATGTGATTTAATATGCTGTGATATGGGCTTATGGCCCAAAATGTTATAATAAAGGCTATAATTGATTGGGAACCTATGTTGGTTGTTACACATTGAGTCCGTTGACTCACCCTTCGTGGGCTAACATTTTGCAGGTGATACATAGTGCAATGGACCGGGTCGGTAGGGACTATGTGGTGGCCATGCTCAGCAAAATTTTGGGTTTTCGAATAATGGATCTCTTTTTATTTTTCTTTAGTATGTTTTCTTTTGGGATTTATTTTTGGTTTTTAATATGTAATAAGGCCATTACTTAATTGTTTAGTCTCGCGTATTAAATTTTATTTCCATGCGATAATCAACAAACAAGTAATTAAATATTTTTCTTAAAGTAACTTCAAATGTTTTATCACCTACTCAACTTATGATTTTCAACCTAAGGAGCTCTAGAATCCATCGAATCTTTTAATTTTTGAAATATAAAGGGAGCGTTTTAAAGAAATCCAAACTTGAACGGTAACTTGGTTTTCAACTTGATAAGAATACAAACCTGTTTTTATTAAAATCGTCATATTTTATAAGAAGATGAAACAAAATTAAGCATAATTTTTCTTGAGGAACATGTCAGATCCGGTCGGGGCTTGTGGGCTGGGTTTAGGGTGTTTTAATTTGGTATCAGAGCTCGGTTCAAAACTCAGCTTGAAGGGCTTTTGGGCCCAAAACGTTTTACAAAAGTGAGTTTTACTAAAAGATGATCAGGTTTTCTGATATGGCACCTGAGTCTCCGGTCCGAAGTCCACCAGGTAAGTACCTCTAATCATTGTGTGATTTGTATGTGGAAGAAATGGGTATTATGGGATCGTAGATTAGTAGGGTAGGAACTATTGAACCCTAGGATTAGCTTACTCCAACACAAAATTACATAAAATTTAAAGACCAATCAAACAAACCTGTGAGTAAGTCGCCAAGTTAAGGGTGTGGCAACAGTTGTGCTGTAACACCCCAAACCCGGCCCAAACACTACAACTGGATCGGTATGTCACTAAGGAAAATTTTGTCAAACATGTCGTATTTTCAGAAAAGCCCAAATATTTTTTATATAGAACTTGCCTTTGTAAAATAAAACCCAAACTTAACTACATGCCTTAGTTTAATTAAAGTAAAAATTTAAATAACTAAAGTAATAAAAGCCCATAACACATTAAAGTTTAAAATCCATTAATAAAAATATGATATAAAATAATTAACTAGAGTCTTTTTGCCAAATCCACATATTCTTCTGCATGGCCACCTTGCGTTCCTCTCCAAATTTTGTCCCGAGCACTAGGTATCACCAAATGTTAATTAAAAGGGTGAGTCATGAGACTCGCAGTGCAACCCTCATGCACCACTAGATTTTGGGCCTCAGGCCCGTTAGACAAAATAAATAGTTTAATACTCATAATAAAAATTAATAACAAATAAGATGCAAGGCCCAACCCGTTTGCCTAGGTTTCCATCCGCTACACACCCTCGTACCAACCGTTCACACCATTGCGGATTTCTACAATCGACCCACACCACTACACGCCAAGATGGCAGTCATGCTGCTCATCCACATATGATGGCCGAAGCCCGTATAAGAATTTACAGCAATAGTCGCTACATCAGATCACGGTAAAATCGCTACACATATAACGTATAACTTCCTCTTTTCATCAACCCAACCCATGGAATCACATACAAGCATTTTACTTATAACATTTAAACAGATTATTTACTAACCTGGTGATCCGCTTTTACCCTCCTTGGGCTTTCATCAATAAACCAAGATGTTGGCAATTATCAAAACATATAAATCTTATGATCATGCATTTTATGATTAGATCTAGATGGTGGGGAAGTATTACACACATGTTATCGTGAAAATCTATTTTCCTTAACGTAGAGCCTTCTTTGTCGAATCCCGAAATTCCCTAAGAAACGTCACCTCCCTACCTATATTCGGCCACCACCAAAACAAATATCAAACCAACCGATACACACAACCAACCTAACCCAAATAATATTCGACCAAAGCAAAAAGAATCATGGAAGGCCATTCGGCCAAACTTACCACCACCTACCTTCGGCTTTTCCACCAAATCGGCTTTAATGGAATAGATTCGGCTTCTAGGGATAAAGAGTATAATCAACAAGGCCTTTGAAATAATGATTTGAATTAGGAGCTTGATAAAAAAAATAAAGGAATCACAAAAAAAGGAGAAATCCCAAAACTCACCGGATTAAAGAGGAGTATACGGCTTACGGTGCACCTTCGAGAAACAGAGATTTCACTTGTAGATTCGGCTTTGAGAAGAGAAAAGGGGAAAGTAAACTGTGCTTGGAGAGTTGCGGCAAAGAAAAGGTCTTGAGAGAAAAGAAGAAGAGAAATTCGGCTAGGTGAGGAAGAAGAGAGAAAAATTAAAAGAAAGGATGATCACTTGGCTTATATAGATTTCGACAATACACTCCCCCTCCCAGAGTTGGATTTTCGACCAACTCTACTGTCATCTAATAGCTTTTATCTTCCTTGTTATCTTAATCCCTTATCTCCCTGAAAATAGCCCTCATCTTTCTCTTCATTATCTTTGTATTTATAAAGAAAATAAAAGAATTAAAATCCTATTTTGTAGCTAGTGTGCCGTCCACTCCTAAGGCTCCTAAGTCAATTCGACCCAAAACTTGGGCTCTAAGTAGCCCTCGGTTGGCCCAAACTCCTCCCCTTATGATGCCACCTTATGCCCACTTAAAGCTCCTCAAATCTTTGGGCCACAAGCCCGACTTGTCACTTAATTAACTATCTACTTAAATTATGAGCTAACTCCATTTATTAGCTACCTAACCCAAATTTTAAAGCCCAATATGTATCACTTTAAAATACCCAGAGCACTAATTTAAACCTTAAAAAAAATTAGCCCGATCCTTAAAATCTCAATTTAACATATTAAACTATCATATAAATCATGAGCCCACATTTAGGATGTTACGCTTCTACCCTTAAAATAAATTTCACCGAAATTTACCCGATCGAAAAAGATGGGGATCTTGTTGTCGATAACATCCTTGATTCCCACGTCACCTCTTCTGCGCCATGGTTTCTCCATAAAACTTTAACCAAAGGAACGGACTTCCTTCTCAACACTTTTACGTCTCGATCCGAGATTTGCACCGCTCCTCATCAAAAGACAAAAGCGGGCTTACTTATCTCTTCTATCGGCACTATGTGCGATGGATCAGATCGATAACGTCTCAGCATCGAGACATGGAACACGTCATGTATCTGCTCCAACTTTGAAGGCAACTCCAAATGATAAGCCACGGGGCCCACACGTTCTAACACCCGATAAGGCCCAATAAACCGAGGACTTAACTTACCCTTTCGTCCAAACCTCATTACTTTCTTCCACGGAGATACCTTCAAGAAGACTTGGTCTCCTATTGTGAATTCCACCTCCTTCCGCTTTAGATCTGCATAAGATTTCTGCTGATCAGATACTTCCTTCAATCGAGTCCGAATTAACTTAACTTTTTCCTCCATTTTCGAAACTAGTTAGGACCCAATACGACGTTCACTCAACTCCGTCCGACAAGTTGGAGTCGACATCTCCTTCCATATAATGCTTCATACGGCACCATTTGAATACTAGCTTGATAGCTATTATTGTATGCGAATTCAGCCAAGGGTAAATGCTCCTCCCAACTACCCCTAAAATCGATGATGCAACCCCTTAGCATATCCTCCAAGATCTGAATTACCCTCTCAGAATGACCATCAGTCTGTGGGTGAAAAGTGGTACTGAAGTCTAACCTTGTCCTCATTGTCTGATGAAGAGCCTTCCAAAAGTTACCATTTACCTTCTAGGTTTCTTAAAAGTTGGCCAGGACTTTCACCGGGACATCTTTCCCATTGGTTTATCAAAAGGGAAACAATTGTTGGAAGATAAGGTTCCTTTTCACAAGCTTTGATTGGGTGAAGCAGAATGTCTACAGTGAGCTTGATTGAAAGTACTAGTGGTCGAATGTACCAAAAATGTATGATATGGGCTTATGACAAAAATGTTCGCTCAAAAGAATTTCAGGAGAAAGACCTGGCATTAAGAAGGGTTCTGCGTATTCAAGAGGACTCCAAAAGAAAAGTAAATGCCTTATGCAGCAAAGAAGGCTTGTTCTGAGGGAACATGGATGGATGGCAGGGACCAGTCCAATCCGGTGAGTTCAAATTCAAAAAAAAAAAAAAACAAAAAATAAAAAACAAAAAAAAGAGTCTTGCAAAAAAAAGAGTTTTGCAAAAAAAAAATGGTGAAAAAGAACAAAAACAAAAAACACGAAAAAAGAAAAAAGGAAAAAGAGAGGTCGAGGTGAAAACCCGCAAAGGGCGCATTGGGATCAAAGGGGATTTGAGTTGAAAACTCGAGAAGGGCAGCTTAAATTTTAATCAAAAGTAAGGCATACGGTAGTCTTACCATGCTTGAGTTAACAATGAAGAAGTATGTTTCGTCTTGGAGCATCGACAAAGTACTCCGGATCCCCTAAACACATATTGAGCCTATAATGGTGCTCAAGAAGTTTGAACAGAGAAGCTCAGGCTGCGATATCTGGGGCACCTAGTTTCTATTTTTACCTTGCAAGATACACTGCCAATAAATTTCTTTCCTGATTGCACTCGCTACTTTTGCTTAACCCATTGGTTTCGAGCTATGCTCCTAACTAACTTCGTTCTTATCCATACTTATGATCTCTTTCAGACATTTTGCATTGAAATAATGATTAATGGACTAACGACACTTTCACAAAAAAAGAGTTTCACATATTACTCTAGGAAACTTCTAAGTAGTATCGGAACCTGAAATAGGACCATTGCTTAAAACTCCTCGAGTTTAGGGGACAATGGTGGAGAAAAATTCTGAACTGAGGCTATCTCTGCGGATTGAAAACGGTGATTGAACAAATGACAAGGTATTACGTAAATAGTACCATCTCGATAAAAAAGGGGCGATATATGAATGGGGAATCATTCGCGCGAAGAATGATTTTGCATCTATGCAATTATCATGTGTGCACACCTGGTCACGATCCACAGGAATGAAAGGGTACAACAGATCAAATCAACAAATTCTATACCCCTGAGTCGTAGTGGGATTGACTGAAGATGACATAGATTCTACACCCCTGAGTCGTAGTGGGATGGCACAATTTCTATACCCTTAAGGCACAATGGGTTGATCTGAAAATGGTATAGGCCTTATAGTCCTGTATGTGCCGTGGAGTGGGCCTTGAAGTCACGTTGGGGCAAATTGTTTGAGCAAAATATGATTGTTTCTTTGAGTTTCTGGCAAAGGTACCAGCAATAGCGAGATATCAGGGTTGTACGACTACGGTGGACGACGGCAAAGACAACCCTAAGCATAAAAAGGGTCATTTCATTTTACATTCATTCATCATCATTAGGAGCGTGCAATCATCGCATCGTGATCCTTATACATTTTTAACAAAGAATCATTATCATGACATCCCGTATTCATACAAATGTCCTCCATAATATCATTTAGCTAGGAGCATTTGATTTATTACAATCATTGCATCTTGATGGAAAATCATCATTCTCATGACATTCTGCATTCATGTAAATGTCATCCATATCACACGTAGTTAGGAGCAGTTGAGTCATTCCGACCATAGCATCCGCATCCTTTGGCATAAACACAGACATATAAAATCGAGTCTACAGGATATGTCCCCTAGAGGACGGTGTAGCGACACTATTGAAGATTTTCCTATTGCCATCGACCAGCGATGGAATAGGTTGAAGATTGTCCTATTGCCATTGACCAGCAGTGGAATAGGTTATCTTATTGCCACTAACCAGCAGTGGAATAAGTTGAAGATTACCCTATTACCAGCGACACCGATATTACCATCGACCAGTGGAATAGGTGGAATATTGCCGACTAACATATTACCATCGACCAGCGGTGGAATAGGTTGGAAACCATGCTATTGCCACCGACCAACGACTAACGGTGGAATAGGTTGAAAACCATGCTATTAGGTCAAAATTGTAGATCGACCAACGGTGGAATAGGTTGTGAAACCATCCTATTGCCACCGATCGACAATGAAATAGGTGAGTGGGGCAAGATCGAAGGTGAATCGTGGCTCCACATGAAATAGGTCAAAGATTGTCTTATTGCCAACCGAGTGGGGCAAGATCGAAGAAATAAGTTGAAGATTGCCATGATTGCCACCATCCTATTACCACCGACCAGTGGAATAGGTCAAAATTGTAGATCTTGTCAACAAGTAGTGGGCTAAACCAATGAGTGGGGCAAGATCAAAGGCAAATCGTGGCTTCCTAACCAGTAGGGAACACGATTTAAGCCACCGTCCTATTACCACTGACCAGCAGTGGAATGGGTCAAAAATTGTAGATCTTGTCGCCCTAACCAGTAGTGGGGCAAGATCGAAGGCGAATCTTGACTTCCTAACCAATAGGGAATAAGATTTAGGCCACCGTCCTATTGCCACACACCAGCAGTGGAATAGGTCAAGAATTGTAGGTCTGGTCGCCCTGACCAATAGTGAGGCAAGACCGAATGCAAATTCCGGCTCCCTAACCAGTAGGAAACATGGTTAAGCTTTAGTCCTATTACTTTAACTAGCAGTGGAATAGGCTGAAGACCAAAGACCTCATCCCTCGAGATGACAGGGGAGCAGACTGAAGATTGAAGTCTTCCTGAAGATAGTAAGGAAGCAAATTGAAAAGTTCTAAATTCTTATTTCCTCGATGTTCTAGTGGAGTAGGTTGAGATTACAAATCCCATCTCCCTGAGTTAACAATGAGGATCAATCATTATTCCTTTGAAGTTTCAGTAGAGAAGATGGAGATTACAAATCTCTTCTTCCTGAATTCTTATTTCCTCGACGTTCCATTGGAGTAGGTTGAGATTACAAATTCCGTCTCCCTGAGTTAACAATGAGGATCAATCATTATTCCTTTGAAGTTTCGGTAGAGAAGATGGAGATTACAAATCTCTTCTCCCTGAATTCTTATTTCCTCGACGTTTCAGTGGAGTAGGTTGAGACTACAAATCCCGTCTCCCTGAGTTAACAATGAGGAACAATCATTATTCCTTTGAAGTTTCAGTAAGAGAAGATGGAGACTACGAATCTCTTCTCCCTGAAATCTTATTTCCTCGAAGTTCCCGTGGAGTAAGAAGTAATCAAAGAAATCAGTCTGGTGGTCCTTGAGTTTGCAAGGATCAGATTGAAGATAGCAGTTTTGATATTCCTGAATTTGCAAGAGCAGATCGAAGATAACAAGTCTGGCGATCCTGATGTTACAGGAGCGGATTGCAGGAGCAGGTCGAAGATACAAGGCGCAACAGAATAAATTGGAGTTACAAGTCCTATCTCACCAAAGCAACGGTGGAATAGGATCGAAACGACCAGATGCGGTGGACTGAATGGGGCTACCTGGAGAAAAAAGCACCAAAAGAAGTTAAAGCCCACCGAGACCGGGCAAAATGGGTCTTTCTTATGTCTTTGCTCTATTGCCGTTACACAACGATGAGCAAAGAGGGGCAGCTGTACAAACCCATTTTGCCTCAAATGCACCCGGCCCATTTTACAACCCAATTAAGCCCAAACCTAAAGGCCCACTACAACACCAATACTCAAACTAGGGTTTCAGAAAAGTGAAACCCTAGCTTCCGCGCCACTTGCCCTGCAGCACATCCCATCCACCGCCACTGACAGTCGGCCATCGACCCTCCACCTGCTCCCCATACCCTGCAAGAACAGGAGACACAGTAACAGATAGCAATGGCAGAAAAAATAGGAAAATAATGTATTTTTCTCCTCCAAATTCGGTTATAAAACCGAACGAAAAACTGTAAGAAAAGGGGAGATTTTTTTTTCCTCTGATCCATAGATAAAAAAAAAGGGAAAATTTTCAAAACACAAAAATGGGTTCTTTTTTTTTTCTTCTTCAATCGGAAAAAGAGATTTCAAACACTAATAAGAAATTACAGAGATTCAAAACAAAAAAGAGAGAGTAGATCTGCTAACACAAAAAAAAAAAGACGGAAAAGGTGATTTATTTATTTATTTATTTATTTTTATTTCTATTCGTTTTGCTATTGAAAATCTTTTTAACTTATAAAAATATACCTAATATATATATATATATATATAAAAAATATAAAAAATAAAAAAATTTACCTTCCTACCACTGTGGCGGTGGCTTGAGTTCGACGCCGACGACGGTGGCGGACGGCCCACTCACGGGATCCCCACCCCGAGAGAAAAAAAAGAGAATCAAAAGTTTTTTTTACAACAGGTGAAGAATGATTTTTTTCAGATATTTGGGCTTTTATAGCCCCCCAAAACGACGTCGTTTTGGGGGCTGCCCTTTAAGCCCAAAACGACGTCGTTTCACCATGACCGACCCGACCCGATCCGACCCGCTCTAGGATCCGCGTGTTTTTAAATCGATGGGCTATTTGCACGATTGGTCCTTCCGCATTTTTAGATTTTTACAATTAAGTCTTTCGCTATTGCAATTTTGCCCCAGAAACTTTATGCGATTATAATTCGGTCCTTTTAAAACGTCAAGCGTTTAAGCTATTTGAGGGAAATTTAACGCCTCGCCTCTTCGACTATTTATGCTGCGTTCTTTGTTTGGTCCTTTTATTGCTCATAATGTTTAATTTGGCCCTCATACTGCATTTTAATTCCAATTTGACCCATTTTTCAAATTATTTATAATTTCTACTATTTCTACTATTATTTAGTGTTGATTATTTATTATTATTATTATTATTATTATTATTATTATTATTATTATTATTATTATTATTATTGTTATTGTTATTGTCATCTCTTTTGTATTATTGTTGGTCCTACTATTATTACAATTTCACTACCTTATTATTATTATTTATTACTCAGATAATGTATATATATACATATATATTTATCGCTTACGATTACCAATTGTTACTATTATTATATTATTATTGTTATTATTATTATCGTTATTGAATATGTTATTATCACATTCTTTAAATTATTATTACTATCATTACATTTTCTTTATAATATATATATATATTACTATTATTTTGTTTAATAATTAACATTTTATTATCATTATCGTTTGGTTATTATTATTATTTGAATGTCATTATTATTACTATTATTTATATTTTTACTATTATTTGCTTACTATTATTTTATTACCATTGTTATCTTTGTTATTTTCATTGACATCACTATATTATTTTTTACCTATTATTATTTTTCCTTCTTCGTTATTATTGTCAATATCTTTATCATTTGTCAAACTAATCTTCCTCGATGCCTCATTTCTATAACGACTAACATTAGTATTAATGATTTGAGAAAATCGAGCCCTAACTTACTGGGTTCCGATTTTTCTCGTTTAAATTAAACAACGGGATATTTCTTTTAAAATCACAAATTCCAATTTTAAATTGACATTCCGTATTAGCAATTCGGGTGAATCGAACCCTAACTTACTGGGTTCCGATTTCTTCTCGTTCAAAGCTAAACAACGGGATATCTCTTTTGAAATTACAATTTAAAAACAAAGTACTTAATCTCAGAAATTCGAAAAGTCGCGCCCTAACTTACTGGACTCGACATTTAGATACTTCGAGATAAGCTTCTTTTTTCTAAAAATAGAGGCAATCTTAGTAATTGAAATCTTGAGAATCGAGCCCTAACTTCTCGGGTCTCGGTTTCTCATTTGACTTAACAACGGAGACCCTCTTCAAAACGAAAATCAAGTTTTAAAAGGCAAGCTTAGTTTCGGGAATTTAAAGCATCGCGCCCTATCTTACTGGACATGATGCTTTATCTCTTCGAAAATAAGAGAGTCTTAATGTCCCTTTCAATTCCTTCGAATTTTGAAAATAAAAAGCATTGTATTTTCGAACCCTTTCAAAGTTTTCAACAAATAGGACATCAATCAATCAGTTTGGTACCAATTTTGGGCGTGTCGAGGGTGCTAATCCTTCCTCGTACGTAATCGACTTTCGAACCCGTTTTCTCAAAGTTCGTGGACCAAAAAACACTGTTTTAGTAAATTAATGTTTTATTAAAACAAAGGTGATCCGATCACACCAAATAAAGATCGGTGGTGACTCCTTTCCTTTTCTTTTTTCAAAAATCGAGTCGACCGCGTCGTTTACTATTTCATCCAAAAAATGGTTACGACAGACCTATTTCCAACTAACCTTGAACTTCAATTGTTTTTCAAATGAAACGTCTCTCTAAGAAATTGAATCGTGTTTTAAAACCTAATCATTAGGGATTTAGTTTAGCACTTGTTTTCATGTCGACCCTAACACTGCTACAAGCAAGTTTTGTCATCACTTAGTCGATTTCAACCTAAGGTTTTCCAGTAGCATTTTGAATTTGCCCGTAGTGTTTTAGGCCGAGTTTAGGGTGTTACAAATTTGTATCAAAGCCCAATTTCTAACTTAGCCTATGGATTTTTGAAGCCCATAAATGTTTTTATTTTGCGTTTTAGTGGGTCAAAGAAGAATTTTCAGGAAAAAGGGTCTTGTGAAGCATGGCACTCGAATCGTCCGGCCCGAAGTCCACCAGGTAAGTACCCCTAATTATTGTATGATTGTATGTGGGTATTACGGGATCGTAGATTAGTAGATTAGGAGTTAATGAACCTTAGGATTAGCTTACCCCAACACAGAGGTACATAAAATTTAAAGCCTAATCAAACAAACATGTGAGTAAGTCGTCGAGTTAAGGGTGTGGCAATTGTTGTGCGCATGTCTAGGATTGGATTCAGAGGGGAGCTTGGTATTTAAGCAGTCCTAGTGACTCACCTCCTCGTCGCTCGAATCCTACAGTGCGTAGTGACGGTTTACCTAACCAAGAGGACTTATTCACGAGCTAAACTCGATAACTAAAACCCTAAGGATTAACTACAACTTTTTATAAAACCTTAGTTTTAAAAATCACCGAACTATCCCTTTGATTTGTAAAAGCAATTTTAGGTGTAAAAAAATTTGAAATATTCCTGGTTTGTAAAATTACTAAAATACCCTCAGTTTACAAAACTGTCATATTACCCTCAACTTTTATCAAAATATTCCTATTTTGCAAAAATACCAAAAACCCCTATTTTACGAAATATCAGGATATCCTGATTTGGAAAATTACAAAAATACCCTTGGGTTGGAACGGATGAAAATGTTTGAGTGGTGAATGTGTGTAGTAGGTACTACTAAATGGATGAGATTCTGTGAATTAGGGTAGAAAACTTGAAACGAAAACCCTGAAATGATCGAAAGAACTACCACTAAACTTTTTACATAAAACTTGTTCGTGGGTAATCAGTGGAACAAAACTAATGCATAAAACTTTTAAAGCAGATTAAATCACGAACGTAAACATGAGTTCTAGGGACTTGGTCGTAATGTTCGAGGCGTGGTAGAGCGAGAATGATCGTGTCGAAACCGATTAGATGCAGTCGGGGTTAGAAAATGAAGCACCGCCACCGACCGTGGAGGAGAATTTCAAGAGCGGATGGAGGAGATGACCAATGTCGCAGCTATCTTGTGAGTTTTAGAGTGAGTGGTGGGCGAGTATGGGAAATGGGGATTGAAAGTCGATGTCGAGAGACTTAGGCGAATGGAGCCGAGGTTTTAGAGGAGTATCGGGAGTAGCTCGAATGTAGCAATCTTGGTTAGAGGCGGTCGAAAGGATCATGGACGATTTGGATTTCACCGCTTGAGGAAAAGCTAAAGGGTGTTGTTTCGTTGCTCGGAATGAGGCTTACCAATGGTGGCTCACAGTCAGGGAAGGTACCCCTACGGACCAAGTGGACTGGGGTTATTTTAAAATCAAGTTTGAGGGAAAG
Source organism: Gossypium rotundifolium (assembly GCA_025506655.1). Lineage (NCBI taxonomy): Eukaryota > Viridiplantae > Streptophyta > Magnoliopsida > Malvales > Malvaceae > Gossypium > Gossypium rotundifolium. The sequence continues at coordinate 137,088,860 of CP106723.1, read as the reverse complement.
TACGTAGGAGCTAGTTATGTGGACACACAGAGGAAGGCGTTCCTCAATTTAGTACAAGGTGGCAAGTCGGTAGCTGAGTACGAGACAGAATTTTTACGATTGAGCTGGTATGCTCGGGGCATCGTGGCTACTGATTATGAAAGGTGTGTCCAATTCGAAGATGGACTGAGAGATGAGCTGCGAGTGCTGATTGCTTCGCAGAGAGAGGGACTTTGCTATTCTAATAGAGAAAGCGCAGATAGCTGAGGAGGTTAAGAGGACTGAGAGACAGAACAATGATAGAGATAGAAATCAAAATAAGAGGAGTTTTGGTAGTCAACATCATCCTGGGGCTTTCGAAAAAGACCAAGGGTTGAGAATTACATTAGTGCCGGTACCGATTCTTGAGAGTCGAGTCATCCATATGCTAAATTCGGAGAGCTCATGCGAGAGAGTCTTTGGGGTAGAGTAAGGAATGTTTTGATGTGGGTCTAAGGCCCATTTGGTTAGGAATTATCCTCGGGAGATGGAAAGGGCTCAGACGGTGAGGCGAGGATATGTGCAATGCAGGCGGAGGTGGTCAAAAAGGCGGGGGTCGTGGTTTGAACCATAGAGGAATAGTTCGCCGAGGTCGTGAAGCACCAGTGAGAGTGTTGAGGTTCGGTGGAGACGACCGGGGTTGGTTTATCTGACCAGCGTCGCGAGAAGGGGATCGCCGGATGTAATCACTGATGCGTTCCTTATTCTTTGGATTACCCTTTATTGCTTTAATAGACATCGGGTCAACTCATTCTTATATTGCTAGTGAAGTATCTGGAACTCTAAATGTAAACTTTGAGATTGTACCTAGGAAGATAACTATACTTAGTCCTTTAGGGCAATCAGTAATAGTAGACAAACTCATTAAGGAAGTGCCTTTAGAGGTTCAGGGAGTGAAGTTTTCGGCTGATTTAATGGAACTACCATTCGGGGAGTTTGACCTAATATTAGGCATGGGTGGTGGTGAGGTATCATGCGAATCTGAATTTGTCTTTGCTAAGCGCATGTCATTGAAAACTTCCGATGACAAAGAGATTGTGGTGATAGGGGAACAGAAAAATTACTTGACGAATGTAGTGTCTGCTCTTAAAGTAGAAAAGATGGTGAGGAAAGGATGTGTGGCTTTTCTGATGCTTGTTAATGCCTTGGAGGCTAAGGGAGCAGTGGTAGGTGAGGTCAGGACAGTGAAAGAGTTTGGGGATATTTTTTCGGAGGAACTGCCGGGGTTGCCTCCAGATCCCGAGGTAGAATTTGGGATTGATTTATTGCGGTGCATGCCAAGATTCTATCACTCCATCTGTAATGGCACCAAAGGAGTTGGGTGAGTTCAAGGCTCAGATCCAGGAGTTACTTGATCGTGGGTTTATCCGACCCAGTGTGTCTCTATGGGGAGCACCGGTCTTATTCGTAAAGAAGAAAGACGGGTCTATGCGGATGTGCATAGACTATCGATAGCTGAATAAGCTGACGATCAAAAACAAGTACCCACTGTCGAGGATAGACGACTTGTTTGATCAACGTAAGGGGGTTGCGGTATTTTCGAAAATAGATCTAAGGTTAGGATACCACCAACTCAAGGTGAAGGAAGCGGATATCCATAAAACATCTTTTCAGGCTCGATACGGGCGTTATAAATTCCTAGTGATGCCGTTCGGGTTGACGAATGCCCCAGCTATGTTCATGGATATGATGAATCGGGTTTTCCAACCCTACCTGGATCGATTCGTAGTTGTGTTCATAGACGATATCCTGGTGTATTCCAAGTCTGAGGGGGAATATGATGAGCATCTCCGGGTGGTATTGCAAGTGTTAAGGGAAAAGAAGCTGTATGCCAAATTCAGCAAGTGTGAATTCTGGCTGAGAGAGGCTACTTTTCTGGGTCATGTGGTGTCTGCGAAAGGGATAAGAGTAGATCTCAGGAAGATTAAGGCGGTGTTAGATTGGAAACCACCTAGGTCGGTGGCAAAGGTTCGCAGTTTCTTGGGATTAGCAGGCTACTACAGGAGATTTGTAGAAGGGTTCTCATCTATAGTAGCACCTTTGATGAAGTTGTTGAGGAAGGGGGTACCTTTCGTGTGGACGGACAAGTAGCGGGGAAGTTTTGAGAGATTGAAAAAGATTTTGACTGAAGCTCCGGTTTTAATTCAGCCTGAGGCGGGAAAGGACTTTGTGGTGTATTGTGATGCTTCTCACACGAGATTGGGATGCATTCTGATGCAAGAAGTGAAGGTTGTTGCCTATCGTCTCGTGCATTAAGGCCTCATGAGGTTAATTACCCGACGCATGACACAGAGTTGGTATTTGTGGTTTTTGCGCTAAAGGTGTGGAGGCACTACTTATATGGAGAGAAGTCGGTGATCTATCTGCACCACAAGAGTCTTAAGTATCTGTTGACCGAAGGAGCTAAATCGAGACAATGAAGGTGGGTAGAGTTGTTGAAAGATTATGATTATTCTATAGAGTATCACCCGCAAAGGCGAATGTGGTGGCGGATGCCTAAGCGAAAAGTAGTGTCGGATCTGAGGCAATGTTTGCACATCTTAGCCTGTATGATGACGAAAGTTTGCTAGCAGAGTTACAAGAAAAGCCGACATGGTTGAGTCAGGTGAAAGAAAGGCAGTTGGTAGACGATGATCTAAGTGCTAAGCTACGACAAGTGCGGGATGGGAAATTGGAAAGTTATGGTGTGAATAAAGGATTTGAGTGTTGTGTTTCAAGGGTAAGGTCTCAGATCTCAAGGATGAAGAGCTTAGGCGGAGGATTCTTTAGGAATCGCATGGTAGCCCTTATGCTATGCATCTGGATGAAGCAAGTTATCTGAGAGATCTACGGGATCAATTTTGGTGGCCCGGTCTTAAGCAAAAGTTCTGAGTTTGTAGGAAGTGCTTAACGTGTCGGTGGTCAAGGTGAACACGGTACCTTGAGTTACTTGACCAATAAAGATTCCGCAGTGGAAGTAGGAGAGAATCACCATGGACTTTGTTAGTGGGCTTCCCCTTATGCCTACTAAGAAAGACTCTATATGGGTGGTAATAGATCGGTTGACAAAGTCTATACCTTTCATCCCAGTGCGGGTTGATTATTCTTTGCAGAAGCTGGCAAAGCTATATGTGGCGAAAATTGTGAGACTGCATGGAGTGTCGGTGTCGATTATCTTGGATAGGGACCTGACGTTTATGTCTCGATTTTGGAAGGCACTACATCAGGCATTAGGCACTAGGTTAGACTTTAGTACATCATTTCATCCACAGCCAGACGGCCAGTCTGAGCGAGTAATCCAAGTATTAGAGGATATGTTGAGGGGATGTGTGATAGATTTCAGAGGAAGCTGGGAGGAGTTTTTACCTTTAGCGGAATTTGCATATAATAACAACTATCAGCGAGTATTCGGATGGCACCGTATGAAGCCTTCAGATGGATGTATGTCGTACACCTTCATGTTGGACAGAATTGGGGGAACGTCAGGTGTTGGGTCCAGAGATTGTAGCCGAATCTGAAAAAAAGGTTAAGGTAATTCGGGCATGGTTGAAGGAGGCATCTGATAGGCAAAAGTCATACGCAGATCTTAAGAGAAAAGAGATTGAGTTTGCAGTAGGTGATTATGTGTTTTTAAAGGTTTCGCCGTGGAAGAAGGTAATGAGATTTAGTCGCAAGGGAAAGCTGAGTCCCAGGTTTATAGGGCCTTATCGGGTTTTGAAGCGGGTTGGACCAGTAGCATATCAATTGGAGTTGCCTTCGGAGTTAAAGCAGTTGCACAATGTATTCCATGTCTAGATGCTATGTTGTTACCGATCGGATCCATCTCACGTGGTTCCAGTTGAAGAAGTGGAGTTGAGACCAGACTTATCCTACGAGGAAGAACCAATTCAGATTTTGGAGCGGGATGTGAAAGTCTTGCATAGGAAATCAGTTCCTCTAGTTAAGGTGTTATGGCGTAACCATGGATCGGAGGAAGCTTCATGGGAACCAGAGGAAGCAATGCGGCAACAATACCCTTACTTATTTTGACCAGGTAATTTTGAGGCCGAAATTATTTTTAAGGAGGGTAGAACTGTAATATCCGAGGTTCATGGGTTGTACATATTTTAATTTGTATCTGTGTGTTAATATGCTCTGCATGTTGATTGGAAGTGTTTGGGGGTTTCAGGAAACCTTGGACTTGGGTAGAATTCATGGGAAAATTTTTGTTTTAAGCTAAGCAAAGGAGAGCTAGGAGAGCTAGGCTTTAAAAGAAATTATGTGTGGAACATGACACAAGAAAGGGAGCAGTGGAGTGCCAAGGTAGCGCCTAGTAGAAAGGGAGGAGTGTGTTAACAAGGGTGTCAATGGAGAGGAGGTTCGAGCTGCGAAGAGAGCATTTTGAATTGCTTTTTGCATCAAGGAGGAGGGAGAGTTGGACGGCATTTAGACTCTGGAAAGGATGAGGGTGGACTTGGTCAAGGAATTCGGATAGGAGGTGGAGAGCTCTTTGAGGAGTTTGACTCATCCCAAACAAGTTTGAATGAGAGGAAGGGAGGAAAATGTGGAGAAAAATAAGGGATATGAGAGGAAGAAAGGTGGTGGCCGAATGTGGGGTTCTTGGGGGATGCATATTCTGGTTGGGAAAGGGTCTTGGTATGCCAAAATTTAGCCTTAGTGAATGCCGAATTTAGTTCTCTCTTTTCCCTCTAGTGCCATTCTTTATTTTGTGCAAAAGACACCTAGTTTTCGACTTTCATATTCTTTTGAGCTATTGACCGAAACTTCAAAGACCATTAAGGTCACTAGTGTTTCTTTCTCCTTCTCCTCTACTAGCTTTCTTGGCCGAATCTATCTCTCCTTCCCAACCTCTTTTCTTTTCTCTTCTTTTTCTTTTCTCTCCATAACTCTTGATAGCCGAACCTCTATTAAGCCTCACCATCATTCCTTTTCTTCTCTTGTTCTCTTCAAAGCCAAAAGTACCATTGGCCGATACCTGCTCCAATCGTTTCTAAATAGTGGTAAGGGTTTTCTTCTTCTTCTCTTTGTCCATTCGTATCATCATCTTTCTCGAAACCATTCTTTTTTCTGTCATTTTTATAAAGTCGAATCTATTTAGATGTAGTGACTGTTCATGTGGCAACCTCTAAGGATAGGGCCGTCGACCATATTTTCCTAATCTCAATCGTGTTTGGTGGTAAGTATTATTCTCTTTAGCAATTAGTTCAACTCTTTTCATTTGGTGTGCCGAAACCAAATGGTTGGATGTGGTTTAGGGATGGCCGAATCTTTTTAGGGCCATAATCTTGTGTTTCTTTTGTATGTAGCCAGCGTAAGGGAGCATTAAGGATTCTCTTGGGTTCGAATACTCAAGGTAAGGGAATAGTGTTCGGCCAAAGGCCACTTTCAAAAGCTTTATGTATAGAAGCCGAATCTGACTTGCGATGAATAGGGATTTTGGCAACTTGGAAGTTAAGCAGATACCTTCGGGATTCAGATTCACATCGTCAAGGAGAGAAAGGGGTAGTCCCTACCTCTAAGTTTAAGAAGCGATCGGTCTCTGCAGTACGGGATTGGCCATCGGGGTGTGGGCCAGCGTCAGAACAGGAACGTAGGCAGATATCTGTAGTTTCGGTTAGAGACAGCATCGATATTGAGAGTGTGATTCTTCGAGTTATCAGGTGTGTGATTAATTCGCGATTTCCCGGTTATATAAAATATTTGTATGTGTTATATGTGTGATTTCTAATGCAGTGGCAGTAATGAGATGGATACCCTTAATGGGTATGTCGATAATCAGGTCAGTGTTAAATGACGATAAAACTGTGGTTATTGCTGTGTATATGTGCTGTATGTTTGATTAACATCTTCATGCATTATTTCATCATATCACTATCGTATGTTGCATAATCATGGGGCAGGATTTGTATATTTGAAAGAAGGACAGGGTGTACATTTATGTACGCGATTTAGTGATGGCTACGAGCCTCTCACGGATTGATGATCGGCTTAGTGCCTCATCATGGTTGGTATCGGCTTTGTGCCATATCGTGGTTGGTGATGGGTATGTGCCTCATCGTGGATTGACGTTGACTACAGTCACGTTGTGGATTATATTATGACTTGATCACGTGGACTAGTGGCTCGACCACTTGGTGGATGGCATGACTTGTCGAATTGGTGTGTAGAGGTTGAAGGGTCGATTTAGTAATCCCCTGGTGTGTGGTGGTTGGATATGGGGGTGTGTAGAGGATGGACCCTAGGCTGGGTTGGGTGCATTTTGCATTATTCTCTGTTAGATGGATTGGTGTGGTTTTGGGCTAAGCCCATACATGGAAATCTGTGGACTAATTACACACTGAGTCGGTTGACTCACCCAAATTTTTACCAAACAATGCAGGTGATTCGTGATGTTTGGACCGGGCTTGGATGGGATTCGAGATGGCCATGCAGACGCGATTTTTATATTTAGAAACTTATACTTTTAATTTCGGTTTAATTGGGTTGTTTTATTGTAATATGGCCATTTAACTATTTTGGGTTTTCATTATGGTTTATGCTAGACTATACATGAATTAGTAATTACAAACAATTTCAAATAATGACATTTAATGATTTTATAAACTTAACTAAGGTTTTCTAATTGAGATTCTAGTAATTACTCGGATTCTTTTAAAGATTTCAAAAGGACCCGTTTCCAACTAACCTTGAACTTCAATTGTTTTTCAAATGAAACGTCTCTCTAAGAAATTGAATCCTGTTATAAAACCTAATCATTAGGGATTTAGTTTAGCACTTGTTTTCATGCCGACCCTAACACTGCTACAAGCAAGTTTTCTCATCACTTAGCCGATTTCAACATAAGATTTTCCAGTAGCATTCTGAATTCGGCCTTAGTGTTTTAGGCCGGGTTTGGGGTGTTACAGTGTTTACCGGTATTTAGGGTTTAAGGTTATAATTAAGGGTTTAGTGGTTTGAATGGGCTGACTAGGGTTTCGAGTTCAGTATTACAAGATTTAGTGTTTAAAGTTTATGGTTTACGGTTAGTCTTAGGATTAGAGTTATGGCTTGAGTTTATGAAAAAAAAATAAATTAATATAATATTCAAAATTAAAAAATTAAAAAATTATTATTTAAAATAAATTTAACTTTAAGGTTAAAATGCGATGTAAGTTTAATTTTAAGGTTTCGGTGTTAGATTCTGTAGTTATGACAAGCATTTAGGGTTTTAGGGTTTAATGATTTAAGGCTTAAGGTCTATGATTTTAGGGGTTACGGGTTTGAGGTTTAGGGTATGTGTTTAGGACTTAGGATTTTACAGTTTAAGGCTTTGATAAAAACGTTAATGATTAATCTTAGATTTTTTAGAATATAAATCAAAATAAGATAAATTATAAATTATTATTTTAAAATATATATATCAAAATGGGTTAAATCCTAAAAGCATACATGAACAATGGTTTAGTGTACAATTGTATACATGAACTTTAATTTGATTCGATCTTGTAAAATATTAACACAATTATTGATATAATTAACATCATTTTTATTTATATATTGCATACATAAAAATTTATATTTATTCAATATAAAAATATATTGATGTATTTATATTTTAAAATAATGTGTATGATTAAATCAAAATTAAAGTTTCAACTATTCATTTAAACCACAATTAGAATTTCACATCTAAAATTACACATTAAACCAAAATCCATATATAATTATGGGATGTATCTATATCAAAATTTAGGTGTATATACATAATTAAATGCCATTTATATAAAAATCTAAACAACTAATACGGACCATACTTAAAAGAATAATGTTGATGTAAAAAGAAAGAAAAAGAAATTCATAAAAGAGTTAATAATAGTAATTAAATTTTTAAAATTTAATAATAAAAATTTAAAAATTTAAAATTTAAAAATTTAAAAACTAAAAACTTAAAAACATAAAAAAAAACATAGTAATAGTGGCGTTTTCAAAAAAAAAATGCCGCAAAAAATAAAGTTATAGTGGCGTTTCAAGTAAAAACCCCGCAAAAAAATAAACTATACCGGCGTTTTTTAATAAAACGCCACAAAATTTCTCGTTCATTATCCCTGTTATCGTTCCCCAAAACCTAAATTTCTTTAATTCCCCAATATTTCCCTATTACGGTTCCCAAAATCCCCACCGATCTTCCTCATTCAATCTCGATTCTTCAAAGTCCTACACCGCCATCATAAACTCTACTGCTTACCCGGTTTGTTTGTTAAAAGGAAAAAGCAGTTTGTGTTTTCTTTCTATTTATTTCCATATTTTGTCCTCCAAATAAATTTTCCATGGAAAACAAGGATAACTATCTTGAAACAAGCAAACCTGAAAGGTCGATGTGGTTAATGAAATGCCTGGATTAGTTTCACGCTCTCTGAAAGCCCCTCAACTCTCTTCTTCTTCCTCTTCTACTTCTCCTTCTCAAGCGGTTGCCAAAGTTATTCTTTCCATTGACCTTCGTGTTTCCAGTGATGATAATGACTCCTCTTCTCCTCAGGTTTTCATCCTTTTAAACAATAACATTGTGCTGATTTGTTGGGTTTGTTTCATTACATGCATTTGTCTTTCTTTCTCCTTTTTTTTTCTTTTCTGTTTCTCTTTATCTTATGTGATTTTCAAGATTTTTTTTTTGCTTATCTGGGTTAATGGGGTTATAATTGGTAAAGTTTTAACGCATTTTTGGTGTTTTGGATATGTTTCAGTACATGCATTTGTTTTCTTTATCGTTTTCTTTTTTTCCCTCTTTTATCTCATGTAATTTTCAGGGATTTATTTTGTTTATGTGGGTTAATGGGTTTTAATGTGTTAAGTATCTTTTGGTTTTCTAGGTTTGTTTCACTGCATGCATTTTTTCCCCTTTGTCCATATTTGAACTTTTTTTTTTAAAGTTTTCCCCTTATGTTTTGTGTTTTTTTATGGTTTTTCAAATTCTAGTTTAATGGAACGTGTTGATGCTTTTTTTTTTTTCTCTTTGGGAAATAAAATAGAAATAAAATAAGAAATCTTTCTTTGAGTAATATGTGATGAAAGTTTTTAACTTTGACCATTTTCTCGTTCTTTAACATTTTTACATTAAGCAAATTTTGTCACTTTTTTTCTGTTACCTTGGATATATTGGTGTGGGTGAATTATATTTTAGTTTGGTTGAAATTACTTGCATGCATAGTTTTTCGATTCTGAGATAGATGAGCTTTTGTTCTATATTCATTATGATGTTCCCATGGAAGAATGAATCTTGTAATATTGGTGCCATTTAGATAGTTTTATTTATAACGATGTTTTAGAGAAAGGTTTGATCTTGATAACAAAGATCATAGAGTAATGATGTTAGTTGAAACCATGAGATTGTCTTGACTTGAATGGGTGTTTAAAGCTCTTGATATTGTATAAAAAAAGTTGAAACCATGAAATTTTAAGTAAGTTAAGACAATAACTGTTGATGTTGGTTCCCAAACTATATAAACAAATTTGGATTCTTATCTTTAAACAATAAATCTAAAGGCAGACATCTTTTTGGGAAACTCCAATACTTTTGTATTTTTGTTATTGTTTTATTTTAACCCCGATTGGTCATTGGGTTTCAATTCAACCACAAATTCTAGAACACTTAAAAAGAAAATCACCCCAACGTTCATACATTTTTTCAGGTTTTCTTCTTTCTTTTTCTTTTGACCCTTTTTGTCTCCTGCAACTCCTTCTTTTGACTAAGTTTTTCTCATATTGGGAGGTATCAAATATATATAGACAATTATTATATATATATATATGTATATATATATATATACATATATTTGCTTCAATTGACTTCTTCCTTCCTTCTATGAAAACTGATTGATTTCTAAATAGAAAGTATGGGTTTTATATATATGATTTCTATTCAACTTTTTTTCCCTTGTCCTTTATCACCACTTGTTCTTCCTTTGGAAAGAAAAAAAGACTCACGGTGATGAAAATGGAGATTAATTTGTTGGCGTAATCTCATTGTTGAGCATTATTGATGTAGGATAGGTAGGCTAGCTACATTCACTACAAACACCAAGGATGACGTCCGACTTGCCTAATGTACCTTCCATGTATGATTTTCTTTGTGTTTTCTTTTCCCAAGCTCTACTATTTTGTTATATATGTATTGAATTTGTTGATTGAATTTTTTCTAATAATGCGGTAGCGATCCGATTTCATGGAGTGGTATGGGAAAATGGTCAAGTTCTCATTCGAGGTTTATCGTAAGTTTATTTTAGCTTTTCTTTTGAAAATTATATATATATATATATATATATAAACTCTTTTCTTGTAGGTTTCTGTATTGTTGATATTCTTTGCTTACTTAGCTATTGCTAGATCTATATTACCCGGAAAACTTGTTCACGAGTCATATTACAAGATGGGTCTCGCCTCTATTACCACTGCAATGGTCTCTTTCTATGTTGATAATCTTTGTAACAACTAATTCTTTATGCAATATGATTTGTTTAATTGATCTTTTTCCCCCAAATTTTGAACAGGATTGCAAGCTCTTCTTTTGTTAGTTGGGCTCCTTGGGATTGGGTCTAAGATGAATTTTGTATTACCAACGGTATGTTTTTACTAGTTTGCTACTATTGGAATCTGATTTTCCATGTATTTGTCTTTGGTTGGCATTTTGTTAAGCTTCTATTTGTGTATATTGTTAATATCGGTATGCAAAAAAGGTGCTTTAAGTATGCTTTTTTGACTTTTTACTTTCTATGAATTTTGGTTTGGTTTCTATATAATGCAATTCATTTACCAATTGAGGCCAGAATTTAACTCACATCAGCTCAAATATTGAAGATACTGGCTTTTTCTTCTTCATTTCCCTAATATTTTCCGTATTTGATTCACCATTTTGAATATTTTAGAGTGATTCAGAGGGCAAGCTTTGCAACTAAAAGGCAAGGGATTTATCTTATAAGTATGTGGTCATATTGTTTCATTTTCTGGTTGTATGTTGTTGAATTGCTAGCCTGGACATATTGCTTTTAAACCCCAAAAACAAGGGATTTGAGGTTTTGTATCTTTCAATACAAAACTTTTCGATGGCTACTTTATGCAAATGTTTGCAGGTAATATCCGACAAAGGACTTGAGCTGTTAGCGACAACTTTCATATTCAGTTTTCTTGTAAGTTGCTGTCAATTTTCTGATAGGTTGTTTTAGGCATACAATCTTGAAACTCCTTAGAGTCTAATTCATATTGGTAGAACATTGGGAGCATGCATATATATATATATATATTCAAATATAACTTGGTTTATGCTGTATCAAACGTTTTTAAATCTTGGAGCTTCTTTTTAAAATTATTGGCTTGCTGAGATCCTCCCTATGGAGTGACAATATAAAAAATGCACAAATTGTCTGTAAATTTAAAGAAGTCAACTCATGACTTTGGCAGAATTGTTGCACAGGATGTATATCAGCCTCCGTGCCGTAACTATAGGCTATTGTTTACACTTTAGTATTCTTTTAATATCTTTTTATTTCCTTGGTGTGGAGTTGCTATTTATTTAATTTTCTTTTTCTCTAATTTGTCTTTCCATTTGCCATCCCTTTTTTCAGACTCTTCTATTTATTTAATTTTCCTTGTGTTGTCAGGACTTTTTCTTTCCATGTGTTATTACTTATTTTATTATAAATTTTTATTTTGGTGGGAAAAACACCGCCACCCAAACCTTGTTGCCATCTCTAGCGGTGGCTATTTCAGTTGTCATTATTAGCCATCTTCACTTTAATGTAAAGTTGTTGACATAAAATGTGCTCATTTACTTTGTTTTTTTTCTTTTAAAGTACTTGTTTACTTTGTTACTTTGTTTATTTAATGGTCATGTATAGCACCTTGTAGGCGGATCGGCCTATATTGTAGTATTTGCCCTCCCTACTAGAGTTCTTTTTATCTGCTCCATTTGCATCGAGCGATATGCATATTTGCTATAAACTAAGAGGAGATGTTTTGGGAGTGTTGAATGGGTGAATCTAGTTGACTTTTGTTGGCCTTGACAAAATAATGAGAGCTGAAAATCTTATTTTCTGTGGAGAGCAATAGAGATTGAGCATGGTGCTAAGACTTTCTTTTTAACACAGGTGTATCATAATGGAGCTGGCATCTTCTCTTATTTCAGGGGTAGATGAAGACCTTATTGATTTTATCTATGTCTTAATAAAGCAAACTTTTCAGGTATATAATATTCCCATTCTCTTATTGTGTTATTTTTTTACATACTAATCTAGTCTTAAAATGCTCACTAACCTCTTTAGTAAACAAATGAGATCGGTCATCATGAAGCATATTATGCTTTAAGAAGAATTTTGAAGGGCATTGTACATAAACTTGCAGATTTAATGACCCGCACTAGTGGGAACACATCTAATACAAACCATGTTAGTCTTCACTCAACTATTTTTGCTTGTTCCCTTATTGAGAAGTATTGTGGTTTTAAAGTTATCAAAATACTGTTTGCGTTATGATGTTTTACTGAATTTAAGTTATTGTTTCATCAAGTTGTTTTCTCTACTAAAATTTACTCTTGCATGCTTTTGTTGATATATCTGCCTTGTACTTTTTGATACGTTGTTCATCTGACATGTACTTGAATGAACTCTCAAAGAGTGGCTAAGTTTTAGTAAAATGAAGGGATTGCTAATTCAAAAATAAGATGATAAGTGTAAAAATTGAGTATTTGGTTTGGAACAATGAAGGCTTTGTTGTTTTTCTTATCTTTATTTATGTTCTGGCAAACTTGTTCCGTTTAGTTGGCATGATCGGCATTATAAGATGGTCAAGTAAGAAGAAACCTGAATATTCCTCTCTTTCTGCACGATTAATTTTAATACCAATTTTTAATGCATTTAGTTTGAAAAGTATGCTATGTTTGCCATATTTTATATGTCCATGTTGCATCCAAATAATTTATCGATTATGGTTTAACATCATGACAACAAAATGTCATATTATGTTTTACTAATCCTATGTTTAAGGTTCACTACTTGACTTGTGATTCTTTGTATCTTCCATGGTGATCACTAGAAAACTATTGATATCCTTTTTCTATTATAATTTGCGCTTCAAAATTGTGTAGGATCGTGATTCTTCGTTACGAGCGAGAGAAGATCTTGACTCTTTTGCCTATAACCCTTCTTTGTTGATAACTTAATGCATTCAAACATGTGGTTGGTACCCATATTGAAAGACTATGCTTGTTGGAGCATCTCTTAGCTATTATATGTAGCATATAGTAATGCTAAAGGATTTGTATAGGAACTGTTATCAAAGTAATGCTAAAGGATTTGCTTAGGCGGGTAGAGGGATAGGAATGGATTTGTATATAAATTGTTATCCAATCAACGCTTGTTTGCGTGCTGTGATAATAGTTATTTCTATTGCATGCTTCTTTTTGATATCTGCTCTTTTTTATAATATTTTAATTTTTTTTTATTTTTCATGATCTTTAATGGTGTTTGGAGAAAAAACGCCGCTAAAGGTCATGTTTTTAGCGGCGTTTTTGGGAAGCGCCGCTAAAGATCCTGCTCTTTAGCGGCGTTTTTATGGGAGATCGCCGCTAAAGGTCATGAACTTTCCGGCGTTTATCGGAAAAGCGCCACTAAAGGTTATGACTTTTAGCGGCGTTTGTGGAAAAAGCACCGCTAAAGGTCATGACTTTTAGCATCGTTTGTGGTAAAAGCGCCGCTAAAGGTCATGGTCTTTAGCGGCGTTTGTGGTAAAAGCGCCGCTAAAGGTCATGTTCTTTAGCAGCGTTTGTGAGAAAAGCGCCGCTAAAAGTCATGACCTATAGTGGAAAAAACGCCCTAAAGTTTGCGGCATTTGTTTTAGCAGCATTTTTTGCGACGCTTTCAAAAGTGCCGCAAATACTATTAGTGGCGCTTATAAACGCCGCTAAAAGCCTAAAAAAACGCCGCTAAAAGCTTGTTTTGCTATAGTGCCTCTATCGTTATCACAGTCAGTTTACAGGTCCGATCACTCTTTTATAAATATTAAAACTAGACTGTTTTGCAGCGATCAGTTATCATAAAAATTTTAATTTTATCCTTACTAACGTGATACATTAAATTATTAATTTAAAAATTTAATTCAAATTATGTATTTGTCTCTATATATTTTTTTCGTTTTCCCTTTTTTGTTTAGTGACCAAACAATGTTAAAAAATTCATTTTAATGTGTAATTATTTTAAGATTTTAATCTTTAATAGGTGTAGAATTTTATTTCATTTATACATTTTAACTTTTATAAGTATAGATTTTGGAGAAATATTGTAAATATGATTATTGATAAATAGAATACGTATTTTTCTTTTAATCTTTTATTTCTCTTGTTGTTATAAAAAGGATTATATGAAATAGGTATATTATCCATTTTCAATAGTTTTATGCCTCATCAGTATTCTTACCCTGAATTTTAGGATTTTAATTTGATTTTGATTTTTTTCAGGATGAAAATACTGAAATTCATGATGAAAATGCTGATGTGGCATAAAACTATTGGAAAAGGGATACGTGGCGTTACTGTTTAATACAATTATTTTCATATTGTTATTCTCTTTATTATTTATTTAATAATATGTTGCCAACACAATATTCGTTTTTTTTTTGTCTAGATTTTGAAAAAAAAAAATTCCTATAACCACTCCGAAGGTAGAACCCATGCGTATATATTAAAATTATTGAGTGATTTTTCCTATGCTCTATCAATAAATAAAATCACTAGTTGATCTTATTAGTTTATTTTTCTAATTTTATATTTATATGCATGTATTATGTGCTTGTAATATTCGGGAATTAGGGCTTATGCATTTTTGCTCAATTTTATGAAATAGCATGCCTTTGTGTGTTAAGAATGTGTTGTATGAATTTTGTGAACTTTAGAAAATAGGAGAGTGCCTTAGAAATTATTAGATTCTAAATCTAAAAGAGGAAGCTAAACAGGGTGGCCTTAAAAGAAAATGTAGGGGAGTTATGACACACAAATAGGCTTGGTTAAGTGGCTTGGAGGCGCCACTTAAAGCCTTTGTAAGTGATGCCACAAGCAGGTGCAAATGGGCCAAGGTTCGAGTCACAAGGGAGGCAAAATAAGAACTTTTATTTTGCTACAGAGAGGAGAGGAAGTGGACGGCACATGGACTCTGGAGGAAGGAAGTATAGATTGGGTTGGAGTGTTAAGGATTTGGCTAAGGGGGAGTGAAATAAGGATTTGATAGTGAGAGGAGGAGTTGGCCGAATATGGGGCACAGAAGGATGACATTTTCGGTTTAATGATAGAAAGATAGGTGTGCCAAAATTGCTTCTCTTCTCATCCTTCTCATTTGTGCCGAAAATTCCAAAGGGAATCAACTTGTGTTCTTTTTCTTTTCTTCTCTTTTTGCTACTCACTTTCATAGGCCGAATATTCAAAGTCACCCCAAAGCCGAAATCTTCTTCTTCCTATTTCTCCATTGATACAACCTTTTCAAACCAAAACTCCCTATTGTCGAATCTCTCTGCACTTCATCTTCATCTTCTTTTTGCAATACTCCAAAAGCCGAATCTCCTATTTTGGTGGCCATAGCCGATTGAATCTATTCTTTTAAAGCCGATTCCTTCATTAGATCAAAAGCCGAAACCTTTTCCCTTTTGGTCTTCTCAAGTAACGTGGTGGTAAGTATTTATCTTCCTTAAACAATCGGTTTGGGTTCTTATTCCTTAAAAGTGCCGAAAATAATGGTTAAGCCTTGGCTAAGGTTGGCCGAATGTTCTTTAAGCCATATTATGTGTCTCTGTTGAAGGTAGCCGACGCTAAGGAGCATTAAAGGAGATCTCTCGGGTTTTGAACACCAAGGTAAGTGATATGTAGTTTCGGCCAAAGTCCATCTCCATGGATTTATTGTGTATAGCCGATTCTAACAATTGGTAGGCAGGGATTTCGATTACTCAAGGAGCAAGAGATAGTTCCAGGATTTAAATCCACAAGGTAAGTGGACATAATAATCGGCCAAGGCTATAGTTAATGTTATAGATCTGTTTCGTATGTTTTTCAAAAGTCAAAAATTAACCTATGAAGTGATTTAGTGCTAGCCGATTTCAAGAAGGAGGCACTACAAAGTTTTCGGGATTTGAGGAGTACTCAAATCGGCAAGCAAGGTAAGCTTTCGGTTATGTTTCCTTTGGGATTTGGTTAGTTAGTCGAATAGGCTTTTGCTAACATGTTGAGGGTGGCCGAATATAGGAACTAAGGATCTAGGACGCTAGATCGGGTTTTCGGGATTTTCAGTAAACTTGCTAAGTAAATCAGGTGTGTACCCCCACACTAAGCTTTAATTAATTTATGGTTATGTTTTAATTAATATGGTAATAAAAATATGTGTGAGGTGGCTAAAAGTACCATACAATGGTACGAAATACTTAAGTACGTTTACCCACTCCTACTATGAGTATGATATGATCTATTATGGCACATATGTCAATAGTGATAAGAATGTGAAATAAGGCATGATTTGTTTGACATGGGGCATATGGATGATATGTAAAGGGAAGTGAATTGGTGGTTTTATACCCCAATATCTGAATGTGGTGCCTTATGTCACGTAATTTGAATGTGGTGACTTATGTCACGAAATCTGAATGTGGTGACTTATGTCACGAATTAATATCTGGTGGCTATGCCACGAAATT
The DNA here is from genome assembly GCA_025506655.1 of Gossypium rotundifolium. Lineage (NCBI taxonomy): Eukaryota > Viridiplantae > Streptophyta > Magnoliopsida > Malvales > Malvaceae > Gossypium > Gossypium rotundifolium. The sequence goes on along the minus strand of CP106723.1, from coordinate 137,072,168 downwards.
ATAAGTGCGATGAGCACGTCGACTGCAGCGACTGCCTTCGATGATGTGTAGCGGATGGAGGGTTGACTTAGTAGTCCCCACGGTGTGATGGTTGGTACGGGTGATGTGTAGCGGATGGTTGTCTAGGATTGGGTTCGGGTTTGCATCATGGTTTATATGTATTTATTATGTATGAGTTGATATGCCTGAATTTAATTGAGACTTGTGTTGGTTGTACACATTGAGTCTGTTTGACTCACCCCTCTGTGGGACTATTTTTCAGGCGATACTCAGTAGATGGACCGGGTCGACAGGAGCTCAGTGGTGGCCATGCAAACCTCAGAGGCTGTTTTATTTTTTTTAGTTTATTCTTTTATTTATTTAAGTTTGAATTATTTCGGGTTTTTATTGATGTAATAAGGCCATAAGTATTAAATTGTCTATGCATGCATTTAAACTACTTAGTATGATACGACATTTATCGATTTGCAATTAAAGTTAATTTTTCTTAAATATAAATATTAATCGTTTTGACACCTAATCAACACGGGTTTTAATTTTGAACCCAACCCAAATCAACTGTTTTCAAAAACATGAAAAATTTTGGCAAAGTTCAAATACGATTCGAATGGTTTTTCCAAGAAGCATGCCAGATCCGGTCAGGGCTTGTGGGCCGGGTTTGGGGTGTTTCAGTGCTGGTATTATGACTAATATATATGTCACTACACCAAAACAGACTTTTAGAGGCATTTTTTATGGCTTTTAGCGGCGTTTTAAGCGCCACTAATCAAAAGCGCCGTAAAAAATGCCGCTAAAACACGCGCCGCAAAAGTTAGCGGCGTTTATTGTGAAAAAACGCCACTATAAGTCTTGACTTTTAGCGGAGCTTTTATAAGAAACGCCGCTAAAAAACCACACCTTTAGCGGCGGTTTTATAAGAAATGCCACTAAAAGACCCCACCTTTAGCGGCGCTTTTTTACAAAACGACGCTAAAGGTTGGGCCTTTTAGCGGCGTTTCTTATAAAAGCACCGCTAAAGGTGTGGTCTTTTAGCGACGTTTCTTAGAAAAGCACCGCTAAAGGTGTGGTCTTTTAGCGGCGTTTCTTATAAAAGCGCTGCTAAAGGTCTAGTATTTTAGCGGCGTTTCTTATAAAAGCGCCGCTAAAGGTGTGGTCTTTTAGCGGCGTTTCTAACAAAAACGCCACTAATTTGCACAGATTTGCAGTGCTATTTTTCTGCAATATCCTACCCTCCCTGCATTAAAAACCAACCAAAAACAGCAGCAATTGCATATAATTCCAACCCAAGGCAGCAAATAAAACATTTAAATCTCACCAAAAGCATTAAATCTAAACGATACTTCAAATTTAATAAAAGATATATGATATTTATTAATAAATGAAGCATAATTCAAACAATTTTACAATAATGTTAACTGTAACAATGTTAAAAAAAATCTTACAACAATAAAACAAATGTCTAAGAGGCGACCTCGCCATCACATCGAACAATCGCATCATAGTCTGCAATTTGTGTAGCTGGAGTTCTTCATACTTTCTTACGCTTTGCCTCCCAGCGCTCATCGCCTCGGCTCTAAGTTGAGCAATACGCTCTGCCTCCCTCATTTTCCTCTTAAGGTGAGAAATTTGCTCGATTGTGCTCGCTTCCATTAGAGATATCTGGTCTTTTAGTCTCTGAACTTCAGCACGAGATTGACTCCCGGAAGGCATGTATTGCCGGGAGCCGGATCCAAAATATTGAGTCGGGGTAACACCTGATCCTTGACATCAAACCCGACCATACCTTGTAAGACCCAAAACATTAGTGATAATTTTGTTATAAATATACTCAAGATTAACAAAACTATCAATCGAAGCAGTCGTACCTTTCAGGACCCAAAACATCAGTAATAATTATGTTATCAATCTCCTCGAGATTAACAGAACTGTCAGACGAAGCAACCGCTTCATACTCTGCCTTCTTCTCCTTTAGTTTATCCTAATAAATCAAAAAAAAAGTTAGAAACGAAATATATAATTAAAAAGGAATGGAGCATAACTTAAAATTATAAATTTAAAACTACAAACGATGAATTAAACTATTGTAATTAAACATTATAAATATTTATAATAAATAAAATTTTATTAAGTAAATATACCAAAATTTCTGCAGCCTCAGATGTCATCGGAGATCCATCCTTCTTCCAATGCGTAATATCAAAAAGCTGAAGGCGTCTAACTTTTTGACCTAATGAAACTTCCTACATTATAGCAGAAAAAATATAATTTCATAGTATAAAGTAATTAATATTTGAAAGAAGTAATAAATTATAATACCTCGGCCTCAGCTACACGAGCAAAACTTCTGGTGTAACATCCTAAATATTCGAGTAGCATTATGTTGTTAAGTGTTAGCTCGGGTTTACATGGAATTAGAATAAATATTAGTAAAGTGTACTTTAATGTAAAGAAATTAGGTGACCTAGTAACTTAAGTTAATTAAGTACTAAAAGATGGCATAAGATGAGTAATTGACAAAATGGTAATGGCGCCATAAGTTGGACTTGAGGGAGAGGTTCAAATCTCCTAGCATGCAAGTTGGGAGTTTTTATTTTTGCTTTCTCCTAGCAAGTGTCGGCTATGGATAAGATTAGGATGAGTTGGAATATTTTTTTTGGTAAGAAGACTAAGGGTTATGGAAAGCTTGAGTTAGGGGATTGAATGGCTTGAATTGGGGGATAATGTTTCTTCAACTTAAGGAAAAAGGAGGATGATAAGGCTTAAGAATAGGGTGATGTTTTGAAAACCTTCTAATGGCCTTTTGACCATGTATTTGGACGGCATAGAGGCTAGGAGGGATGGCCGGTTTTGTTGTTTGGCTTGGTAGGCTTGGGTGTTGGAGAAACACATTCATTTTAGTCATTTTTGGCTTAGGAAAAATGTATTTTCTCTTCATCTATCTTTCTCTCTAGCCGAAATTTCCAACAATCTTGAGTAAGCGACTCATTTTTTTATCATTTTCTTTTGACCATTTCGGTTTAGAAGCTTTCTTTCTCTTCCAAATCTTTTTCTCATTGTGACCGAAAACACATAAGCAAACAAATATTTCTTCTTTTCATTTTTTTCATTTTTCCTCCCCTATGCCAAATGCAAAATTCTCCTAAACTCCATTCTCTTTTCTTCTCTTTTCTTTCTCTCTTTCTCTCTTGAAATCGAATCATATCATTTTCATCTTCCATTCTTTTACTTTCTTCTCAACTAAAGTCTCTTCAACATTTTCTCTCATGGCCGAATGTTAGTTTGCTCTTGTGCCGAATCTTTTTCATTTTCTTTGTTTGGTCATAACCGAATTCTTCTCACTCAATTTTCTTTTCAATCGTGGACAATAGTGAGATTTTTTGAGGGCAGAAACTCAAAGTGTTCTTGAGTATTATGGAACATTGGAATCGATTTTAAGAGTTAAGGTAAGGAGTTTATTCAAGGGTTCTCATATTAAGGAGTTTATTCAAGGGTTCTCATATTATTTGTCATATTGGTATAGTTAGTTATTAATCGATTTCGTTATAGGGACGTAATCGCTCGATCGTTTCTTCGTGGAATGAGGATAATTGTGGTAAGCCAATCTCAAATCTTTTAAAATCGTTAGCCATATTTCGATAATTTTTAGTCGGACTAATGATCTTATGTCATTAGAGACATTCAAGATAGGGCAGAAAAGGGCAGTGCATAGTCTTCGAAAGAGGGTAGTTCTGCTAATCCCCCTAAATATAAACGAAGGGCTGTTTTGGGAATCTGGGATTTTCCACCGGGTTGTGGACCCTCATCCGAGGAGAACCAATTGTTTGAAGTCGTTCGTACTCCCAAACCTCTGTTCGTACGTGGATTCTCATCGGGCAACAAACCAACAATCGAGGAGAAACCAAAAATAGAAGTGGTTCGAAATCCTGAGGGTAAAGATTTGGATTATTTATCAATAGTGTAGTTTTAAAATATGATAGTATTCTAATTATCGTGTTACGTTTAGGTACTGACGAGTGGGAAAGTCTAGTACTCACAATAACCAAGTGTGTAACTTCACACTTATCTCGGGTTAGATGTCATACCGTAAGTATTGAGAAAAATCGTAAAGACGATAAAATCAAAAAATACGTAATAATTAGTATTTTTGTGAAAATACATGAAAACGGTTAAAGTTGTGAAATTTACGAAAAATGCCCTCAATGAGTTAGTTGGTAAATTATAAATTTTATGCTAGATCATTAAATGGGCCAAAAATATGCTAGATCGTTAAATGGGCCAAAAATATGCTAGATCGTTAAATGGGCCAAAAATATGCTAGATCGTTAAATGGGCCGAAAATATGCTAGGTCGTTAAATAGGCCGAAAAATCTGCTAGATCGTTAAATGGGCCTAAGTTGCTAGATTGCTAAATGGGCTAAATGTTATTTTGTGTTATGGACCTTAATAAAAACTTGAAATATTGTTTCACTTGTAAATTGGGCCTTTTACTAGAACTAGCATATGGATATAGATTGTTATGCATACATGTTTGCATGGGTTGGGAAAATGATGAAGTGAAGAAAGGCCTGTTGCCAAAAATCTAGTTCGGTGGCTCTGCCACAAACATTTTAATGGCTTATTGCCTCTAGTTCAGTGGCTCTGCCACAAATATTTAAATGGCTTATTGCCTCTAGTTCGGTGGCTCTGCCACAAATATTTAAATGGCTTATTACCTCTAGTTCGGTGGCTCTGCCACAAACATTTTAATGGCTTATTGCCTCTAGTTCGGTGACATTGTCATAATCTAGTTTGGTGGCTCTGCCACAAATATAAAAATAGCTTTATGCCTATGATTGGTGTGTTGGCGGGGTGGGTTGACTTGATCCCCACAGGTGTGATGGTTAGTATGGGTGGTGTGTAGCGGATGGAAATTAGGTTTGGTTGGGAAATTTCATTTTGCATGCATTACATTTATTATTTTGCTAAACCTGTTTATGGGCGCAAGCCCAAATGATGACTTGATGATCTGGCCCAATGGATATAGTAAGTGAGTTATACACTGAGTTCTGAGTAACTCACTCCCTTAAACTTTCCATCTCAGGTAATCGAAATTGACGTGGACTTGGGCCGAGGATGACTTCGTGGAGGCCATACTGCAAACATGGGTTTATAAACCTTAAACTTTATTTAAGTACTTTCTTTAAACTACTATTTTGGATATGATGTAATAAGGCCTCTATTAATATTTTATGGATTTTATGTGTGGATGGATTTAAATTTTTATTTTGATATTTAATATGGGTTTATGTTAAATCCTAAAATGTTTCCTTAAAATACTTTGGGTTTTCAAACATATGAGATTCTTTATCTATTCTTATTTTCAAATCCTTTTGAACTCTTTAAAAACTACTTTAAGGTTTTTGATAATTAAATACTAAATGACAAGATTTCAACTAATGTTTCTCAAATTCATCAAATTTAAATTATTTCTCTTGGTTTTTATTAAACTTTATTTTCAAAAAGTTTTGTAATACCGAATCACCTAAACTATTAGATAGAAAGAATGTTCGATTTGTGTGACAAACCAAATCTCGTCTTGACGTATAGACCTAGTTTGGGGTGTTACATTTAATGGTATCAGAGCCAGTTTCAAAACTCGACTGTGGTTGGGTTCAACAAATAATTCCTGTATGAAATTATTTCAATTATGTTTTAAAGATTAGTATGGCACCACAAGCATTCGGCACCAAGTCAAGTAAGTATTCATTACTGAATGATTATTATGATGATATGATTATAGGAACACTCTAGAACTTCTAGTTTTAGATGTTGAAAATTGTAGAGATTGAGACTATAGGATGTGTTTACGAAAAATAACTTTATCTCTCAAATCTCATAAAACATCGTTAATAAACACTGAAATAAGTCTTCTGATTCATAAAACTTGTAATTAGATTAAATTGAATTAGACATTATGAGCTCTAGAGGACGTGGTCGTGGATGCGGTAGACGTAGCCGTGGTAGAGGATGACGTGCTGCGTCTGAAGCACCAAATCATACGCCAGAAATGGATGCACCCGCGTCACTTGAAAGTAAGACGGGAACACATAATTATATGGAAGAAGATAATGCTTTGACGCAAGCAATGCTGCGAGTCCTTGAAAGGGTCGCTGGAACTAGAGTTGGGCCAATAGCTCATGGGTCGATATCGGAACGACTCAAGTCTAATAGTGCAGAAGTTTTTAGAGGAGTTTCCGGTGTAGCTCCGAATGTGGCAGAATATTGGCTCGAAGCTGTGGAGCGGATTATGGATGATCTGGAATGCACTGTCAAGCAAAAACTGAAAGGAGCCATGTCCTTGCTAAGAGACGAGGCGTATCAATGGTGGCTTACTGTTCGAAAGGGCACTGAGGCTGCATTGATTAATTGGGAACTCTTCAAAGCTGCCTTTCAAGGGAAATATGTAGGAACAAGTTATGTGGACGCCCGAAGGAAGGAATTTCCAAATGTATTTCCCGAAGAACTTCCTGGTATACCTCTAGATTGGGAAGTAGAATTTGGTATTGAGCTTTTGCCTGGAACGGCTCTAGTGTCTATTGCTCCTTATAGAATGGCACCAAAGAGTTGACGGAGCTTAAAGCTCAAATTCAAGAATTGTTGGATCGAGGATTTATTCGACCGAGTGTGTCTCCGTGGGGAGCACCAGTTTTGTTTGTTAAGAAGAAGGATAGGTCGATGCGTATGTACATTGATTACAGGCAATTGAATAAATTGACGATCAGGAATAGGTATCCTTTTCCGAGAATTGATGACCTGTTTGATCAATTGAAAGGAGCTTCAGTTTTCTCAAAAATTGATTTGAGATCGGGTTATCACCAACTTAAGGTGAAAGAAGCAGATATTTATAAGACGGCATTTCGAACTCGTTATGGACATTATGAGTTTTTGGTGATGCCATTTGGGTTAACCAATGCACCAGCCGTATTTATGGATATGATGAACCGAGTCTTTCAACCATATTTAGATCGGTTTGTGGTAGTGTTCATAGATGACATTTTGGTTTAGTCAAGAAATGATAAGGAGCATGACACGCATTTGCGTATAGTATTGCAGTTACTTCGTGATAAGCAACTTTATGCCAAATTTAGTAAATGTGAATCCTGGCTAAAGGAAGTGACTTTCTTGGGTCATGTGGTATCAGCTGAAGGAATAAGGGTGGATCCTCGGAAGATTGAGGCTGTACTGGATTGGAAACTACCAAAATCGGTAGCTAAAATTCAGAGTTTCTTAGGATTGGCTGTTATTATAGACGCTTCGTTGAGGGGCTTTCGTTGATTGCCGCACCCCTAACTAAACTGTTGCGGAAGGGAGTACCGTATAATTGGACTGAAAAACAACAAGAGAGTTTCGAGAAATTAAAGAAGATTCTGACGGAAGCACCAGTTTTGATTCAGCCTGAGGCTGGAAAAAAATTTATTATTTACTGTGATGCGTCTCACACGGGTTTGGGTTGTATGCTGATGCAAAATGGAAAGGTGGTGGCTTATGCTTCTCGACAGTTGAGACCGCACGAAGTGAACTACCCTACTCATGATTTGGAGTTAGCTGTAGTGGTATTTGCTTTAAAGATTTGGAGGCACTATCTCTACGGTGAGAAGTCTATCATCTACAAGGATCACAAGAGTCTTAAGTATCTTCTTACTCAGAAGAAGTTAAATTTGAGACAAAGAAGATGGGTGGAATCATTAAAGGATTATGATTTCTCAATCGAGTACAATCCTGGAAAGGCTAACGTGATAGCTGACGCGTTAAGTCGTAAGGCAGTATCTGAATTGAGAGCAATGTTTGCTCATTTGAGTTTGTATGAGGATGGTAGTCTGTTAGCAGAACTTCAGGTGAAGCCTCTGTGGTTAGAACAAATTCAGGAGAAGCAGATATCAGATAAAAAGTTGGGACCCTTACTTCAACAATTTGAAAGGGGTAAAATAGAGGATTTTGGTATAAACACGAATGGAGTGCTGTGTTTTCATGGAAGGGTTTATATGCCTAAAGACTCGAATTTGAGGCAAATGATTCGGGGAGGCGATAGTAGCCCTTATGCTATGCACCCAGGAGGAAATAAGATGTATCGAGATCTCCGTGAAGCGATATTGGTGGCGTGGTTGAAGCGTGAGATTTTGAGTTTGTAGGAAAATGTTTGACTTGTCAACAAGTGAAGGCGAGCATCAATTGCCGTCGGGTTTATTACAACCCAGTAAAGATTCTTCTTTGGAAATGGGAGCGAATAACAATGGATTTTGTTAGTGGGTTACCTTTAACACCTACTAAGAAAAATTCTGTATGGGTAATAGTTGATTGGTTGACGAAGACTGCTCATTTTCTTCCAGTTCATACGGATTACTCATTACAGAAATTGGCTAAGCTATATGCATCTGAAATCATGAGGTTGCATGGGGTACCAGTGTCTATTATATCAGACAGGGATCCTAGATTTACATCACAATTTTGGAAAGCTCTGTATGAAGCCTTGGGAACGAAGTTAAACTTCAGTACGGCTTTTCATCCTCAGTCTGATGGTCAGTCAGAAAGAGTAATTCAGATATTGGAAGACATGTTAAGGGGATGTGTGATCGACTTCAGAGGCAGTTGGGAGGATTTTCTACCATTGGTAGAATTTGCGTATAACAATAGCTATCAATCTAGCATTCAGATGGCACCCTACGAGGCATTGTATGGTCGTAGGTGTCGTACTCCTACTTGTTGGACTGAATTGGGCGAGTGGCAGATGTTGGGTCCTAAGTTGATATCTGAAACAAAAGAAAAGGTAAAAGTTATTCGAGCACGGTTAAAGGAAGCTTCGGATAGACAGAAGTAGCATGCAGACCTGAAGCGTAAGGATATCGAGTTTGCTGTGGGAGAGCAGGTCTTTCTAAAGGTCTCACCTTGGAAGAAAATTTTCAGATTTGGAAAGAAGGGCAAGTTGAGCCCTAGGTTCATCGAGCCATATCGTGTGATGAAGCGTGTTGGTCTAGTAGCTTATCAGATTGAATTACCTCCAGAGTTGAGTCAAATTCATAATGTTTTCCATGTTTCCATGCTGAGACGCTATAGATCGGATCCATCTCACATAGTACCGGTAGAGGAAGTGGAATTGAAATCAGACTTGTCTTTTGAGGAAGAACCAGTGGAAATTTTAGACCGAGATGTTAAAGTGCTAAGAAAGAAGACCGTGCCGTTGGTCAAAGTATTATGGCGTAATCACGGAGCGGAGGAAGCTACGTGGAAGCCTTAGGATGCAATTCGGCAACAATATCCTCACCTCTTTTAATCAGGTAAATTTCGAGGACAAAATTTTCTTTAAGGGGGTAGAATTGTAACATCCTAAATATTCGAGTAGCATTATGTTGTTAAGTGTTAGCTCGGGTTTACGTAGAATTAGAATAAATATTAGTGAAGTGTACTTTAATGTAAAGAAATTAGGTGACCTAGTAACTTAAGTTAATTAAGTACTAAAAGATGGCATAAGATGAGTAATTGGCAAAATGGTAATGGCGCCATAAGTTGGACTTAAGGGGAGAGGTTCGAATCTCCTAGCATGCAAGTTGGGAGTTTTTATTTTTGCTTTATCCTAGCAAGTGTCGGCTATGGATAAGATTAGGATGAGTTGGAATATTTTTTTTGGTAAGAAGACTAAGGGTTATGGAAAGCTTGAGTTAGGGGATTGAATGGCTTGAATTGGGGGATAATGTTTCTTCAACTTAAGGAAAAAGGAGGATGATAAGGCTTAAGAATAGGGTGATGTTTCGGAAACCTTCTAATGGCCTTTTGACCATGTATTTGGACGGCATAGAGGCTAGGAGGGATGGCTGGTTTTGTTGTTTGGCTTGGTAGGCTTGGGTGTTGGAGAAACACATTCATTTTGGTAATTTTTGGCTTAGGCAAAATGTATTTTCTCTTCATCTATCTTTCTCTCTAGCCAAAATTTCCAACAACCTTGAGTAAGCAACTCATTTTTTTGTCATTTTCTTTTGACCATTTCGGTTTAGAAGCTCTCTTTCTCTTCCAAATCTTTTTCTCATTGTGACCGAAAACACATAAGCAAACAAATATTTCTTCTTTTCATTTTTTTTCATTTTTCCTCCCCTATGCCGAATGCAAAATTCTCCTAAACTCCATTCTCTTTTCTTCTCTTTTCTTTCTCTCTTTCTCTCTTGAAACCGAATCATATCATTTTCATCTTCCATTCTTTTACTTTCTTCTCAACTAAAGTCTCTTCAACATTTTCTCTCATGGTCAATGTTAGTTTGCTCTTGTCTTAGAATCTTTTCATTTTCTTTGTTTGGTCATAACCGAATTCTTCTCACTCAATTTTCTTTTCAATCGTGGACAATAGTGAGATTTTTGGAGGGCAGAAACTCAAAGTGTTCTTGAGTATTGTGGAACATTGGAATCGATTTTAAGAGTTAAGGTAAGGAGTTTATTCAAGGGTTCTCATATTATTTGTCATATTGGTATAGTTAGTTATTAATCGATTTCGTTATAGGGACGTAATCGCTCGATCATTTCTTCGTGGAACGAGGATAATTGTGGTAAGCCAATCTCAAATCTTTTAAAATCGTTAGTCATATTTCGATAATTTTTAGTCGGACTAATGATCTTATGTCATTAGAGACATTCAAGATAGGGCAGAAAAGGGCAGTGCATAGTCTTCGAAAGAGGGGTGGTTTCGCTAATCCCCGTAAATATAAACGAAGGGCTATTTCGAGAATCTGGGATTTTCCACTGGGTTGCGGACCCTCATCCGAGGAGAACCAGTTGTTTTAAGTTGTTGTACTCCCGAACCTCTGTTCGTACATGGATTCTCATCGCAACGAACCAACAATCGAGGAGAAACCAAAAATAGAAGTGGTTCGAAATCTTGAGGGTAAAGATTTGGATTATTTATCAATAGTGTAGTTTTAAAATATGATAGTATTCTAATTATCGTGTTACGTTTAGGTACTGACGAGCGGGAAAGTCTAGTACTCACAATAACCAGGTGTGTAACTTCACACTTATCTCGGGTTAGATGTCATACCATAAGTATTGAGAAAAATCATAAAGATGATAAAATCAAAAAATACGTAATAATTAGTATTTTTGTGAAAATACATGAAAACGGTTAAAGTTGTGAAATTTACGAAAAATGCCCTCAATGAGTTAGCTGGTAAATTATAAATTTTATGCTAGATCGTTAAATGGGCCGAAAATATGCTAGATCGTTAAATGGGTTGAAAATATGCTAGATCGTTAAATAGGCCGAAAATATGCTAGATCGTTAAATGGGTCGAAAATATGCTAGATCGTTAAATGGGCCGAAAATATGCTAGATCGTTAAATGGGCCAAAAATATGCTAGATCGTTAAATGGGCCGAAAAATCTACTAGATCGTTAAATGGGCCTAAGTTGCTAGATTGCTAAATGGGCTAAATGTTATTTTGTGTTATGGACCTTAATAAAAACTTGAAATATTGTTTCACTTGTAAATTAGGCCTTTTGCTAAAATTATCATATGGATATAGATTGTTATGCACACATGTTTGCATGGGTTGGGAAAATGATGAAGTGAAGAAAGGCATGTTGCCAAAAATCTAGTTCGGTGGCTCTGCCACAAACATTTTAATAGCTTATAGCCTCTAGTTCGGTGGCTCTGCCACAAATATTTAAATGGCTTATTGCCTCTAGTTCAGTGGCTCTGCCACAAACATTTTAATGGCTTATTGCCTCTAGTTCGGTGGCTCTGCCACAAATATAAAAATGGCTTTATGCCTATGATTGGTTTGTTGGTGGGGTGGGTTGACTTGATCCCCACAGGTGTGATGGTTGGTACGGGTGGTGTGTAGCGGATGGAAATTAGGTTTGGTTGGGAAATTTCATTTTGCATGCATTACATTTATTATTTTGCTAAACCTGTTTATGGGCTCAAGCCCAAATGATGACTTGATGATCTGGCCCAATGGATATAGTAAGTGAGTTATACACTGAGTTCTGAGTAACTCACTCCCTTAAACTTTCCATCTCAGGTAATGGAAATTGACGTGGACTTGGGCCGAGGATGACTTCGTGGAGGCCATACTGCAAACATGGATTTATAAACCTTGAACTTTATTTAAGTACTTTCTTTAAATTACTATTTTGGATATGATGTAATAAGGCCTCTATTAATATTTTATGGATTTTATGTGTGGATGGATTTAAATTTTTGTTTTGATATTTAATATGGGTTTATGTTAAATCCTAAAATGTTTCCTTAAAATACTTTGGGTTTTCAAACATATGAGATTCTTTATCTATTCTTATTTTCAAAACCTTTTGAACTCTTTAAAAACTACTTTAAGGTTTTTGATAATTAAATACTAAATGACAAGATTTCAACTAATGTTTCTCAAATTCATCAAATTTAAATTATTTCTCTTGGTTTTTATTAAACTTTATTTTCAAAAAGTTTTGTAATATCGAATCACCTAAACTATTAGATAGAAAGAATGTTCGATTTGTGTGACAAACCAAATCTCGTCTTGACGTATAGACCTGGTTTGGGGTGTTACATCTGGAACCTGCCGTGTGCGTGAATTGTTGTTTCTGTCCGCTGTTTGTTCCAACTCGCTCACGGTCCTACATTATGGAATTTGAATTATGTATATAGTACATACGATAAACCAAAAAATTTATAAGACTTTGAAAGTACGTAATACCTCTCCTTTCTTTGAATTCTAGAATCTAACTTGATCTTCCCATTGGTACCTCAACATTCCCGGCGGGACATTTCGCAATTTTTCGTCGAGGCTTATGTCTTTCTTAAAATATTTTTTTTAGGGTGCTTTATTGTCTCTATTTTTACCCAACGCCTTCTTAACATAGTCATCGGAGACCTCTAAAGCAAATTTACCCTAGAAAAAAAATTTTTAAAAAGTTAATATAAATGAAGGTTAAATTAAAGTATTATAAATTACATTCACCTTTTATTACCTTAATATTATCGAGAGCTTGATTTTGTTGGCATCGGGCATGTGATGCCATGATTAAATAGTTAATGGGCAACATATTCGCATTTCGTGCTATAATGCCCAAATAGCCTGCCAACAGTTGAGCTTCAGATCCGATAGGCTGGCCATGATTGTATCTCCTTACTTGAACACGCTCGGTAGGCTCTAAGTCGTATAAATCTATAAGTAATGTACGTCCCCGAGCTCTGCTCGTCCCACCACCCTCAGCTGAAAAATGATATATTATTGTATTAAAATAGAAAAATGAATCAATAATAAAATTCAGCATGCATGTAAAATAAACTTAACATTACTTTGGAATTATCCATGCTCGTCATCTATGTCCGGCAGACTAGAAGATCCAACAACTGCATCATGCCCACTATTTACTTCTTCTGGATTTGGAGTATTCTAGACAATATTTAAACCTTGTAATCGTCTTCTAGGAATTTTCCCTGCAATACACATAAAATAGTTCAAAATTTTAGTAACAAATAACAACAATAATAGGACGTTTAAAACAGTTAAATTATATAACATGGCCAACATGAAAATTATAATATAACATATAAATAATAAATCGTTAAATCTTACTACATCATATTTCGTAAATATCTTCGTCCACATCCCGACGAACCCATTGAAATTGTTGACTAGTACTAGGGATATTTTCGTTAAGTCTTGTTCGGAAAAGGCAAAGTTTCTGATCTTTCGACTATGTCATCTCTACTTCCACTGCCAATGTCGAACAAGTCTCTAGGGGTGTCTTGAAGTACAACATACCAACCCTCATCAGTTGGATCTTCGGAGAAAAAAACTTGTTTAACTTGAGAAGAAAACACATACGGCTCGTCCATCAGTTGTTCTCTGGTGTGAATCAATCGAGAGAAATTCACCATTGTAAAGCCATATTGACATCAGCCCAATCACCTCGAAATAAGACAACTTTACATTTGCCGTAATAATCCAACTCAATGATGTCAGTAATAAGTCCGTAATATTCCCAATTCCCCTTGACCGGATTACTGTCCCTAGCACTAGCATAACTTGTAATCGAAGAATTAACAATAATTCCGCAACTTTGGTTCTCCTCAATCTCTCGCGATACCTTGTATGAAATCTGTATCCGTTGATGAGGAAGCCACTATATCTTTTAACTATTCTATTTGGACCTTGTGAAAGCCATTTAACGTCATCATTTACTTCATTCCGACTCCAAACCTATTGAGTCGAAAGTAAATCGAGTAATTATGAATGTTATGAGAAAACATTATTACTTGTCAATGAAAATTTAAATTGTATACCATTTGGCTTAACCATTCATTGAATGATTCTGTGAACAACTTATTAATTTCTCGTCGATTTAATCTTCGGGATCGTGAACGAGCTCTCAATATATGTTTGTACTCACTACGGTAAAAAAAGGTTTTACTTTGTTAGAAGATAAATAAATTAAAATTGATGAGTATTTATCAAATTCTAGAACTTACTTCCGAAATGGTTCCATTGAATCGTGATGAAAAAGAACGTATCGATGTGCTTGGACCCACGATCTATCGTCTAATTCTGCAATTTTGACTTTGCCAATCGATTCTCCGAAACTTTGAAATAAATAAGTTCCGGCCAAATTATGATCTGTGAGCCCAGCATTTCTACTTGGTCTGTTCATTCTTGTTTCAACATCTTCCAAATACCTCGAACAGAAAGTCATACATTCCTCTGCCACGTAGCCCTCAGCAATTGATCCTTTCGGATAATGCTTATTACGGTAGTATGACTTCAATTTGGAAAGGAACCTAAACACGGTATACAACATTATTAAAAGTTGCAACTAAAGGCATTGAGCTGAATGAAGGAATATTTTGTAAATAAAGTAAGACCTTTCAATGGGATACATCCATCGATAGAAAATAGGTCCACTAAGAAGTGCTTCACGTGGGAGATGAATTAACAAGTGCACCATAATAGTGAAGAAGGAAGGCGGGAATATCTTCTCTAGATTGCATAAAGTCAATGCGGCTCGATCTTGTACTCTCTCTAATTCTTGAACATTCAAAACTTTACCACAAATGCCTTTCATTATATTCGACATTTCAATTACAGGAGCCGTCACCTTTTTCGACATACAACACCGCATAGCAACTGGTAGTAAGTTTTACATCAAGATTTGATAGTCATGCGATCTTAAGCCATATAGTCTTCGATCCTTAAGACTCACACATCGCGATATATTTGATGCATACTCATCCGGGACCTTTATATCCTTCAACACCGTACAGAACACTTCTTTCTCCGTCTTCAACATTGAAAAAATAGCAGGCGGCAACCGATATTTCATATTCGAAAGTGCTCGGTGATGAAGCTCACGCTGAATTCCCATGTAGACTAAATCAAGTCGACTCTGAAGATTATCTTTCGATTTTCTATCGACATTCAAAATAGTCCCAATGATGTTCTCGCAGACATTTTTCTCTATGTGCATGACATCAAGATTATGACGTAAAATCTGATGCTCCCAATAAGATCATCCTCTTCATCAGATTCATCATTAGATTCATCCTTAGATCTTCTATTTCTTTGCGAGTTGGCCGGTTGATTCATCTTCCCATAAATGAAATTCATATCTTTCAACATTAAGAATATTTCGGATCCACCGGTTCAGCGAAGGAGCTGGTCCGAACTCTTCAGACCATCAAACCGAGCACTCAAATCTAAATGTATGATTTTCGGTAACCACCGACGATGCCCCATGTAAGAGAACTTCTTCCCATTATATAACTATTGCGAACATGTTCAAGCAAAGACAACACGGACAAGCATAACGTCCCTGGTACTCCAACCGGATAAATTAGCATAAGCCGTGAAGTCGTTAATAGTCCACATTAAAGCCACACGTAAATTAAAGTCCTCTTGTCTCATTACATCAGATGTCCGAACACCACCCATAGTTGTTTTAACTTGTCAACAAGTGGTACGCAAATATACGTCAATATCATTCCCTACCCTTTCTCTCCGTGTATAATCTTAGACAAGATAAAAGAAGATTGTTTCATGCAAACCCATGGAGGCAAATTGTAGGAACAA
Source organism: Gossypium rotundifolium (assembly GCA_025506655.1). Classification (NCBI taxonomy): domain Eukaryota; kingdom Viridiplantae; phylum Streptophyta; class Magnoliopsida; order Malvales; family Malvaceae; genus Gossypium; species Gossypium rotundifolium. Next base: position 137,056,080 of record CP106723.1, on the reverse strand, counting down.
GCACCACAGACAAGTCTTCAGACGTTGTGCTCATGAGTTTGTAAGGGTTAAATCCATCGGATGCTAGCCCAAGCCTCACACTCCGAGGATCGCTTGCAAAGCTTGGAAATTTGGAGTCAAAAGATTTCCAAGCTAAAGAATCTGTAGGATGCCTTAACAACCCATCATCTGTTCGTCCATCACGGTGCCACGTCATTGATTCGGCTGTCTTCGACGACATGAAAAGTCGTTGAAGCCTTGGTATTAGCAAAAATACCGTAAAGTCTTAACTGGCTACTTCATTGATTGTGTATCGTGTTCATCCTCGTTACCGTCCTCTGTATTTCTATTAATCCAATGGGATTGGCCGTATACATGACAGCACTGTTGGTTTATCCGGTCGCCCCAATACAACATGTAGTCATTTGGGCAACTGTGAATTTTGTTGTAGCCAAAGCCCAAATCCTTTATCAATTTCTTCATGTCTTTGGAAGATTGAGGGATTTTTGCAAACGGGAACATTTCTTACAGAAACTCTAACAGCATTGTCAACAATTTTTCGGTCCACCCCCCAAACATTTCAAGTGAAAAAGACGAATACAGAATGACAGTTTGGAAAATTTTGATCCCTCATACAGTTCTTCATTCATTTCACCAAGTAACGTGTAGAACCTCGCCGCTTCTTCATTTGGTCGTTCATCCCAGACACTTCTTCTTATTTCGGTGAAAGTATTTCCACCAAAATTATGATCATCGGTTGCACCCAAGTCGTGGAAATGACCAAACCATCATCACAAGATATTAAAGCATCCCACAACATGCCTTCCATGTTATCGCCTCTAACATTGTGATTGAAAGCACTATGAGGTTATCCCAGATTCATCGATGAAGATGCTCCACTAGATGTACACTCTCCATGAAAAACCATTTTTGTACCCCGGACAAAGCCATTAATGACTAGATGTTCGAGACCACTTCACGATAATGCCGCTTAATATTGCAACACGCCTTACACGGGAAAGAATCATATTCTCTTGGCTTGCATTTTGAAATGCGAAATTTAGAAAAGTTTCTACTCCATTTCGATAGCCGTTGCTTACCCTTGAGAATTTCATCCAACTCCTATCCATATCATAGTTGTTGAAGTCTAAAGTTGACAATAAATTACACGCCTAAATTGTTAATTAATAATTTATGTAAGTAATGATATGATCATATATATAACTAGTACTATGTAAGTTATGTAAATTATGTAAGTTATGAAGTTTGATATTAACTTAAAATTATGTATGTTATGAAATTTGATCTTAAACTTATGTAAGTTATGAAATTTGATCTTAAAATTAAGTAAGTTATGTATCCTTTAAGATTCATCATACGTGGCATTGTTACACCTAGAGAGGATCCATTATATCTGACTGTGAGATATAAGGCAACCCGTCAGGTTTCTAGCCTATATACTTTGAATCATTTTTTTTCTATACAAGTATTATGTAAGTTATGAAGTTTGATCTTAACTTAAAATTATGTAAGTTATGAAATTTGATCTTAAACTTATGTAAGTTATAAAATTTGATCTTAAAATTAAGTAAGTTTTGTATTCTTTAAGATTCATCATACGTGGCATTGTTACACCTAGAGAGGATTCATTATATCTGATTGTGAGATATAAGGCAACCCGTCAGGTTTCCAGCCTATATACTTTGAATCTTTTTTTTTTTCTATACAAGTATTATGTAAGTTATAAAGTTTGATCTTAACTTAAAATTATGTAAGTTATGAAATTTGATCGTAAACTTATGTAAGTTATGAAATTTGATCTTAAAATTAGGTAAGTTTTGTATTCTTTTAGATTCATCATACGTGGCATTGTTACACCTAGGAGGATCCATTATATCTCACTGTGAGATATAAGGCAACCCGTCGAGTTTCAACCTATATACTTTGAATCTTTTTTTCTCTATACAAGTATCATGTAAGTTATGAAGTTTGATCTTAACTTAAAATTATGTAAGTTATGAAATTTGATCGCAAACTTATGTAAGTTATGAAATTTGATCTTAAAATTAGGTAAGTTTTGTATTCTTTTAGATTCATCATACGTGGCATTGTTACACCTAGGGAGGATCCATTATATCTAATCAGTGAGATATAAGGCAACCCGTCAGTTTCCAAATTATATACTTTGAATCTTTTTTTTCTATACAAGTATTATGTAAGTTATGTATTATGTAAGTTATGTTTTGGAACAATTTTTTTATCACGGACTTTAGTTTTCAACTCAAATTTTGTTTTAAATGAAACTAAATATTTGCTTGTAATATAAATATTGATTAAATTTTTGAAAAATTATTAATTTCTCGGTTGGTGATGAACTCGTTCTATCATATATGATTCTTCTATTCCATGCTTGTGTGTATGTATGTGCATTTATGTTTTGAAACACTTTATTTTCTCTACATGGATGTGTTGTTTCTTTTTTGTTCTTCATTGTTTGTGTATTTTCAAGAATGCATGATAGCAAATTCCATTAGAGAATTCAATGCAATGCTCCATATTTAGTTTTTTTTCAATTTAATAGCGGTGTTTTTTTTATATTATTGTTGTAAATTTAATGTGTTCTTAAAAAGTACTTGTAATGTATAATACTTTAATTCACTCGAGAAAAAAACTATTTCATTTCTATAAATCATTTACATATTGTTGTTGTAAATTTAATGTGTTCTTAATTATGTACTTCTTTATAATAATTATAAGAAATTTATTGTTCAAGATGAATGAATAAGTAATATTTATAGTTTCTTGCTAATTAGCTTCTATTGGTATATTGAATAATGTATGCCATATTTTGATTTTATGTTTCATGCTACTCACATAAATATGATACAAATAATTTATTTCTTGATCTAAGTGAATTTTTTATTTTTTTTATTTTTGAGATTGTTGAGATGTTGTGAGGGTGCTTAGAATTTGAAATAACTTGTTTAATAATTTATTTTAATTCAATCTTATATCTAATGTCAAGTCTATAAAATAATTATATAATAGTAATAATTAGTATGTTTTACTAACCTTTTGTGTTGGGTTTGTTATTTGACTATATTAAAATATAGAATAAATTTTAGAAAATTAAAGATATCGGGATAAATTATTTAATTGGTCGTTACTAAATATGGTTTAATTGAATAAATCACTAAAAAATAAAAAATATTAAAAATAATTTTATTTTTTAACTTGGTTTAATCGGTACATACTTATTTTCAAGTCAATTAGTCTAATACTTTTTCCTAATTGATAGCCCAACTAGTTCAAACGACCATGACTTTATGTTTGATTTTCTATAATGGAATAGAGCAAAATTTGAATAGGATTAATTAGGAATTGAATAGATAAATAATAGGTATTATGTAGTTTAGTTAGTTGAATAGAATAAACAAGTAATATTATTACATTATTTGGTTGAATTACATGTTGATAAAGAATAAGTAAGTAATAAGTGTGAAAATAACATTACTACCCTTAAATAAATAATATTTTATTTTATGTCAATTATATAAATTTGATTTTTAACTATTTCATTTCTATAAATCATTTACATATTGTTGTTGTAAATTTAAATGATTTTAAATTACTTCTTTTAAAAAAATATTAAATAATGATCAAAATAAATTTTTATAATTGTTGACTATATGTCGTGTATTATTTGAATACTCATACTAATGATATAAAAAAAATGAGGGCAACTATATGTAAATAGTGAAAATTTACCAACAAACTAACGAAGAACAACTGCAGAAGAAACTTTATCAATAGCACTACCAGATATTAAATCGAAGATTAAATGTAACTCTTCAGTTGAACTAGAAGTTGCGTATGAGCAGAAGCGATTAAATGTCACGAATGCAATAGCTATTGAAGGTACAACCTGGAAAAGAAAATGAAGGAGACAAACAATATTAATTATCAACAACTGAAAGGCATTTTTATATTCAATTGTAAAAATAAAACATTGATTACATTACAGAACCATGGAAAATAATTTCAAGTTATCAAGTAGGTTCTTTTCCATACAATATAACAACTTATACTAAAATACAAAGATAAATCTGGGTGCAAGCGCAACCGAGAGACGATGGCGATGTTAATGGATTATAAGACTTGCAGCGATGAATGCGAAAAAGGCTTAGGAGATAAACTTTTAAGGGCATATGCAAAATAACAATGTGATGCGACAAAGAAGAGCGGACCAAGACACAATATCAATTACATGGAAAAAATGTTATTCCTGAATTCATAGACATGTGAATGAACCAACGACCAATATCCAAATCATACAAGAACCAACAACAAATATCCAAATCAAAATTATGTTAATGTAAGGGTTGCGACTAGAACCTTTTCACTTAATAGATTACAACTCAGTGTCCCTTCATGTAAACATGCTATAAGCCTAGGTAACACGTATGAATTAATAATGGTGCAATTCCAACTTTAGTCCCTTCTGATTTATGTAGCATATTGATACTCTATTAAATTACATTATTATCTTATAATATATATTATTAAGGGCTGAATTTGAGGTTGAATGTACATGAACTTAATCCAAAACTTTCATTAAACCAAAACTTACACACACAGCAACTAAATCATCAACTAAAAAAAGCACATTCAAGAGCTTATTTCATATTGCTTACTAAATTATCTAGTGAGGTCTACTTGCGCAGTAGAGATTGTGGTAGCGGAGAGTGCTCGAATAGCTGCAAACAGTCTTCTTCAAATATTGATTTTGTCAATACTCAATTCGTAAGTGCCTGACAGCAACTCAATGTGCATTAGCATACTTTCTGTTAGTGATATAATACTAGTATAAGTGATTTAATACTGCTTAGTTTCTATATAAAGCAAGCAGAGGTTACCAAACCCAACCGAAGGATTTAGTGGCAAGATTTTCATGTACTGTAAATGTAGTACAAACATGGTTTGCAATACATTGATAAACCATCTAACAGTGGACTTCCCAATCCATTTAAACAAATGTTTGGCCATAAATTTCGATTCATATCATTCTCTTTGTTTTCTAGTTGTTTGTTGAAATGCCCACAAGTCCCCATCTCACGCAAACACTCAACCAACCCACAAAGAATTAAAAGAATAATTTTTCTCACTATAATGAATAATCCCACAGCCCCACCCTTCCCCTCTTTTCACATTACACCGTCCCGTTCCATTCCCTCTTTCTACGATGAGCCGACAAATTTAGAGAACCAAACAACAAAGAACTAATACTAGTCGATAACAAAGATCCAAACCTATATTCTGTTCACTTGCATGTTACATTTTTGAGAATCTGAGATGTGCATGAGTCGACAGTCCGGCGAAAGAGAGGTAAAGCTTGAAGCCGAAGGAGCGTTGGTTTAGACGATAATACTGGAGCCGTGGAGGACGAAGAGATTATTAATCTGATGAAGTACGATGGTGGCGGACTGAAGAGAGGTATGAAATGAAGAGAGGGAAGAAAGAAACTAACCTTTAGAAATTTAGGGATTTCAGAAGAAGGGGGAAATGAATTTCAGAAGAAGCCTAGGGGGAAATTGAGTCAATCAGGTTTAAGGGTTAAGGGAACTAGAAGAGAGCAAAACAGCGACGTTTTCACTAAAATAATTCAAGCATTGCGGCGTTTATAAAATAGCGCCGCTAAAGACATACCTATTGCGGCGTTTACAAACAAAACGCCACTAAAATATACAAAACAACGTCGTTTTAATTAGAATACACAAACATATTTGCGGTGTTTTTTATAAGTGCCGCTATATCCCAACTTGTTGCGGCGTTTACTAAAAAACACCACTAAAATATACAAAACAACGTCATTTTAATTAGAATACACAAACATATTTGCGGCGTTTTTTATAAGCGCCGCTATATCCCAACTTTTTGTGGCGTTTACCATAAAAACGCCACTAAAATATACAAAACAACGTCTTTTTAATTAAAATACACAAACATATTTGCGACGTTTTTTATAAGCGCCGACGCCACTAAAATATTCAAAACTACGTCGTTTTATTTACAATACACAAACATATTTGCGGCGTTTTTTATAAGCGCCGCTAGATCCCAACTTTTTGCGGCGTTTACAAGAAAAACGCCACTAAAATATACAAAACTACGCCGTTTTAATTACAATACAGAAACATATTTGTGGCATTTTTTACTTAAAACGCCACTATTCTCAATTTTACTTTTTTCCATTTTTACTTATTTTTTAATTTCACAATTTTTTTCTTGATATTATCATTTTTTGAATTTTATTTTTAAAAATTTTGAATATTAAACTTTTAAAGAAAATTTCAAAATTTTTGAAGATTTTTATAATTTTTTAACTTTTAAGAAAACTATATTTATCTTACTATACATGTAATATCCTCTATCCGATTTCAACTTATATTTTGAGTAAGAAATATTACATTTAAATACAACCATCGTTTAATTTAAATATTTATCTAAACACTTCATTTTAACATATTTAAGCTTATTTGAAGTTTTTCAAATCATTTCTATACTTTCTTTTAGAGTTAATTTGATTACAAATTATGGGAACTATTTAGGGTCTTTTAATTTGGGTCAAAATAGAGTCAGTGTCGTAATATTGAAAAATGAGTGCCTTGACAGGGCAGAATATTCCAATGTTGTGACACTGACTCGTGGTGTACTGAAATGGCATTTAATTATATGTATATACACCTAAATTTTGATATATACACATGTTATTTAGAATTATATATATATATATATATATATATATATATGAATTTTGGTTTAATGTGTAATTCTAGATGTGAAATTCTAATTGTGGTTTAAATGTCTAGTTGAAACTTTAATTTGATTTAATCATACACATTATTTTAAAATATAAATACATCAATATATTTTTATATATATATTTTAAAATAATAATTTACACTTATCTTATTTTGATTTATATTCTAAAAATCCAAGATTAATCCCTAAATCATAAACTGTAGACCTTAAATATTATATCATAAACCACAAACACTAAAACCTAAACAACAAACTCAAAACCCCAAAACATAAATCTTAAACCATAAAACTCGAACCATAAACTCTAAACTGCAAACCTTAAACCATAATCTGAGACTAAATTGGGAATTCATGTGGCCAATGTTAGTGTAGTACAAAACATATATTTTAATAGCTAACACATTAACCATAAGTCCCTCATGAGGGATTTCGATTTCGGGATTTTCGGCCATAAACCCTAATTAAACCCTAAACCCTAAAATCTTAAACTTGAACCATAAACCCTAAAATCAAAACCCTAACACATCAACCATTTCCCCTAAACCCATAAACTATAATCTATAAACCTTAAACCTAAAACCCTAACCCATTAACCATTCCCCCAAAACCCCTAATCACTAACAGTACTTAAACCTTAATATCGGTAAACACTAACATATTAAACACTATACAATAAACCCAAACAACAAACTTTAAAACACTAAACCCATACACCAAAATAACAAACCCTAAACCATGAAATTAACATACTAAACATTAAACCCTTAATCAATTTTAATAGCTTAATTTGTAACTTAAATGAAAACTTCTAAATTGTTTAGTTAGCAATTTGTAACTTTTCATAATTAAGTAACTAAAATGAAACTTTCTCATTGCTTATAAGTGAATGTATCAAAATACAATATAATTCAAAGCAAGAATGAGGAAAAATATGAAAAAATTTTATCGGCGTTTCTAAAAAAGCGCCGCTAATGCAAGGTCTTTAGCGGCGTTTTTCTAGAAGCGCCGCAAATGCTCAGGTCTTTCGCGGCGTTTTTACAGAAGCGCCACCAATGCTCAGGTCTTTCGTGGCGTTTTTCTAAAAGCGCCGCTAATTCTCAAGTCTTTAGTGGCATTTTTAAAAAGCGCCGCTAATTCCCAGCTCTTTAGCGGCGTTTGTAAAAAAACGCCGCTAAAGTTCAGGTATTTAGCGGCGTTTTATAAAAGCGCCGCAAATTCTCGGGTCTTTAGCGGCGTTTGTAAACAAGCGCCGCTAATTCTCGGGTCTTTAGTGGTGTTTTGAAAAAAGGCGTTGCTATTTATCCTTTTTAGCGGCGTTTTGGATATAAACGCCGCTATTTCTCATTTTTTGCGGTGTTTTGGAAATAAACGCCACTATTGCTCAACTTTTTGCGGCGTTTTCTCTTAAAGGCCGCTAATGGATGATATTGGCGGCGTTTTTTATTAAAACGCCACTACAAACGTCGCTAAAAGTCTGTTTTGGTGTAGTGTGTATAAATTGAGAGTTTTACTCATAACTTATTATTTTAACAGATTTTCTTAATGCATATCAAAGCCATGGTTTTACTAAAGGCCTTATTCATACACAAGCAGTAAACAAGTAACAATCACAAAGGCAGGGATTGTTTAATCATAAATCTTCCTAGCCACAAGGATAAGAGCATTTTTTTTGTGTGTAGCGAGACCATATAGTGCATCAAACTCTATGTCTTCTTTTGTCATCGCAATCGGCATTTCCCAATCGAACTTGTAAAGAAGATTAGCAAGGGCAAGTTCCACTACTGCAACTCCCATATGCATTCCAGGACAAACCCTTCTACCAGCACCAAATGGTATGAGCTCAAAGTGTTGCCCTTTGTAGTCAATGGGACTACCAATGAACCTTTCAGGATAAAACTCTTCTGGATTTTCCCAAGTTTCAGGGTCTTTTCCTATTGCCCACGCGTTCACATAAACCATGGTTTTGGCAGGTATATCGTACCCACCTATGTTGCACTTTCGGAGTGTTTCTCGTGGCACTAACAACGGAGCTATTGGTTGCAATCTGAAGGTTTCTTTTATCACAGCTTTTAAGTAAGTCAAATCTCGAGTATCATCTTCATTTACAAAACCTTTTTTCCCAACCAAATTCCTTACTTCTGCTTGAGTTTTCTTCAAACATTTTGGATTTTTCATTAGGAAGCTCATCACCCATATCACAGTGGCTGAAGATGTGTCTGTTCCACCGAAAAATACATTCTGCATGGAAAACAAAGGGTTATATATACATACAAAGTGTGAGGCTGAAAAGTTAATTAATGATAAAAAGTTTTGAGTAGAGATGAAATGACCATAAGAATGGCTTTTATCTGATCGATCGTCAGATCAAATGAAAAGTCGCGATCCTTCCATGTTTGTAGTAACACGTCGAGTATGTCCTCTTGTTGCGGTTTTAGCCTATTAGGATTCAAATGTTCATCAATGAGTTGTTGATAAAAAGTATCAAGTTCTTTGAAAGATTTTTGAAGACGACTAAGCAATCCAGTGAATCTATCGAGCCAACCCACGTAAGGAAAGTAGTCAGAAAAACTGAAGCTTGAGAGTATGGCTTGACTTTCATTAAGCAGCTCATGGAATCTGCTTCTTTCGGCTCCTTCTTCGTCAAACATCTTGCCGAAGGCTATTCTACAAATTATTGTGCAGGAAAGGCACATCACTGCGTCACTCAAGTTGACAGGTTTAGGATCAACAGATAATTTGGATATTTTTTCAATCAAGCGAGCAACTTCATACTCTCGGATGGGACGATACTGTTGCACTCTGCTAAAGAGATGTACAACACAAATTTTCCTCATCTCCCTCCAGTAGTTATTATACGGTGAAAAAGCCAAATCCGAGGCATTGTAAGATAGTTTATGACTACAACGTTGATGAGGCCTGCTGCAAAAGTCAAGGTCATGGGTTTTCATAACCTCTTTAGCCATTTTTGCTGAAGAAACTACAAGGATTGGCTTAAACCCAAATCGCAAGTACACGAGAGAACCATACTTTTGAGAGAGTTTGCTAAGAAAAATATGAGAGGCTGAGTTATCAAACAGCTGCATATGTAAGTGACCAATCAAAGGAAGAGAAGGAGGGCTAGGGGGAAGACGATTAGAATTGCCATGTTTTAGGAGAATGAACAGGAACAAGGAAAGTGGTAGAAGAAAGACCAGAAACACTACTATTGACATTCTAATCTACTCAATGAATCTGTTTGAAAGTTGAGATGGATGCTCCACCCCCTTTTATAAGAAACTGAGAGCCGTAACCCTGTGGTGTTCATAGACCATTGTGGTTAATTAAGATATGTGTTCATGGACAAGAGCAGGAGTAGCGTGGGAGAATAAGTTTCAATCATTTTGCGTCTAGAGTATGAATCATGAAAGATGCAATGTATTGTAGAAATTTAAGCTTCGTATTACGTATTTAGCTTAAAAATGATAACAGATCATTAAAAAAAATTAAGTTCAGCAAGGATTGTTCAGCCTCGATGCTATTACATGTTCCATAAAGGAACAGGGGCGAAGCCAGAAGAATTTTTTTGGAGAGGGGCGCATAAAATTTTAATTTTTTATAGTTTATATTTTTATAATTTGTAAAGATTTAAATCGAATTTTTATAATTTTAGGGGGGCCAAAGCACAATTTTACCTTTACTAATTTAAAATTTTAAAAAAAAACTAAGGGCCAAAATTATAATTTTACATTTTAGAGGGGGCGAGACCCGTGCTAGCCCCCTAGCTACGCCCCTGTCCACAAATTAAAAGAAAAATAATACAAACAAATGATCGAAAGAAGTGGAAATAAATTTTTTTCGGGTATTTGGACTAAACTCGAATTTTAGAATCGATATTTTAAGGAGAATTTTACTTAAATATCATCTCGACCCAAAAAAGAGTAAATTCAAACCACAAAGTGAAAGAGAACTCCTATTATTATATCAAAATAGTACTATTAATAATTGTAAGCACTAAATTTGGCCCGGCTTAATTATGAGTTTATTTTCTAATTTTTTTTAAAAAAAATATTAAAAAATTTTGCATTTTGACCCCTAAACTTTCTTGAAATTGCATTTTGGCCTCAAAACTTTTCAAAATTACATTTTGACCCCTTATCTTTCTCAAAATTACACTTTGACCCTAATAGTTTTACTACATTTATAGTTCAGTTCTTCTGTCACAAAATCTCCAAAATCATGATTTTCAAGACCCACCCTCGATTTTTTGACCATCTACTAAGGGATGGCCTCCCTTCCCCTTAGCCACCTAACACCTGCAAGAACAACACTATAAAAGGGGATTTTTTCCCAAAAGTAAAACCCCCAACATTCAACAAAAAAAGATTCAAGCAACCCACGAAAAAGAAAAAAAAGAAAGAAAAAAAGAAAAAAAAGGAAAGAAGAAGGAAAAAGAAGAAGAGAAGAGGGAGAGAGAAGGTGCATCGCCAGCGGAGGAGACCAAGGCGTCGACGGCGGCAGTTGGAGAAGAAGAAGAAGAAAGAAGAAGAAAGAAGAAGAGGGAAGAAGAAGAAAGAAGAAAAAAGGAAAGAAATGAGAAAGAAAAGAAAAAGAAAAAGAAAAGAAAAAATATAAAAAATTTTAAAACAATAGGGCCGACCTGACCCGACTCGAGCAAACCGACCCCCGACCCGCGTAGCCCAGCGCCAGCAGCAGGCCCAATCCGAGCCCAACTCAGAAGCCCAATAAAAAAATAAAAAAAAAAGAAAAGAAAAAGAGAAGGCCCAACCAGCAGCCCAAAGAAAAAGAAAAAAAGTAACCCAATATACTTACCAACAGTGGCCCAAATCAGTGCAGGCCCACTTTATTTTGAACCTATTTCGGCAGCCCAAAAGAAGGAAAAATGGTTAATTTCAGCAGCCCATAACTTTGGGCTTTGGTATATTTTTGAACTGTTTTTTTTACCCATTTAGTCTATATTTTAATGTTGTTTTATTTCAATTATATTAACATTGTTATGAGTTTTTTTTTTTTTTTGGAAACATTATTGTGTGATTTCATTTATAAAATTTAACTTTTTTAATAAATAAGGCAATGGATCGGTTTGACACTAAGTCGTTGATTTTCATCACTATGTTAGGTGAATATCATCGATTCGTGTTAAATACGATACGCCCTTCTAAAAAATCAAAAATCTAAAAAATAATTTCTTGAGTTTTAAAATAAAATGATTATCTTTGTAGTTATTTTTCAAATTATCAAAATTTCAATTTTAGATTATAATATGTTAATATGTAATTTATCAAAAAATTCGTGTTAAAATTTTTTCGTATTTTCAAAATTTCCGTGTTTAAAATATATATATATTCGTGTTTTCAAAAAATTCCATGTCTTTTAAAAATTTTCGTATTTCAAAATTTTTGTGTTTTCAAATTTCTATTTTTTTTAAAATTCGTGTTTTCAAAAAAAATTCGTGTTTTAAAAATTTCTTATGTTTTCAAAGTTTTCGTATTTTCAAAAATTTCGTGTTTATTTTGTGGTTATTTGTAAATTATCAAAATATCTTTTTATATTGTACAATACTTAAATATGTAATTTATAAAAAAAATCGCGTTTAAAAAAAATTTCTCGTGTTTTAAAATTTTTGTGTTTTCAAAAAATTTCGTGTTTCAAAAAATTCTCGTGTTTTTAAAATTTTCGTATTTTCAAAAATTTCATGTTTTCAAAATTTTTGGGTTTCAAAAATTTTCGTGTTTTCAAAAATTCTCGGGTTTAAAAAAATTTTCTCGAGTCTTAAAATTCTCGTGTTTTAAAAAATTTTCGTGTCTCAATCGAATAACGATTAAATATTAAATTGAACTTGTATTTTGAAAATTAAGATGACGCGCGTTTAACGAGATACCAATTTTGGGCGTCGTGAGGGTGCTAATACCTTCCTCGCGCGTAACTGACTCCCGAACCCTATTTTTCTTTGGAATTTTGACGTAGACCTAAACTCGGCCCCTTTTTTTTAAGAAAATTTAAAAAGATAATTTTTCTTTTAAAAAGAGGATTTATTAGGTGTCCGATCACACCTAGAAAAAAAGATCGGTGGCAACTCCCTTTTTTTTAATAAAATTGAAACTTTGTTTTCAATAATTTCCTCAATTAGCGCCCGTACAAAATTTTACGTCGCTACAGCTGACGACTCCACTGGGGACTTTTTTGGAGAGTCGAGTCTCAAATTAAACGCGTGTTGTCAAAATTTTTGAAACTCCTTGTTCAAATTAATATTAAGTCGTGATCCTTGAATTTTGTTTTTTGAAAAGTCATGCATTTGCATCATGTTGTAAATATTTTTCAAACTTGTTTTATCTTTTTGTTTTTCAGCTCTAAGTTTTTACGGTTTTAGTTTTTTAGTTTTAAAATAAAAATGAAAAGGTTTGTGAGTTTCTCCCCACACACTGTGCACTTGCATTTTCGCATAACATGAGCTCTCTACATGAGCTCCGTCCGCTTAAATGGAAGTAAACGCTATGCCTTCATGAGTTAACTCGTCCCTCCAAGACAAAGCTAGTGAATACTTCCGGTTACATATGACTTATGCTTTCGTGAGTTAACTCGCCCTCCATGATAGGCATAAGTAAATGTAATCCTCAATTAAGCTCGCGAGCCTATGATGTGTGATTACCGAGGCTACGTACTAGCCTTAGTAGGCGACAAGATGCATAATTCGAGTACCTTTTTAGAACTGAAACAACATACAGTGAACCATATGAGCCACCCGATTAGAGCCATGCCGAACCTCCGTCTGCTAATAGTCACCAAAATAAGTACATGGGAGAAATGCTCTTACCTTTTATTTCTTTTACATTTACACTTTTTATGCAAGGAAATCGGGTCATTTAATAATTTAGAGTGGGTAGATTACACGATGAGCATGTGGGGTAAGTTAATTTTGTAAATATGATGGGTAAAAAAAAGTAGGTCGGCTTCACCAAAATGCACAATTAAATAGCTTAATTGGTTAGATTTTCCATAGTTTTTCTCCGTTTATATTTGTTGTAATTACTAACCAAGGTTATTTGTCTTCATTTTTCATCATGCATCATAGGCATCTTGTTAGGAAGGTGTTGATTAGAGATTAGTTGCCAAAAACAGGTTTCTGATGGAGGAGTCAATTACACAAGTAACCGAGAAAAACGCCATGGTTTGAGACTGGTCTTTGAAAACCCAGAAAGCAAAAGGAGACAGTTTAAAGGAAGGATGTATCTCCAATCTTCCCGAGCATGTGACTATGAATGTTTGTCGAATAACCTCGAAGACTTGACTAAGATCTGGAAACAGTGGGACTTAGACACTAGGGGCATCTTCACTGAAAAGTACGGGGATATAGCTCACTTGATTGCCGTCAACGTAGACGAACAGTTGATTCAAGCCATGGTTCAATTCTGGGACCTAGCTTATCAATGTTTTACTTTCAATCAAGAAGATATGACTCTGACTATAGAAGAGTATGCTGCATTGCTTCGCATTGACAATGTACAATTCAACAAGATATATGTGAAGGAGCCCAAACCAATGACCTTCAAGAAAAAGCTAATGAAGTTAACGGAATGACCGATACATGGGCTGAAAAAAAGATAAAGAAAAAGAATGAAGTCAGTTGTGTTCCATGGTTTTCTCTGCGAGACTTAGTTCAAAACCATCCAGATATTGTGAAGAGAGTAGATCTGTTTGCTTTGGCCGTTTACAGATTAATCGTCTTCCCAAAGGTTCTTGGGCATATAGAAGTTGCGATAGTAGATTTCTTCGAAAAGTTGAGGCAAGGAATCAACCCCGTCCCAACTATCTTGGCCGAGACTTTTAGATCTCTAAGTAGTTGTAGGAGGAAAAGAGAAGGACATTTTATCAGATGCGAGCAGTTACTTAATGTTTGGATTCTGAGCCACTTCTGGAAAGTGGAGCGCACACCTTTCCACATGTTTTGAAAAAAATTCTCTCCATTGGAAGCTTACCTTGGAAAAGATTAGCCAAAGGATGTCACAAAATAGTATTGGGTTTCAATTTTTCAGAACCTTCGAGCCGAGGATATAACTTGGAAAGTACCATGGATCCGTCCTTCGGTTCTGTTATACAAATGCGAAAGTCAAGATTGGGTGCCTTTACTTGGATTATGGGGAGGAGTTGGATATGCTCCATTAATGGTTCAGAGGCAGTTTGCCTCATGTCAATTCATACCAGCTACCGGGGGATTGGCACAGTCTGAGTTTACCTTTACGGTGAATGTTACATGAAAAAGGTCCGAGATACTGCAAAGTCTTGGAAAGAAATTTACCTAATGGAGTTAGCTCTCTATGCTGATACTGTCACTCAAGATTATGACATATGGAGACAACGATGAGTGAATAGTCAATGAATCTCACAGACGGATTACACTTTCTAGAATCCTTTCTCAGAAGAAATGCCGTCCGAGCTGAAAATGGCAAGACATGAATTTGAATGTAAAAAGGCCAAGTTGTTACGGGATATTAGTTCTCTTCAAGAGGAAAACTACCATCTGAAGATCGATGTTCAAATTGAAGAATCTAAAATCGAGAAAGTCCAGAAAGAAGCTGAGATCATGAGAAATGACTTAAAGGATCTTCATTTGGAAAATAAGAAATTAAGAGGCACTATAAGGAATAGTTGGCTGGGCAAATCATCGGCAGAATGGAAGGAGGAACTAAGCAACATCAAAGGTGGGATGGAATTCTGGAGAGGGAAATCGAAGAAGAAAAGGAAAAGTCAAGCGTGTGCTATGATAGAGTTAAGGAAGAAGAATGTTGAATACTGAAACCGTGTCTGCAGAATTAATGACTAGTCGATCCGAAGTCAAGAGCTAAGAAGAAAAATACAAGATTTAGAAAATACGCTGCAAGCTCATCAGCAACACTTGGATACTCTCCTAAAAGCCTTAGAAGAAAAGAATGGCCAGCATGATAGAGACATTCGTGCCTACGAAAGAGCTCTCCAAGAAAAAGATATGTATCTTAGCGGTTTAATTAATGAAATTCGCAAGGCGGCTGTGCAAATTGTGCAATTATCAGATGAAGCAGAAGATATCAGTTGCCAATTCCCTCCGAGACAAGGATCAAGCATGTCAGAATTCCTAGAATGAGTGAAGAAACAAGGCGATGTGGCTAGGAAATTTGTGTAACTGTTATATCAGATATGGCAAAACGTTTTGTAATAGACTCTTTTGATTAATGAAATGCCTAAGTATGGGGCTATCTTGAAATCAACACCAAATTCTTGCATATTTATTCATGATTAACATTCATTCATTCATTCATCCATTCATTACATGTGCATATCACTCTAATCATTCACTGAGGCTAAAACCGTATAATCCACAGTTGCGACACTATAAATCTGGAATCATGTCATTCTTATAAGACGCGTCTAAGAGCTAGAACTATGGATGCTAAACTCAACGAAAGAATTGAAAGGATGGAAAGGACCCAAAGAGAGTTGCAAGAGCAGTTGGCTAAGTCACAACAGGAAGCAAGAGATCTGATGGTAAGATCTCGAGAGGAATCGCTCGAGCAAAGGGATCAAATGGCAAAAATGATGGAGATGATGACAGCTTTGGTCAAAGAAAAAGGACCCATGCAGAGCCCTGGTATCATAGAACCCCAGTCAAGAGTTAATCAGGATCCGATCTATCCCCCAGGATTCACTCCACCTCACGCTCATGCAATGTAAAGAGGATATCCTCAAGGGGAACCTGCAGGCCTTGAGCAACGACCTGCACCACCTGCTTCTCTAGGACAAGATATATTTGTATCTAACCCCGGAGCTAATCCTGCTAATCCAATTGTTCCAGATTTAGATAATCCGATAGAAATAGCCAGGTTGAAAATGGATGATCATGAGGCTCAGGTTAAGTATAGGAGCCTGGAAGAAAGGCTCAAGGCGATAGAAGGTACTGAAGCCTTCTCTGCACTAAGTGCCAAAGAGCTCTGTCTGGTGCCCGATTTGGTTCTGCCTCTGAAATTTAAAGTGCTAGATTTTGAAAAATATGATGGAACGAGATGTCCAAAGGCGCATCTTATCATGTTTTGTCAAAAAATAACTGGTTATGTGAATGAGGATAAATTGCTAATACACTATTTCCAAGATAGCTTGGTCGGATCGGCACTTCGATGGTCTAATCAACTCAGTAGAGAAAGGATCCGATCATGGAATGACTTAGCATCAGCATTTTGTGAATAGTACAAGCATGTATCCGACATGGTGCCTGATCAACTAACTCTATAGATGATGAAAAAGAAGCCGACGGAGACTTTTAGATAATATACGCAAAGATGGAGGGATATCTCGTGTAACATCCTGAATTAAAGGGTTATGCATCTTTACTTAATTGAATATTGCTGCATGCCTAAGTATAATTGAGTGTGCTTTGGAAGTTTTAGGAACTTCAGTATGTAAGTGAATGTTTAAAGAAATATTAAATTTTTAATATTTAAGATGGAGCTAAGCAAGATAGGCTTTAAGAATTATTGCAAGAGGTTTTAAGCATAATAAGTCAATTGGCAAGGTGGTAAGGGCGCATGGATGAATGCTTGAGGGGAGAGGTTCGAATCCCCTAGCTAACAAGTGGAAGAATTATTTTTTTTTAATTTATTTCTTTCCTATAGTGTCAGTCAAGATTATTCTAGAATGGATGAACATCTTTTTATGTTTGGTTAGTAGACCATAAGTAAAAGGCAAGTTAGAAGTTATGGCATGGAATCATGAAGTTATGGTAAGATAGGGGGACAAAAGGCTTAAGAGGGGATGTTGTTTTGGAAACATTTTCATGGTCATTTGACCATGAACCTAGACGGCATAAGGGGCTAAGGGAGATGGTTTAGTTGTGATAGAATCAAGGGATTTGATGAGGAAGAAATGAGGAGGAAAAAGGGGATCATGTTGGCATAGGTTGGCCAAATTTTTGCATAGGCATTAGGGGGATAAGTTGGCCAAAAATTTTAACCAAATTGTTCATCTTTTCCCTTTTCTCAAAACTTTGTTCTTAGCCGATTGCCTATTACACAAAAGAGAAACTTTTTTCTCTTCTTTTAGTCATTTGCATTTTACCATTTTGATTTTTAGTAGTCCTTTCATTTTTTTTCTCCAAATTATACTTTCTTTCTCTTCTCTTTGTAACCAAAAGTACCAAAGTTTCAAGACCTTTTTCTTCTCTTTTTTCTCTAATGGCCGAATGTACATAAGCCTCTTAACCCATCTCTTTTCTTTTGATCATCAACATCTTCTTCTTCTTCACTTTCGAACGAAACCATTTTCTACCAAAAATCAAATCATTCCTTCTTTCAAATTTCTCATCTTATTTACCTTACTAAGGTCGAAACTTCCATCTTCTATTTTCATCTTCTTCTTTCTTTTCTTTTGTTGAAAACCCGAAACCATCATAGCCAAAAACACTCTCTTTTCTCTTCTCATTTTGTCCAAGCCAAATCACCATTTTATTCTTCTAAATCAATAAGGCCAATCTCCAAGTAGTCGAGTAAGGATTTTCTACAAATCATTCTTTTTATTTTCTTTCGAAATTTTCGATTTTAGAAATCTAACTCTCATATTTTCTCCTTAGCCGAGCCTTTGAAGGGGATTTTAAGGATTCTTTTTGGAAACCAACGTTTTAGGAGAGATCATTCGGAATCAACCAAGGTAAAGATTATCATTTTCGGTTATATTGTTTCTTTTAGATAGATTACTAATCGACTTTATTTTAGGGGTGATTTTGGGACTAACAAGATAGGTTCGAAAAGAGCGGTAAGGAGTGTTTGGAAGAGGGGAGGCTTTGTTATACCCTCAAACTTCAAACGAAGGGTCAGTCGGTGATAAGAGATTTTCCACCGGTTGTGGACCTCTACTAACGAAGATCGTTTATTTGAAGTCGTATGTACAACCAAACCACTTTTCGTTAGTGGGTTGTCATCGGGTTTTGATCCATCTATCGGAGAGAAACCACATATATCGGTTGTTCGAGATTCCGAGGGTAAGGATTTAGATCTCTCATCAATAGAGTAGATTATAAGTATTAGTGTATTCTAATCATGTGTGATAATTAACTAGGTGTTGACGAGCGGGAAGGTATCGTTCTCACTGTCATAAGGTGTGTAACATTATACTAAAATCTCCTAGATCTATATTAAATGTGATTTGTATGAAAATATGTGTAATAATGGTTGCGGGTACCATTCAGTGGTATACGATATTCAGGTATGTTTAACCCCAATATTTCGTTAATTTTGCCATATGCCTAAATGTGAAATAAGTACAATTTTGCTATGATTTTGGGGTAAATGGCATGAAAACTAAATAATATGTATGTGCATGGGCATATGGGTGTTATTGATAAGGGGAAGTATTCTGGTGGTTTTTACCACATAATCCGGTGACTTCGGTCACATATGTGAATCTGGTGACTTCGGTCACATATTTGAATCTGGTGACTTCGGTCACAAATATCTGGTGGCCTTGCCACAAAATTATAAGGGCGATGTGCATGTTGATCGCAAAGAATCGCCTTCGATGGTGTGTAGCGGATGGAGGGTCGATTTAGTAATCCCCACGGTGTGATTGGTTGGTACGGGTGGTGTGTAGCGGATGGATATCTAGGTGGGCTGGGTTTGCATTTCATTATATATTTATCCATGTGATTTCTAAATGATTTGATTTGATTTGCTATAAAAATGGGCTTATGGCTAAATATGACTTAATTGGGCTTATGGCTATATGTGTTATTAAATGGGCTTAAAGGCCATGATCAATTGGGTTTTTAGTGTTTTTGTTACATATTGAGTCTATGACTCACCCCTTTGTGGGATAGTTTTTCAAATGACTCTTAGCGTGATGGATCGGGTCAGCGAGGACTACGTGGTGGCCATTGCTCAACAAAGTATTTCGGAGTTTCTCCTAATTAAACTTATTAAGCGTATTTTTATTACTTAGAATTTATTATGGGTTTTGCTATTTTTGTAATAAGGCCACTATGAACTGCTTTTAATTTTCGCTTTGGATTTTTATTCGCCATGAACAATATTTAATTAAATAACTAAATGGTTTTCGATAAATAATTTAAACTGCTTTTTTACACTAATATATATATGTTTTACAAGAATAAGTAAAATTTTTCATAAAATTTGGTTTTCTTTTAACTTATAAATTTCTCTTAAAATAATGTTTTAAGAAGATACAAATTTATTTAAATTTGATTTTAACCTAAATATTAAGCTAACTGCTTTATACAAATTCATCAAGTTTTTCTTAAACAAAACGAGAAATTACTAAAGTTTTATTCGAGGAACATATCAAATCCGGTCAGGCTTTTTGGGCCGGGTTTGGGGTGTTTCAACTTGGTATCAGAGCCCAGTTTTAAACTCTCAGCCTTGGGTTTTGAAGCCCACAACATTTTCAAAATCAGGCCCAAATGACTTTTTGAAAGTTCTCTTAAGTTAAAATGGTTTTATAGAAGCATGGCACCCGAGTTCTCGGCCCAGGTCCATCAGGTAAGTACTTTATTGATAAAGTGATGTGAATGTATGATATTTTAAAGTGATAAGCCTAAGAAAACTATACTTTAGAGACATGGACCTTAAGTGTATGTGTACTACTACGGAAAAACCACTGAATAAATATCTGTTGCATAAAACTTTCTTTTAATAAGAAGTGAAAAGACTCTAATGCATAAGACTTTTTCGTAAAAACAGATAAGACACGTAGTAGACATGAGTTCTAGGGGACGTGGTCTTCGGTGACATGGTAGAGGAAGAATGGCTATGTCGGAACCAGTTAGATCTGGTCAAGGTTCTGAGAATGAAGTTCTGCCACCGGCTGTTGGGGTGGAATTCCAAGAGCAAAATGAAGGAGGTGACGCAGTATCACAAGTCGATCATGAAGTTTTGGAACGAGTAGCGGTTAGTACAGAAATGGGTCTCAAAGTCGAGTCGAGAGACTTAGATCAAATGGAGCTGAGGTTTTAAGGGGAGTATCTGAAGTAGCCCCAAATGTAGCAGAGTACTGGTTAGAGGCAGTCGAGAGGATCATGGACGATTTAGACTGCACTGCTAAAGAAAAGCTGAAAGGTGCTATTTCACTACTCCGTGATAAGGCCTACCAGTTGTGGCTCACTATCAAAGAGAGTACCCCTGTGGATCGAGTGGATTGAGGGTATTTTAAAGTTAAATTTGAAGGGAAATATGTTGGAGCTAGCTACATCGACTCCCAAAGAAAGGCGTTTCTGAATTTAGTACAAGGAAATAAGTCGATAACTGAGTATGAAGCAGAGTTCTTGCGACTTAGCCGATATGCTAGAGGAATAGTAGCAACTGAATATGAGCAGTGTGTCAGATTCGAGGATGGACCGAGAGATGAGTCATGAGTGTTGATTGCTCAGATCGAGAAAGAGACTTTGCGCCTTAGTAGAAAGGGCAAGGATAGCCAAGAAGTTGTTAAGCGAAAGACGTAATCGGACAGAGGTCGAATAAGAATAAGAGGAGCTTTGGATCTTCGTGGTCATCCGGAATTTCGTAAGAAACCAAGAGTTGATAGGCGCGAGGTCGCCAGATCGCTACGGAGGACAACAACGTGCTTGTGCTCAATGTGGGAAGATGCACCCTAAGAATGTTGGAAAAGACCGGGATGTTTCAAGTGTGGTCTAAAGATCATATGATCAAGGATTGCCCGATGAATTCAGATAAGAATCGCCAAGAGAACAGTAGTGTTAATCAGTGGCAGAGGTGGACAAGCAATGATAAGGGTCGTGGTCCAAATGGAAGGGGTAATGGTTCGCATGCAGTCGCGGGACTTCGTGCAAAGGCGTTGGTAGCTTTGAGGCGAGACACCAGTGTCTGTATATGCGCTTAAATCAGAGAAGACAAAGGACGCTTTTGATGTTATCACGGTATGTTTCGATTTCGGGTTACCCTTTATTGCTTTGATAGATATAGGTCAACTCATTCATACATCGCTAGTGAAGTGTCCAAACTCGCATGTGACTTCGAGACTATACCTAGGAAGATGATCGTATTTAGTCCTTTAGGATGCATGGTAGTAATAGACAAACTTTTAAGGAAGTGCCTTTAGAAGTTCAAGGGACGCAATTTCCAGCTAATTTAATGGAGTTGCCATTCGGAGAATTCGACCTGATCTTAGGCATGGACTGGCTAGTGAAATATCGTGCAAATGTGGATTGTGCTGCTAAGCGGATGTCATTAAGAACTATTGATGACAAAGAAGTTGTAGTGATGGGCGAGAGACGGAACTACTTATCAAATGTAGTTTCCTCTCTTAAGGCAGAAAAGATGGTTAGAAAGGGATGTGTGGCTTTTCTGATGTTGGTTAGTGCCTTGGAGGCTAAAGAAGCAACTGTTGAAGGAGTCAGGACTATAAGAGAATTTGAAGATGTTTTTCCGGAAGAACTTCCAGGATTGCCTCCGGATCGAGAGGTAGAATTTGGGATTGAATTATTGCCTAGAACGGCGCCAGTTTCTATTGCTCCGTATAGAATGGCACCGAAGGAGTTGGTTGAGCTTAAGGCTCAGATCAAGAGTTGCTTGATCGTGGATTTATCCGACCTAGTATGTCTCCATAGGGAGAACCGGTCCTATTCGTGAAAAAGAAGGACGGATCGATGCGGATGTGTATAGACTACCGGCAGTTGAATAAGCTGGCCATTAAGAACAAGTATCCTTTACCGAGGATCGATGACTTGTTCGATCAGCTTAAGGGAGCTGCGGTATTCTCAAAGATAGATCTAAGGTCGGGGTATCATCAGCTTAAAGTAAAAGAAGCGGATATCCATAAGATGACTTTTTCAACAAGATATGGGCATTATGAATTTCGGTAATGCCGTTTGATTGATTAACGCCCAGATATGCTCATAGATATGATGAACCGGTTTTCCAACCCTACTTAGATCGATTCGTTGTGGTGTTCATAGACGACATCCTAGTGTATTCTAAGTCAGAGATAGAGCATGATAAGCATCTCCGGATTGTGTTGCAAGTTTTAAGGGAGAAGAAACTTTATGCCAAATTCAGCAAGTGTGAATTTTGGCTGAAAGAAGTTGCATTTTTAGGCCATGTGGTGTCTGCGGAAGGGATAAGGGTGGATCCTCGGAAGATTGAGGCAAGATTAGATTGAAACCACTCAAGTCCGTGAATCGAGGTTCGCAGTTTCTTGGGATTAACAGGCTACTATAGAAGATTCGTCGAAGGATTCTCATCGATAGCTGCACCTTTAACGAAATTGTTGAGAAAGGAGGTACCTTTCGTGTGGGCTAATAAACAGTAAGAGAGCTTTGAGAAGCTTAAGAGGGTTTTAACTGAAGCTCTGATTTTGATTCAGCCTGAAGCAGGGAAGGATTTCGTGGTGTACTGTGACGCTTCTCACACAAGATTAGGATGTGTTCTAATGCAAGATGGGAAGGTAGTTGCGTATGCGTCTCGGTAGTTGAGACCACACGAGGTAAATTACCCGACGCATGACTTAGAGTTGGCAGTGGTGGTCTTTGCTCTTAAAGTTTGGAGACATTATTTATATGGGGAAAAGTCAGTGATATACACGGACCACAAAAGTCTGAAATATCTATTGACTCAGAAGGAACTGAATTTGAGACAGCGAAGGTGGATAGAATTGTTGAAAGATTACGACTGTTCTATTGAGTACCACCCGGGCAAGGCGAATGTGGTGGCAGATGCTCTAAGTCGAAAAGTGGTGTCAGATCTAAGGGCGTTGTTTGCACATCTTAGTCTTTACGATGACAAAAGCTTGTTGGCAGAATTACAAGTAAAGCCGACGTGGTTGAGTCAAGTGAAAGAGAGACAATTGGTAGATGATGATCTGAGTGCAAAGCTACGGCAAGTACAGAATGAGGAATTAGAAGATTTTGGTATTAACAACGATGGGGTATTGTGTTTCAAAGGTAAAATCTGTATGCCGAGGGATCAAGAGTTGAGGCAAAAGATTCTTCAGGAGTCGCATGGTAGCCCATATGCTATGCATCCTAGAGGAAGTAAGTTATATCGAGATTTGTGAGATCAGTTTTGGTGGCCTGGTCTTAAGCAAGAAATTACGGAGTTTGTAGGAAAGTGCTTAACGTGTCAGCAAGTCAAGGCTGAACATCAAGTACCTTCGGGATTGCTACAGCCGATAAAGATTCTACAATGGAAGTGGGAGAGAATCATCATGGACTTTGTTAGTGGGCTTCCTCCTACGCCTACTAAGAAAGATTTGGTATGGGTGATAGTGGACCGATTGACAAAATCGCATATTTTATCCCGCCTCGGGTTGATTACTTTTGCAAAATTGGCGGGTTATATGTGGTCGAGATTGTGAGATTGCATGGAGTGCGGTATCGATTATTTCGGATAGAGATCCGAGGTTTACGCCTCGCTTTGGAAATCATTGCATCGGGCCTTGGGCACCAGATTGACTTCAAGATCGGCATTTCATCCACAATCGACGCCGGTCCGAGCGAGTAATTCAAGTCTTAGAGGATATGTTAAAGGGATGTGTGATGGATTTCAGAGGAAGTCGGGAGGAGTTCTTCTGTTAGCGAATTTATGTACAACAACAGCTACCAAGCTAGTATTTGGATGGCACCGTATGAAGCACTATATGGACGGAAGTGTCGCACTCCTACGTGTTGGATGTAACTAGGTGAACGTCATATTTTGGGTCCGTAATTAGTGGTGAATCCAAGAAAAGGTTAAGGTAATTCGCTCGGTTAAAAGAAGCGTCTGACAGGCAAAAGTCGTACGCAGATCTTAAGCGGAAAGAAATAGAGTTTACTGTGGGGGATCAAGTATTCTTGAAGGTTTCACCTTGGAAAAAGGTGATGAGATTTGGTCGCAAAGGGAAGTTAAGTTCTAGGTTCATTGGACCTTATTGGGTTTTGAAGCGGGTCGGACCTGTGGTATATCAGTTAGAATTACCTTCGGAATTGAAGCAAATGCACGATGTGTTCCATGTTTCAATGTTACGCCATTACCGGTCAGATCCATCTCATATAGTGCCAGTTGAGGAGGTGGAATTAAGACCAGATTTGTCTTATGAAGAGGAGCCAATTCAAATTCGAGCGAGATGTAAAGGTTTTACTGGAGAAAATCGGTTCCTCTCACAAAGTGTTTTACGTAATCATGGATCGAAGAAGCTTCGTGGGAACCGGAGGAAGCGATGCAATAGTAATACCCTCACTTGTTCTAGCCAAGTAATTTCGAGGTCGAAATTATTTTAAGGGGGTAAAACTGTAACATCCTGAATTAACGGGTTATGCATCTTTACTTAATTGAATGTTGTTGCATGCCTAAGTATAATTGAGTGTGCTTTGGAAGTTTTAGGAACTTCAGTATGTAAGTGAATGTTTAAAGAAATGTTAAATTTTTAATATTTAAGATGGAGCTAAGCAAGATAGGCTTTAAGAATTATTGGCAAGAGGTTTTAAGCATAATAAGTCAATTGGCAAGGTGGTAAGGGCGCATGGATGAATGCTTGAGGGGAGAGGTTCGAATCCCCTAGCTAACAAGTGGAAGAATTATATTTTTTATTTTTTATTAATTTCTTTCCTATAGTGTCAGTCAAGATTATTCTAGAATGGATGAATATCTTTTTATTTTTGGTTAGTAGACCATAAGTAAAAGGCAAGTTAGAAGTTATGGCATGGAATCATGAAGTTATGGTAAGATAGGGGGACAAAAGGCTTGAAGAGGGGATGTTGTTTTGGAAACATTTTCATGGTCATTTGACCATGAACCTAGACGGCATAAGGGGCTAAGGGAGATGGTTTAGTTGTGATAGAATCAAGGGATTTGATGGGGAAGAAATGAGGAGGAAAAAGGGGATCATGTTGGCATAGGTTGGCCGAATTTTTGCATAGGCATTAGGGGTGTATGTTGGCCAAAAATTTTAACCAAATTGTTCATCTTTTTCCTTTTCTCAAAACTTTGTTCTTAGCCGATTGCCTATTACACAAAAGAGAAACTTTTTTCTCTTCTTTTAGTCATTTGCATTTTACCATTTCGATCTTTAGTAGTCTTTTCATTTTCTTTTCTCCAAATTATACTTTCTTTCTCTTCTCTTTGTAACCGAAAGTACCAAAGTTTCAAGACCTTTTTCTTCTCTTTTTTCTCTCATGGCCGAATGCACATAAGCCTCTTAACCCATCTCTTTTCTTTTGATCATCATCTTCTTCTTCTTCTTCACTTTCAACCGAAACCATTTTCTACCAAAAATCAAATCATCTCCATCTTTCAAATTTCTCTTCTTATTTACCTTGCTAAGGCCGAAACTTCCATCTTCTATTTTCATCTTCTTCTTTCTTTTCTTTTGTTGAAAACCTGAAACCATCATAGCCAAAAACACTCTCTTTTCTCTTCTCATTTTGTCCAAGCCGAAATCACCATTTCTATTCTTCTAAATCAATAAGGCCGAATCTCCAAGTAGTCGAGTAAGGATTTTCTACAAATAATTCTTTTTATTTTCTTTCAGAATTTTCGATTTTAGAAATCTAACTCTCATATTTTCTCCTTGGCCGAGCCTTTGAAGGGGATTTTAAGGATTCTTTTTGGAAACCAACGTTTTAGGAGAGATCATTCGGAATCAACCAAGGTAAAGATTGTCATTTTCGGTTATATTGTTTCTTTTAGATAGATTACTAATCGACTTTATTTTAGGGGTGATTTTGGGACTAACAAGATAGGTTCAAAAGAGCGGTAAGGAGTGTTTGGAAGAGGGAGGCTCATATACCCTCAAACTTCAAACGAAGGGTCAGACGGCGATAAGAGATTTTCCACGGGTTGTGGACCATCCGCTAACGAAGATCGCTTATTTGAAGTCGTATGCATAACCGAACCACTTTTCGTTAGTGGGTTGTCATCGGGTTTTGATCCATCTATCGGAGAGAAACAACATATATCGGTTGTTCGAGATTTCGAGGGTAAGGATTTAGATCTCTCATCAATAGAATAGATTATAAGTATTAGTGTATTCTAATCATGTGTGATAATTAACTAGGTGTTGACGAGCGGGAAGGTATCATTCTCACTGTCATAAGGTGTGTAACATTATACTAAAATCTCATAGATCTATATTAAATGTGATTTGTATGAAAATATGTGTAATAATGGTTGCGGGTACCATTCAGTGGTATACGATATTCAGGTATGTTTAACCCCAATATTTCGTTAATTTTGCTATATGCCTAAATGTGAAATAAGTACAATTTTGCTATGATTTTGGGGTAAATGGCATGAAAACTAAATAATATGTATGTGCATGGGCATATGGGTGTTATTGATAAGGGGAAGTATTCTGGTGGTTTTTACCACATAATCCGTGACTTCGGTCATATATGTGAATCTGTGACTTGGTCACATATTTGAATCTGGTGACTTGGTCACAAATATCCGTGGCCTTGCCACAAAATTATAAGGCGATGTGCATGTTGACCGCAAAGAATCGCCTTCGATGGTGTGTAGCGGATGGAGGGTCGATTTAGTAATCCCACGGTGTGATTGGTTGGTGCAATGGTGTGTAGCGACGGATATCTAGGTGGGCCGGTTTGCATTTCATTATATATTTATCCATGTGATTTCTAAATGATTTGATTTGATTTGCTATAAAATGGGCTTATGGCTAAATATGACTTAATTGGGCTTATGGCTATATGTGTTATTAAATGGGCTTAAAGGCCATGATCAATTGGGCTTTTAGTGTTTTGTTACACATTGAGTCTATGACTCACCCTTTGTGGGATAATTTTTCAGATGACTCTTAGCGTGATGGATCGGGTCAGCGAGGACTACGTGGTGGCCATTGCTCAACAAAGTATTTCGGAGTTTCTCCTAATTAAACTTATTAAGCGTATTTTTATTACTTAGAATTTATTATGGGTTTTGCTATTTTTGTAATAAGGCCACTATGAACTGTTTTTAATTTTCGCGTTTGGACTTTTATTCTGCCATGAACAATATTTAATTAAATAACTAAATGGTTTTCGATAAATAATTTAAACTGTTTTTGACACTAATATATATATGTTTTACAATAATAAGTAAAATTTTTCATAAAATTTGGTTTTCTTTTAACTTATAAATTTCTCTTAAAAATAATGTTTTAAGAAGATACAAATTTATTTAAATTTGATTTTAACCTAAATATTAAGCTAATCTGTTTTATACAAATTCATCAAGTTTTTCTTAAACAAAACGAGAAATTGGTAAAGTTTTATTCGAGGAACATATCAAATCCGGTCAGGCTTTTTGGGCCGGGTTTAGGGTGTTTCAGCTCGGCCCAAGTAGAAGCCCCATTAACTAAAACTGAGATAACGGTCCTCTTTATCAACACTTTGAAAGTGCCATTTTATGATAAGTTGGTAGAAGCACCACAAAAGATTTTGCAGATATTGTAATATCTAGGGAGCTTATAGAGTATGCCATCAAAAGTGGAAGGATGGAAGGCCCCGAGAGTTCGAAAAGAGCAGTACCCATAAAGAAAAAAGAGGCAGAAACCCATATGGTGGGAACTGAGAGCCACTATACTTCTAATCCTTACCCAACCCAACCACGACCTCGATATAGCCCACCTCCAAACTTCTATTTTCTTCTCCAAAGCCCTTACTATCAAACACCTCCTCCTTACCCTATCTACACGACAAATAACCAAAGACCATTCGTCATGTTCCCACCAAACACCATGCCTGCTCAAAGCTAACCCAAAAACGAACAAAGACTGATAAAACCCAATCCTAAAAAACCTCTATTCACCCCTATTCCTGTGTCGTATGGAGAGCTGTGCCCGAAATTATTAGAAAAACAATTAATATCCCCATATTATATGGCACCCCTGAAACCTCCATACCCAAAATGGTACGATCCTAATGTTAGTTTCATGTACCTTGCTGGAAACCAGGGGCATTCTACAGAAAATTGTCTAGCCTTTAAAAGAAGGGTTCAAGGTCTTATTGATGCAGGGATTTTACGATTTGATGGTGCTAGTAATGTGGCTGGAAATTTGCTCCCTAACCATACTGAAGGGAACGTGAGCGCGGTGACAAAGGAAGACAGGTGGCGAGCCAAAAGTTGTATTTCTGAAATAAAGACACCTTTGTGGAAGGTATGGGAAATAATGGCTAAGAAAGATTTGTTCCGTCCACTCAACAGAAGTTTCAAGGAAGAAAGTACAAAAGGACAAAGTTTTTGCATCTTTCATGGAATAGAAGGGCATTACATCCAGTCTTGTGAGGAATTCAAAAAATTACTTCAAGGCATGATGGATAATAAGGAGGTCGAGATCTTTAACAGAGTGGAAGAGGCCGATGAAAGAGAAATATGCGCCTCTGATAATCAACCATCAGCTATCCCTTATAGTGCCGATCGGCCTCTGGTGATTTATTATGAGGCCAAGAAGAAAGAAGTCAAACCAAAGATAATAATTGAAGTACCATCTCCTTTCCCTTACAAGGACAACAATGCGGTACCATGAAAATATGATGTCAACATTATCATACCCAAGGTGAAAAATCCAAAACTACGACTGGAAGTGTTAGCGAAGTAGGACACTTTACTTACAGCGGGAGATGCTATTCTCCTGAGGTGGTTGAACCAAAGAAGAAAGCCGTTGACTCGAATCAGAAAGGAAAGGCACCAATGCATGATGCTGAGGTCAATGTTGAAATACAGTCTGAGCAAAAGATTAAAAGACCTGTAAATGAGGATGAAGCACATGAATTCTTAAAGTTCATCAAGTACACTGAATATAATGTCGTGGAGCAGTTGAACAAGAAACCGACATGAATCTCGGTATTATCCCTACTGTTGAATTCAGAACCACATCGGAATGCTTTGCTGAAAGTGTTAAATCAAGCGTATGTGGCGAGTAACGTATCTGTTGAAAAACTTGATAGGTGGGTGAACAACTTGAATGCGAATAATTTCATCTCTTTCAGTGATGACAAAATACCACCAAACGGTAGGGGCTCTGTAAAAGCATTGCACATCACAACCAGTTGCAAAGGCTATATACTACCGAATGTGCTTATTGACAACGGGTCTGCACTCAATGCCATACCCTTGGCCATGCTTTCCAGGATGCCAGTTGATATGTCTCATCTAAGGCCTTGTCATTCTATAGTAAGGGCATTTGATGGGACACGACGAGAGGTCATGGGAAAGATTGAAATTCTTTTAGAAGTGGGCCCATGTACATATGATATCGAGTTCCAGGTCATAGATATCACGCCATCGTATAATTACCTTTTAGAGAGGCCTTGGATCCATTCTGCTGGGGCAGTTCCTTCATCTCTCCATCAAAAAGTAAAGTTCATCATGGATAGCCGCTTGATCACGGTCGCTGGTGAAGAAGACATTGTTGCATCTATCTCTACTGATACACCTTACATTGAAGTAAACAAAGATGCAGTAGAATGTTCCTTTTGTTCCTTCGAATTTATCAATGCTACATTTGTTGCTGAAGGAAATAGCATTCCTACACCCAAGCTGTCAAGGAATACCAAGATGGGAATTAAGCTGACTGTGGGAAAGGGAGCCCGAGCGAAGAAAGGTTTGGGAAGAAATCAATAATGGATAGTTAGAGCATTAAAACCAGTACATCACAAGACTCGATACAGTTTAGAATTCAAGCTGGATATGCGACAAAGAAGAAAATAGTTGTAGAAAGATCAAGAAAGGAGGATTACAAGAGCCTCAGGTCGGGAATTGGAATGGGAGCCCATAGCGTATCCTTCTTTGTCAAAAACATTTACATCTGCAGGAATGATGTACCCAGGGCCAGATAATTCACAAAGCACGATGTTATGGATTGAAAGGGTCTTGAATGTCAAGATAAATGTTGTTGACAAAGGGATGATGCAATTGAAGATGTTTCAATGATACGCCTTGTCCTCCTCGATTCATTTTGAACAATTGAATTGTTGGGATCTTCTTGCGCTTCTAAGTCCTCTCGTAGTAATGCTCAATGTTAACTCTCTTTTTTGTGTGCCCCTAAGTAATAGTGGGATTCTTTTGTAAGAGCTTATGTTTGCTCTTTATCATTTAAATGAACATTAATGGAGATGCATTTTGTCATAGTCTTTTCATTCTTGTTAACTTCATAATTATTCCCTCTTCTCACAGTCTATCCTTAAATGTACCTCATATCATGCCATAACATTATGTTTGTTTGGTTCCAATACTTTGATGCTCCCCTATAGTTTTCTTTTCCATTCACCTTCCAGGTGCTCAGATACCAACGACATGAACGATCCCGTTACAAGTCCTAAAATAGATTTTGAGAAAGCTATTTGTTTAGAAGAATTTGAAGCTGAGGAAAATACTGAAGATTATGTATCATCTCTTGACTTACTAAGGATGGTAGAACAAGAAGATAAACAGATTTTACCCCATCAAGAATCTGTTGAGATGGTAAATTTGGGAAATGAAGAGAAGAGACAAGAAGTGAAGATTGGGACTTCCATTTCAGAGAACACCAAACATGATTTGATCGCCTTGCTTCGTGAGTACAAAGATGTTTTTGCATGGTGATATCAAGACATGCCAGGGTTGAACGAGGATGTAGTGATCCATAGACTCCCACTGAAACCAGAATGCAAACTCATCCAACAAAAGCTAAGACGAATGAGGCCTAAAATGATGTTAAAGATAAAAGAAGAAGTCGAAAAACAATTTGACGCTGGCTTCCTACAAGTCTCCAAATACCCAGAATGGGTAGCTAACATAGTCCCAGTACCGAAGAAAGACGGCGAGGTACGAATGTGCATGGATTATCACAATCTGAATCAAGCAAGTCCTAAAGATAATTTCCCCTTGCCACACATCGATGCGTTGGTGGATAACACATCAAAATATTCATTGTTTTCATTCATGGATGGATTCTCGGGTTATAATCAGATAAAGATGGCTCCCGAGGAGATGGAGAAAACTGCCTTCATAACGATGTGGAGGACATTCTGCTATA
This sequence comes from Gossypium rotundifolium, assembly GCA_025506655.1. Taxonomy (NCBI): domain Eukaryota; kingdom Viridiplantae; phylum Streptophyta; class Magnoliopsida; order Malvales; family Malvaceae; genus Gossypium; species Gossypium rotundifolium. The sequence goes on along the minus strand of CP106723.1, from coordinate 137,024,304 downwards.
AGGTGATGCCATTCGGATTAAAGAATGCTAGGGCAACATATCAGAGAGCAATGGTGATGCTATTCCATGACATGATGCATAAAGAGATAGAAGTCTATGTCGATGATATGATTGCCAAATCTCGGGGGGAAAGAGAGCTTGTTGGGAACCTCAAGAAGTTGTTTGAAATACTAAGAAAGTTCCAGTTGAAGCTTAATCCAGCCATGTGTACGTTTGGGGCTACCTCGGGAAAATTACTAGGCTTCATTGTCAGTAAGAGAGGTATTGAGGTTGATCTAGATAAGATAAAAGCCATACAAGAACTACCACCTCCGCGCACACAAAAAGAAGTCAGAGGATTTCTAGAGAGGTTGAACTACATCGCTCGATTCATTGCTTAACTTACCAACCAATGTGACCCAATTTTTTGACTCCTTCAAAAACATAATCCGGGAGAATGGAACGAGGAATGCCAAGTGGCTTTTGACAAGATAAAACAGTATTTGTCTATCCCCCTAGTGCTAGTACTGGCCAACTCTTGGAAGACCGTTAATATTATATCTAACTGTGTTCAAAAACTCAATAGGTTGCGTACTGGGGCAACATGATGAGTCAGGGAAAAGAGAAAGGGCGATTTACTACCTTAGCAAGAAGTTCATAGAGTATGAAGCAAAGTACCCGTCAATTGAAAAATTCTGTTGTGCTTTGGTCTGGGTAGTTCGAAGGCTCAAACAATATATGTTGTATCATACGATGTGGTTAATTTCAAAGCTGGACCCAATAAAATACATGATGGAATCACCTGCACTCTCAGGAAGAATGGCACGATGGCAGATCTCACTATCGGAGTACAACATCGTATATGTGAGTCAAAAGTCGATAAAGGGGAGCGCAATAGCTGACTTCTTAGCAACTCAAACAACAGAAGAATACGAGCCATTAAGATTTGATTTCCCAGACGAAGACTTGATGTGCATTACAGAAAAAGAGTGTGAGTAGTCAAGAGAGAAATCATGGAAGATGAGCTTTGATGGTGCATCAAATGCATTGGGGCATGGGATTGGAGCAGTCTTAGTGTCACCAGAAGGGAACCATTATCCGTTCACTGCCAGATTAAATTTCTTCTGTACCAATAACGTAGCGAAATATGAGGCTTGCATCATGGGACTTCGCGCAGCTATTGAACGAAACATTGAAATCTTAGAGGTGTACGGGGACTCAGCATTGGTGATTTACCAAATCCGTGGAGATTGGGAAGTGAGAGATTTGAAATTAGTTAAATATCGTGATCTTGTTGTAGAACTGATTAAAGAATTCAAAGAAATGACTTTTAATTACTTCCCACGAGAAGAAAACCAATTGGCTAATGCCTTGGCCATTTTGGCCTCAATGTTCAAAGCAAACAGAGAAACAGAAATAATGCCTCTCCAAATGAGCATATACGAGGTCCCTGCACATTGTTTTAGCATTGAAAAGAGATGATGGACGGTCAGGGTTCCATGATATCTTAGAATATGTCAAGAATCAAAGGTATCCCGAGCAAGCAAATGAGAACGACAAAAGAACAATCAAAAGAATAGCGGTAGGATTTGTCCTTGATGGGGATATCCTGTACAAAAGAGGAAAAGATCAAGTGTTCTTGAGATGCGTGGATTCTGTTGAAGCCAGAAAAATACTTGAAGATGTCCATGAAAGAATTTGTGGGACGATGCCAATGGTTTCACCATGGCCAGCGATTATGAGACTCGGTTATTCGGGGTGACGATGGAAAGTGATCGCATTAGCTACGCATAAAGGTGCCACAAACGTCAAATTTACGGCGATAAAATTCATGCAGCCCCTTCGCCCCTTCATGTCATGACTTCTCCATGGCCTTTTTTTATGTGGGGCATGGATGTTATAGAGCCAATTTTCCCAAAAACTTCGAATGGACACCGATTCATTTTTGTGGTTATAGATTACTTCACAAAATGGGTAGAAGCCGCTTCATTTGCTAGTGTGACAAAGACTGCAGTTTGCAGGTTCTTAAAAAAGGAAATCATATGTCGATACAGTTTGCCTGAGAGAATAATTTCAGATAACACTTTAAATCTGAACAACAAAATGATGAAAGAAGTGTGCGAGCAAATACAAATAAAGCATCATAATTCCTCACCCTATCGCCCAAAGATGAACGGAGAGCAGTAGAAACGACTAACAAAAATATTAAGAGGATTATTGGGAAAATGACCAAGACATATAAAGACTGGCACGAGAAGCTACCATTCGCTTTGTATGCATATTGCACATCTGTGCGGACATCTACGGGAGCAACTCCTTTCTTTCTGGTCTATGGAATGGAAGCTGTGCTGCCCATTGAAGTTGAGATCCCCTCTCTACGAGTCTTAATGGAGTCAAAACTAGAAGAATCAGAATGGGTTCGAGCTCGATATGACCAGCTAAATCTCATCGAAGAAAAACGCTTGAAGGCAATCTGTCATGGACAGATGTACTAGAAGAGAATGATCACGGCCCATGACAAGAATGTGTGACCAAGAGAATTCCACGAGGGAGAACTCATACTGAGAAAGATTCTCCCAATACAAAAAGACTTTCGAGGGAAATGGGCACCAAATTGGGAAGGGTCATATGTCGTAAAGAAGGCCTTCTTGGGTGGAGCTTTGATTCTCACTGAGATGGATGGGAAGGAGGTACCAAATCCAGTGAACTCAGATGCTGTGAAGAAATATTACGCCTAAAAAAAGTAAAAAAAAAAAAAAAGAAAAAAAAGAGATCAAGATGAAAACCTGAAAAGGGCATCTTAAAAAAATATATATAAAAAAAGAGATCAAGACGAAAACCCAAAAGGGCGTCTTGATAAAAAAATAAAAAAAGAGAGAGAAAAGAAGAAAAAGAAAAAATGAGATCAAGATGAAAACTCGAAAAAGGCTTCTTGATAAAAAAAATGATTAGGAAGAAAACCTGAAAGGGCATCCTAATGAAGGGGGTTCGGACATAAGGAGCAAGACGATTTGAACAGGGAGTCATGTGGCGAGATTACAATATTTGAAGCATTCTCGAAAGCTCAAAATCTTCTACACAAGAAACAGTGCTCGAAAAGATCCAGGATGAAGAAACGTGGAGAAGTTCATGCGTTGAATATCTAGAGCATTTATGACAATTGAATATGTTTTCCTTTCTTTATAATGTTTTCTTTATTGAACTATTCCTTGTCAATTTTCTTTATTTGTAGCTTTTGAAATAAATATGAATGTGAGGTGCTTCTTTCAGACCCTCTTGTGACATTTTCATGCATCTCATGTTTGGTTCATTTAAATGATAAATAGTGAAATGACAAATTCTAAACAAAAAGAATGTTGAACATTACTCAGATGAGAATTTGGTAAGTACAAGAGCCTCAAAGCAAGGGCAAAGTTCAACAGCGGACAAAAGGTGGTATACGAGAAACGCAGATTACTCGTAAAGCTTGAGGACGGGTACAAAACTTGAAAGGAAAGTCAAGATTCGAAGCAATGAGTGCAGGCCATCACGAAAATCGTAACGGAAAGGGATATATGACAAACAAGCCTAAGGCGCATGGCATAATCATGTAGGCATGAAAGCATTTAAGACAAACACGTGCATATCATAATACCATCATGCATGACATATACAGGTACTCTAGTAGAGCAAGAGGTTTTGATGATAGTTGTACTGAATCAAGGAAAAATAAGACATCCGAGTTCCACCAGATGATATGTTTTGAAATTCTGATATTTTTTTAAAAATTATTTCATTTCTATTTTTCAAAAAAAATCAACTCATATTGCGAGAGGTGAGTTGAGCCTCGGGTCACACGCTGAGGTATTTTCAATTTCTATTTTTCAAAAATTAACTCATAATGCGAGAGGTGAGTTGAGCCTCGGGTCACACGCCGAGGTATTTTTCAATTTCTGTTTTTTCAAAAATCAACTCATAATGCGAGAGGTGAGTTGCACGCCGAGGTATTTTTCAATTTCTGTTTTTCAAAAAAATCAACTCATATTGCGAGAGGTGAGTTGAGCCTCGTGTCACACACCGAGGTATTTTCAATTTCTATTTTCAAAAATTAACTCATAATGCGAGAGGTGAGTTGAGCCTCGGGTCACACGCAGAGGTATTTTTCAATTTCTTTTTTCAAAATCAACTCATAATGCGAGAGGTGAGTTGAGCCTCGGGTCACACGCCGAGGTATTTTTCAATTTTGTTTTCAAAAATCAACTCATATTACGAGAGGTGAGTTAAGCCTCGTGTCACATGCCGAGGTATTTTCAATTTCTATTTTCAAAAATCAACTCATATTATGAGAGGTAAGTTGAGCCTCGTGTCACACGTTGAGGTATTTTCAATTCTGTTTTTCAAAAATCAACTCATATTGCGAGAAGTGAGTTGAGCCTCAGTCACACACTGGGTATTTTCAATTTATGTTTTCAAAAATCAACTCATATTATGAGAGGTGAGTTGAGCCTCGAGTCACACGCTGAGGTATTTTCAATTTCTGTTTTTCAAAAATCAACTCATATTGCGAGAGGTGAGTTGAGCCTTGGGTCACACGCTGAGGTATTTTCAAATTTTCTTTTCAAAAATCAACTCATATTGCGAGAGGTGAGTTGAGCCTCGGTCACACGTTGAGGTATTTTTAATTTCATTTTTAAAAATCAACTCATATTGCGAGAGGTGAGTTGAGCCTCGTGTCACACACTGAGGTATTTTCAATTTCTTTTTCAAAATCAACTCATATTATGAGAGGTGAGTTGAGCCTTGGGTCACACACGAGGTATTTTCAATTTCGCTTTTCAAAAAATCAACTCATATTATGCGAGAGGTGAGTTGAGCCTCGAGTCACACGCCGAGGTATTTTCAATTTCTACTTTTTCAAAGATCAACTCATAATCCGAGAGGTGAGTTAAGCTTCGGGTCGCATGCCAAGCTATTTGCGATTTCTGTTTTTCAATAAAGAATAAGGATTGGACAATCGAACAAAATTTAGTGCTTTTAAGTCTTTGCTCTATCCCTATTTCACAGCGATGAGCAAAGAGGGGCAGCTGTAAGCACTAAATTTGGCCCGGCTTAATTATGGGTTTATTTTTCAAATTTTTTTAAAAAAATTAAAAAAATTATTGAAAAATTTTGCAATTAGACCCCTAAACTTTCCTAAAATTGTATTTTTGGCCCTAAAACTTTTCAAAATTACATTTTGACCCCCTCATCTTTCTCAAAATTACACTTTGACCCCAACAGTTTTACTGCATTTATAGTCCAGTCCTTCTGTCATAAAATCTCCAAAATCCAAATGATTTCACAGACCCACCTCCTGATTTTCCAAACCACCTACTAAGGGATGGCCTCCCTTCCCCCTAGCCACCTAACACCTGCAAGAACAACACTATAAAAGGGGATTTTTCCCCAAAAATAAAACCCCCAACATTCAACAAAAAAAGATTCAAGCAACCCACGAAAAAGAGAAAAAAAGGAAGAAAAGAAGAAAAAAAAAGGAAAGAAGAAGGAAGAAGAAGAAAAGAAGAGGGAGAGAGAAGGTGCATCACCAGCGGAGGAGACCGAGGCGTCGACGGCACATGGTTGGAGAAGAAGAAGAAGAAGAAGAAGAAGAAGAAGAAGAAGAAGAAGAAGAAGAAGAAGAAAAAAGGAAAGAAAAGAAAAAGAAAAAGAAAAATATAAAAAAATTTTAAAATAATCGGCCGACCTGACCCGACCCGAGCAAATCGACCCCCACCACAGTAGCCAACACAAGAAGAAGCCCAATCCGTGCCTAACTCGAAGCCCAATAAAAAATAAAAAAGAAAAGAAAAGAGAAGGCCCAAATTAGTAAATTTCCAAAGAAAAGAAAAAAAGTAGCCCAATATACTTACCAAAGAAGGCCTAAATCAAGTGCAGGCCAGTTCATTTTGAACCATTTCAAATTTCAAAGGAAGGAAAATGGTTGATTTCAAAGAGCCCATAACTTTGGGCTTTGGTATATTTTTGAACTCTTTTTTTTACCCATTTAGTCTATATTTTAATGTTGTTTTATTTCAATTATATTAACATTGTTATGAGTTTTTTTTTTGTTTTGGAAATATTATTGTGTGATTTCATTTATAAAATTTAACTTTTTTAATAAATAACGCAACGGATCGGTTTGACACTAAGTCGTTAATTTTCATCGCTATGTTGGGTAAATATCATCGATTCGTGTTAAATACGATACGCCCTTCTAAAAAATCAAAAATCAAAAAATAATTTCTCGAGTTTTAAAATAAAATGATTATCTTTGTAGTTATTTTTAAATTATCAAAATTTCAATTTTAGATTATAATATGTTAATATGTAATTTATCAAAAATTTGTGTTTAAAATTTTTTTCGTCTTTTCAAAATTTTGTGTTTAAAAATATATATTCGTGTTTTCAAAAAATTTCATGTCTTTTAAAAATTTCCGTATTTCAAAATTTTCGTGTTTTCAAAATTTCCGTGTTTTTTAAAAAATTCGTGTTTTCAAAAAAATTCGTGTTTTAAAAATTTCTTGTGTTTCCAAAGTTTCCGTATTTTCAAAAATTTCGTGTTTATTTTTGTAGATATTTGTAAATTATCAAAACATCTTTTTATATTGTACAATACTTAAATATGTAATTTATAAAAAAATCCTGTTTAAAAAATTTCTCGTGTTTTAAAATTTTCGTGTTTTCAAAAAATTTTGTGTTTCAAAAAATTCTCATGTTTTCAAAGTTTTCTTATTTTCAAAAATTTCATGTTTTCAAAATTTTCGGGTTTCAAAAATTTTCGTGTTTTCAAAAATTCTCGAGTTTAAAAAAAAATTTCTAGTCTTAAAATTCTCGTGTTTTAAAAAATTCTCGTGTCTCAATCGGACCACGATTAAATATTAAATTGAACTTGTATTTTTGAAAATTATGACAACGCGCGTTTAACAATATACCAATTTTGGGCGTCGCGAGGGTGCTAATACTTTCCTCGCGCGTAACTGACTCCCGAACCCTATTTTTCTCTAGAATTTTGAAGTAGACCTAAACTTGGCCCTTTTTTTTTAAGAAAATTTAAAAAGATAATTTTTCTTTTAAAAAGAGGAATTATTAGGTTCCCGATCACACCTAGAAAAAAAGGTCGGTGGCGACTCCCTTTTTTTTTAATAAAATTGAAACTTTGTTTTTAATAATTTCCTCAATTAGCGCCCGTACAAAATTTTACGTCACTACAATAATATCTGAATTTTGTTTTTCTCCTTTTGCTTTAATTCTTTTAAAACTATATAATTATTTTAAATTTAAATTATGTATTTAAAAGGTAGGATTTTATTTGGGTTGATTTAGAAAAATAAAGTTGTTTTTCTCCTATTGCTTGGTTTTTTGCTTTGAATTTTCTAAAAGAATATGTAGCCATTTTAAATTTAAATAATGTATTTTTAGGGTTTGATTTTATTTGGCTTGATTTAGAATTTGTTATATTATAATTATGTTTCTAGTTAATTAAGAGATAAATAATAAATAATTATATTATTAATTAAATTAATATGAAGTAAATAATAAATAAAGTATTTTAAATATTTATGGATCATTCAAATTAAGAATTTATGTTTCAGATGAACACTCTTTCATTTGAATCAATGACATTATAAAAGGTTACCTCCAAACTATTCAACAAAACTTCACAGATTCAAGAATTCAGAAGTTAACGTGCAACATGTTTCAATTTTTTATTTAATAAAATATGTTTATTTAATATAATTTATGTAAGTAATTATTATCAAAAGATAATTAAAATATACAAAATAATTTAATAATAATATAATTAAAATAGTAATTAATGTAATTATAAAATATTTAAAAGATGGACATATTACATGTACCATTCTTGACATCTCTCGAGATGTGATCGGTGTCAATTCAAGTTGATACTCTAGAATAGATAAAATAGAATTATTAATATTAATGGAGAATATAATTAGAATATTATAAGCAATTAAAAATTTTGAATTTAGGAAATTAATTTAAAGAATGAACTAAATTATAAAAGTGTGGGAAGTGTTGGGTTGTAGTGTAAAAATTAGAAATAAGAAAAAACCAAGAACTTGGAGTGTAATTTATCCATTAAAATACAAAAAGGAGCGGCATTTTTACCCAACTAACCTAAAAATAAATAAATAATTACGAAAATGACCTAACTTGAAAGACTATGATGTAAATGACCTAAAATCTACAATGTCAAGTGAGTCGATATCCCAATGGTCGAACTCAAGTCAATTACAAGATTTTCTTGACAACAGCATCCACTTTGAAGCGTTTACAGACTATTTGTTCAGAACGTCTTCTCAAAATTATTTTGCCAAATACAACTCACAAAAATTTCAAATAATTTTTATTTTGCTAATATATTTTCCCCAAAACCCTAAACATATTTTTACTAAACCCTAATTAACCCTATAATTTCGTCCATTAATTTTTCCCTAAAAACTCAAAACCCAACGACCCTAAAAAATCCTAAACCCTAGCCTTAAAACCCTAAAACCTTATACCCTAACAGTAAAAACAGTTGAAAAGGCAGTCGGGGGAAGGAGGGCAAAAGCGCGCCCTTGAGGGAGCGCTTTCCTGCTATATCCTCCCAAAACGCGCTGACGTGGACGCATTTTTGGGAGAAATGACCCTTTTCCATAAATAATGCAAATTTCGGCCCATTTTCATATTTTTTTTATTTTAGTATATTTTGGTAAATAACCCAATAATTTGATTGTTCAATATTTTTATTTTTTAAAAAGGTACACCAAAAATACATACGGGTACGATGCCGACATTAAAAAAAAAAAAATTAAATCTTGACCCAATCAATAAGCAATCATTATACTATGATTGACTTGAGTGTTGACAATAAATTTTTAATCATTTACGTTATAATATTTTAAATTAAATCATTTTTAATATATTTATTTTTTTGGATTAATTGGATAAAAAAGCAAAAAATAGCTGATGATGTTGGAAGTAGATAAATATAATACATGTGGTATGGAGATGATTGGAAATTTAAGAATTAAAAAATTAAAAAGATGAAATATATTTTGTTGGAAAGACGTAGAAAAGGAAAAAAACAGAGACAAAGTCACACTTTGTTATATCATCATCATTTCACAAGTTTCACTTCCACGTCTCTTTTTCCCTAACCTTACCAAGTTTTGTTTTTCTTTCATTTTGGTCCCTCCATTTTCAACCCTTTCCCAAACTTAATTGTTAGCAAAATTAAGAGTATAACTCCATAGTAAGCTTATAATATTGCAAAGCTAGTTAATAGCCATTTTAGGAGGAGAAGAAAAATGAAGAAAAGTTAGGGATTTAAGGTAAGAAAGATAAATTGGCTCATAGTACATTTTTATTTCATCTTTATGCATGGAAATTGTAATAGGTTAATTTTGGCTCAAGGCAATAAAATACAATGAGCCCAAAAACAAAAACAAATAAATCAGTCTATTATAATTGTCCATTTACAAAACAAACCCGAAACCCAAATTAAATCAGCCCAACTTAGCCCAACTTAGCCCAACTAAAGCAGGCCCAGAAGAATAAAAGTTTTCAGAAGGCTAGGGTTCTGGAAACCCTAGCGCCGAAGCCTCTTCCCTTCGTCTCTGCCACCGCACGCGCCTCTGACACGCGCACGTCACCTGCAACAACAAAGCAAGCAGAAGAAATAAAGAAAGAAAAGACAAAGAACGCTAGAAAACAAAATGGAAAAAAACAAAAACATAACACAAAAACAAATCAGAAGTGGCCAAAATCGAATCTGAAAATCGGTTATAAAAACCGAATCAAATCTCTTGTACTTTATTCTTCTTCTTTTTACGAACATCAGAAATGAAAAAAAAAAAAAAGATTCAATAGAAAGAAAAAAGATTGCACTTTGCTTCATTTATTTGAGTTTTCCTATCTGCTTTATTTTTATTTATTTATTTTTTTCAAAAAAGTAGACAAAATAAAAAGGGATTGTCGAAATCACCTGAGATCGGTTTCAGGCCCTGTCGGAAGTATCCTCCCTCTGCGGAAGTCGACGAGTCCTTCGGGACTCTATTTGGACTCCGTCAAGAAGGGTGCGAAGAAACCTAGTTTTTAAAAGGGGAAGAAATCGGTTGAAAGAGGGGTTTCTTTAAGAATCCCTGCCACCGTATACGGTGGCCGACTGGCGACGGCGCAAAATGGGTCTAAACCCTAGCAGAGAAAAAAGGGGGAAAGCCTTTGTTTTTTTTAAAAGCCACAGCAGTAATGAAAAAAAAAAAAAAAAAAAATCTGTTTTTATAAAGAGCCTAAAACGGCGTTGTTTAGGGCCTGTGTTAATGGCCTCAAAACGACACCGTATTGAGCTAACCCGTGTGCGACCCGACCCGAGGGCTGAAGATCCGCGTGTTTTTTATTGAGGGTCTATTTACACTTTCAGTCCTTCTATGCTTGATACTGTTTCAATTTGGTTCTTATTCCTGTTTTCTTTTTCTTTCAAATTCGACCCTAAATTTATTTTTCTGTTTCATTTTAGTCCTAACGGTGCACATAAAAGGAATTTGGGATATTTTCCAATATGACCCCTTCCCCTTTGCGCGTGTTCTATTTAAGGCCTTGCGTCCGTTTTCTTATTCTCAGATTTGGCCTATAATTTTTTAACTTTTTTCAATTCGATCCTTAACCCTATAATAGCAAACTGTTTTATAAATTTTACTTATTATAAATTTGTTTATATGGTTCATTCTATACAGTATTATATATTATTCATTTTAGATTTCTTGCATATTAGTTTCCTTTAAAATGTGTTAGGTATTATTTATTTAAAATCTCTCTTTAAATTATTGGTTTTAAGATGTTCTATGATTTATGTATCTTAAATTTATGTTCTATATTGTTTATTTGTAGCTTTTTCATATATTCTTTATTTACAATTGTTATATATAATATTTTATTTCGTTTCTTAATTTTTATATATGATATCTTATTTCGTTTCTTATTATTAATGTTGATATTAAAATAATGCATGTTGTATGACTATTGTCGTTATGTACATTGTAATTCATTTTCTATTTCGCTACAATTATTATTACATTTTCTTATAATTGTTTATATTAGTATTGAAAGGTAGCATGCGTGTGATTTCCGTGAATTGTTATTTGTATTTTGTATTTTATTGATGTAATGATTTGATTAGCAAAGCATCGTCTTAAATAAAAAACGCATTTCGTTTAATTATTACATTTTATTTAAAAGTTTTTCAAAATAAGGCAATATTCTGTGATTAAAAATCCGAGAAATCGTGCCCTAACGTGCTAGGTTTCGGTTTTTTGTTTGGCCAAATAATCGAATATCCTTTTCATATTTTCAATGCATGAGTCTCGGGAATCATAAGATGATCTTGGATTCAAGGATTCAAATTGTCATATCATAACGTGCTGGATGTGATATTTTATTCCTTCGGAGCGAGAGAATCTTAATATCCAATTCGAGTAAATTCAAATATTCTTAAAAGAGATCGTATTTTTTTAAAATCTTTTCAAATTTTCAACTTTCGACATTAAGACATTAAATAATCAATTAGGTACCAAGTTTGGGCGTGACGAGGGTGCTAACCCTTCCTCGCACGTAACCGACTCTCGAACCCAATTTCTCAAAACTTCGTAGACCAAAACCGTCATTTTGGTAAGTCAAAATACTTTATTAAAATGATCAAGTTTTAAGAGGTGATCTGATCACATCTCATAAAAAGGATTGGTGCGACTCCCATTTTATTTTTGTTTTCAAAACCCTAGTCGATTCTCGTTTTACAAAAAAAAATAGTTTCGACAGAAATAATATATGATTTTTGTTTTGATATTGAATATTGTATATGTGTTGTGTAATGAGGAGAAGGAGAAGAAGAGTGAATATCAAGTGGGTGACAAGGGTAAGGAGATAGCAAACGAGTGAAGAAAGAAAGAAGGGGTACTTCATTTCAAACAATTTTTATTTCAAGAATTTATTTTACCTGATTTAAACCCTATTTAAAAACATGATAAATTGGTTAAGTAACATTCATGAAATTTGTTTTGGTAATGACAAAATAGATGTCAAGTGAAATAGATGATTGGTTGATTCTATTTAGTAATGACTAAATTGTAAAAAATGGTAAATTTTGAATTGATTTCTTTAATGAGAAAATGTAATAAAATTGTATAGTTTGAATGTCCAAGTGGACAAAATGAGAATTAGTAGGATATAAATGAAATGTCATTAGGAAAGTGACTACGCACACTAGTGAGAGCGGCACTACAGTGCAAGTGTTGGTGGCACTTCTGTGCAAAATGACATCCGCATGTTCATGCAAAGAATAGTGGCTCTTCGGTGCACCTCATCGACATTTTTGTATATCCTGTTGTATTCTATTAAGTCTACAATTGAGCAATTGAATTGAAAGGCAAGTGAACGTTAAACTGGCATTAGTAAGTGGCTTGTATTTTGTTGAATTGGTATCTTATTGTAGTTTTCATTGAAACAAACTTGTGCATAATGATAGAGATTAACGTGTCATTTAATTTTTGATATGCTTACTAAACTCTCGTGAGTTTAACACGTTTCTTTCAAACATGTGGGTGAAGATCGTTTTGAAACTAAAAGGTGAATATCGTCTATAACTCATCTCATCACATCTCAAACCTTAGAGGAAGTATAAAATTAAATTTTTCATTGAAAATGTTATATATAAATCTAAAGAATGAAATTATTAGGTATTGATCTTCATTGTAAACCTAAACATGCTAGTAGGCCTACCATCACATCACGTCCAAATACATGTGTGGCAAGCCTAACATGACTCAACTTTTAATTGTTTTTAGTAAGACAGCTATCTTAAGGCATCAAATCATATATATCCTTTTCACTAGTCAGATCATTTTAGAACACACTTTTTTACATCGAATACACTTCTACGTGAACCAACTTCCGTTAAGCCAAGAGGAACAGATCCATCTTCTTCCCATGGTCACAAGGGTTCCAACTTAATTTTCTTGCATCCGATTTGAAGTTTAGAACCATGGCTGCAACAAGTTATTAGTGTCAGCCACTTATTTTCAATCCAAAAACTATTTATTTCGCATTCCAATTTTATAAAAGAAAAATTTTAACAATATCTTTTTAATGTTCAATTTTTAATTAAATTAAAATAAATTAAAAATTGATTTTTTTTACTTTATTGACATAAAATACAATTAAATTATCATGTAAATGACATATAAGAATTTAATTAATTTTTAAATTTTGATGATACTCCTATTTTCATCGAAAAAGGTGATTTAAGAGAGAAGGTAATATTGCAAATTCAGATCTTATATACTAAATGCTAACTTAGCTTTGATGATATGAACTGATAAATCACTACACCAAAATGACTTTTAATGGCGTTTTAGTGGCGTTTAAATAAAACGCAAAATTTTATATATTTAGCGGCGTTTAACGAAAACGCCGCCAAAAAAGAGAATAGTGGCGTTTATTTACAAACGCCGCTAAAAATATTATTTTTAGCGGCGCTTTCCCAAAACGCCGCTAAAGAATAACTTTTAGCGCGCTCACCAAAACGCCGCTAAAGAATAAGCGGCTTCACCAAAACGCCGCTAAAGAATGATTTTAGCGGCGCTTTCCCCAAAACGCCGCTAAAAGTCTGCCTTTAGCGCGCTTCTCCAAAACGCCGCTAAAAATGCCTTTTAGCGGCTTCTCCAAAACGCCGCTAAAATCAGCCTTTAGCGCGCTTCTCCAAAAACGCCGCTAAAAGTAATTTTAAAGTTTTTTGGATATATATGACTTATTGTTTTAAATTTATATATTAAATAATTTTTATATAATTGTAAAGAGATAACATTAATTTTAATACATTAAAATTATGATTCTAGTTTTAAATTATTTAAGAGAAAATATTTGTTAAAATGAAAAAAATATTAAATAATTTCTTATATAATCGTAAAAGAGATAGTGTTAATTTTAAAATATTGAATATTAATTCTCATGATTATTTAGGGGTTATGGTTTAACATATATAGGGTTTAGGGTTTAGGGTTTAGAGTTTATCGTTTAGGGTTTAAGGTTTAGGGTTTAGGGTTTAAGGTTTAGGGTTTTAGGGTTTTAGGGTTTAGGTAAGTTTAGTGTTTAATTTTTTGCCTTAGTGTTAAAGGTTTAGCATTTAGTGTTTAGTGTTTAGGTCATAAGGTTAAGGGTTAATGTTTATAGTTTAGGATTTTAGTTGTTTAGAGTTTATAAAGGTTTATAGTTTAGGGTTTAGATTTTGAGGTTACACGTATTTAAGGTTTTATAGGTAGGGGTTTAAGGGCCGACTTAGGGTTTGGATGTAAACAAACTAGTGTTGATTATTTTCAAAACTCATGCAATACTCTTTCATCCTCTTCGATCTATTATTATTTATTTAATTTTTATATTGATTAATTAACATAAAGTTTATTTGTAATTTACTTTTTAAAATATTAAAATTTATATATTAAATCGATCTATTATTAGTTTTAATGTAGAAAATTTAGAACCAATAACATTTAAATATAAATGTTAAAATGAAAAAATAAAATACTATTATTTACAATATATTTTAATTTTTTTGAGTATATGAGTAATTATATTTTAATTTATATATTAAATAACTTTAAATTTTAAAATTTCAAAATTTATCTAATTGTTTTAAATATTACTTAAACTTTAAAATAAAGAAAAATTTGATTAAATCTTTAAAAATATATTAGTAAATTAGTCCCTATATGGTAACCAATAAGTAAATTGATATTTTTGTTAAAAATTTACTCATTTCTACTATTAAAAACTAGTCTCTTTATATTAGTACGAGGTATATGTTGCACGTCACGTGTCACAATTTAATTATTCTATTAGTTATGTCAATTTTAATATTAAAATAGATGAAAAATTTAATAAAAAAGATAAATTTGCTTTGTGAACTAATTTATAAGGACTAATTTATCTATTTTTAAATAGAGGAATAAAATACAATCCAAAATCTAATATTTGAAATTTAGATTTTAATTATTAAAATGAACATGATTTTAGAAAGCTAAAATATTTGAAATTTAGATTTTAATTATTAAAATGAACATGATTTGGGGTTTTGCCTTTTATCGTTTAAAACTTTAGGTCAGAATCGGGCTCAATGGACAAAACGCCATATTTCAAGAACAAAACGCCAGACGGAGAGTAAAAGTCAATCTGAAGGAAATTAGGGTTTTTTCTTCTTCTTCGCATACAAATTCAAGCAGGGAGGCGAGGCAGGCAGCCTCTCTTTCTCATCTTGTAAGCCACTCTCTTTATCTAAATTTTATGTTAATCGGCTCATATGAAAGAAAGCGGCAGAATCAAAGTGTGAATGGCACTTGAAGTGCCTCACGTTGTTCTTCTTGGGGATCGGCGTGGGAACTTCCGCGGTTCGAGCCAATGGGTTCTGAATGACCTCCCTCTCACGGTTAAAAAGCAGTTAACCTCTTGAAAAATCCATATCGTCCATCCAAAAACGTATTGAGAGCTACGACCAACTCCCCCTGTTTTCTATCGAAAAACCAACCCTACTAAATTTGTTCTAGAAATGCTATTGAAGTTTAATTCGGGTTAGCTTTTTTAAAATTAATGAATCTGTATTGTATTAGGTGATTTGAGCTTCGTGTTTTTGTTGGGTTAAGCAATGTTCTAAAGTATTGGAGCTTTGTTGGTTTAGTAGGATCCACCGGTCAAGAATGTTCATAGCAAAATTTGTTCCATGGCTAAGAAATCAACTCCATTGCCTTCTTAGTTATAACTACTATTAGTTCTAAAAGCATTTTAATTTTTGTTTTCCTTAGATGGAAGTTTGACCAAAATCTTCATAATGTTAAGTGCTAAATCTCATTGATAGGGTACAATGTTTTGTAATCTATTTTAGAAAACCATGCGAATGTGAAATTATTAATAGAGAGTATAATGTTCTTTAGGTGCTATTGTTGTTTACTAATGAAAATAATTCGTTAGCTTTTGTAGGACGCTTCTATAACCTTTTGTGTCGTGCTCTTGTTCCCTCTAGTTGTGATTTATATGTGGGACCTTGTTCAAGGCGAGTTGATATCCTATGAGGGAGTTGGCTAACGTAGTGACACGCTCTTTGTTTTTTCTTAAAGCGCAATTAGTTATAGAATCTTTATGAGATCCTCATCCTGCTCTAGAATTCTCGAAATGAATTTCATTTGTTCTTGGTGGATTCATCTGCAGGTTCTTAGCAATCCGGAGAAAACACCTCTTCACACTTTTCTCTCTGCAACTATGATCCGAGTGACATGCCCGCCGGTACCAAGGTAATATTAATTATAATCGCACATCTTTTTGGTTTAGCCGTTTGAGGCTTTCTTTGCTTTGAATGCTTCACTAGTGATATAAAATCTTTCTTACTATATCTTTGCACTTCAAGAATTATCTTAATTCTAAATATGGTTGACTAAAATGCAAAAGAAAAGACCGAGTTTTGGTTTACTTTTGGTATTAAGTTGCTATAATGGGATGGCTATTTGTTCTCTAGACAGATGCTTCCTTTTTCTTTTTTCTTTTTTGCTAAATCGTTGATTTCATTAATGATAAAAGAACTTGGAAGACATTACAAGTGATCGCAATGAGGATCATACGAACAACGATTTTAGGGTTGAAGTTGCATACTTTTTATTTTTCATTTAGAAAAGCATGCGAACAACGTAAAGTTGAATTATAATATTGTGAATTTTGTGTTTTTCTTTTAAATGTAAAGTTGACCTTAAATTGTTTTCTTTTTCCTGTTCAAAATTAGGACCGATGATTTTCTTTTAAAATTTTCTTCCTTTTCTTGGAAACCAAATGGTAAATTTGTTTGGTTGTTGGTAGGTAAGTGGCTTTCCTTTTCATGGCACATCTTGTTTCAACCTATTTGAATTATTAAAAGGAAAAACACTCCCGTTATGTTTCCTGAAAAATTCATTTTAAGTTGCTAATTTCTCAAGAAAGTAGCTAGCTTTTGTGTCATCTTCTCTCCTTTCTATGATATTTGATAGATTAAAATAAAATAGTTTAGAATTTGAATTAATGAATTAATTTATTAATATTTCTTTTGAATCTCTAATTTCCCTTTGCATTTGTGTTGTTATTTCATTTAATGAAAAAAAAAAAAGTTAAAAGTTTAGTTGTTTACCGACTAGGAAGTGGTGATTGTTGAATGTTTGTAGGATATGGCAATTAAATGGAGCCTTGAGTGATAAATAATTTCTCAAGAAGTTTACGATTTCTCTAAGAAAGTAGTTAAATCTTCTTAAATTTATTTGATTCCTTTCAAAACCCCGTTAGCTTGGTTTTCTTAACTCGTGTATGCCTCAATGTTGCCAATTTCACCTTTCTCTTTTCTTCAATAAACAACCATAATTAAGATGGTTACTTAAAAACTTAACCAATAATTTTATAAATATTTAGCTAATGGAAACAATAGAATTTAAATTCCGGTTTGAGGTAAAGATTTCAATGGAAACCAATTGAAGCCATAGATTTCATCCATTTTGCTTGAAAGGAATATTGATAAATTTCGATTTGTTGTATTTTGTATTTGAATTTTATTCTTTCATATTTCTAAATATGATTTTGTAGGTGTTTTCATTTTTTTTAATATTTTTATAAATAAAACCTTTTAACAGCAATTTTATTTTATTTTTTCAAATTTTAATAAGTTATACCTGTAATTGGAGTAAAAGTCGTGTATGTGTAGACTGGAATTGAAGTGTTGAGTTGTGATGGTGGATTTTCATTTGGCTAAATCTTGTACAAGTATCTAACTGATTTACTTATTTATTGATTTTGTCTCCTTCTGCTAGAAAGTTGTACAAGTATCTATTATAAAAATCGTACTACTTTAATAATATTGTTAGTAATTTTTGAAAATTAAATTTAAAAAAATTGAGAAAGTGGACAGTAAAAAAAATTTAGGGTGAGAATATGGTTAAATTGATGGCTGTTTTAGGTGTTTGTATTATGAAGTAAGCTTGTGTTCTGAACCTTGTATACATCATTGCAGAGAGTCATTATATGCGCTTTATTAGACTTCACGAAAAGGTCTTAATTTATCAAGGTATATGCGAAAATTCCATTGCTTACTATCATGTTTCACCTTGCGAACTGATATTTAGTATTTTCTGATTTGATCATAATTGTCTATCTTCCTCCTTTGTTTCAATAAAGTTAGTAGACAAGGTTTCTTCTGGACAAGCTTTCTTTTGGACTTCAAGTATAGGTATATGCATTTATTAGACAAGCTTTCGTTTGGACTTGAAGTATATAGGTCAGATATTTAACTTGCTAAATTGTCATCCAAAATTGCGGATTATTATTCCGATTATTATTGTTGTTTATTATTATTGCTGCTTTATTATTATTGCTATTTATTGGGAGCATTTTATTAGTAATTTATGCCTAAAGCTATGTTTATTATTGTTGCTTATTATTAATAATGTTTGAACAACCTCCAATTTGCTATCTACTCATGCCGCTTTCAGATTTTTTACAAGCTTTCGTATTATTTTTTAAAATTTAGGTGCAGTATGATATAAAAATAACATTAACAAAATATAAAAGTAAATTGTTAAAGTATGTTATAATTTTTAACATAAATTCATATTTTAATAAATATTTGCAAGTTAAGAAGATATTAACATATTTTAATACAAACCATCATTACATATATTATATATTATATTAAAGAATTTTTATTACTTTATCTTCCCTTAAAAGTAAACAATATTTTTTTAAGAATACTTACATTTATATGGCTTTTAGGCTTATTACTAATTACTAATTACTAATTTTTATATTACTAATGTTTGCTTTTAATATTTAATATTTTCAATGTTTTCCAAAATGGTAATAATATTTTGTTATCGATATAATAATAATATTGATCATTGCTTAAATATGTTTTAATTACAAAAAGTAAATTATTTTTATAAGAAGTAATTTAAAAACTTTTTAAATTTAATATTGTTATCAATATAATAATATAGATCATTATTGAAATATGTTTTAATATAGAAAATAATTTTTTTAAAAGAAGTAAGTTAAAAACTTTGTAAACTTAATAACATCACAAAGAAATTTCAATTATAAAAACCATATAATAACATTTTCCACCTTAACTTATTCTCGATTTGAAATTTTAATTTAACTTACATAAT
The DNA here is from genome assembly GCA_025506655.1 of Gossypium rotundifolium. Lineage (NCBI taxonomy): Eukaryota > Viridiplantae > Streptophyta > Magnoliopsida > Malvales > Malvaceae > Gossypium > Gossypium rotundifolium. The sequence continues at coordinate 137,005,090 of CP106723.1, read as the reverse complement.
TCATAATCTGTAACTAACATAAAATTACATAACTTACATGTACATAACTTACATAAATTACATAGCTTTTATCACATTATTTAACTTACATAATACATAACTTACATAATACTTGTATAGAAAAAAAGAGATTCAAAGTATATAGGTTTGGAAACTGACGGGTTGCCTTATATCTCATCATTAGATATAACGGATCCTCCTAGGTGTAACAATGCCACGTATGTTGAATCTTAAAGAATACATAACTTACATAATATATAACTTACATAATACATAACTTACATAATACTTGTATAGAAAAAAAGAGATTCAAAGTATATAAATTTGAAACTGACGGGTTGCCTTATATCTCATCATTAGATATAACGGATCCTCCTAGGTGTAACAATGCCACGTATGTTGAATCTTAAAGAATACATAACTTACATAATATATAACTTACATAATACATAACTTACATAATACTTGTATAGAAAAAAAAGAGATTCAAAGTATATAGGTTGGAAACTGACGGGTTGCCTTATATCTCACTCATAGATATAACTGGATCCTCCCTAGGTGTAACAATGCCACGTATGTTGAATCTTAAAGAATACATAACTTACATAATATATAACTTACATAATACATAACTTACATAATACTTGTATAGAAAAAAAGAGATTCAAAGTATATAGGTTTGAAACTGACGGGTTGCCTTATATCTCATCATTAGATATAACTGGATCCTCCCTAGGTGTAACAATGCCACGTATGTTGAATCTTAAAGAATACATAACTTATATAATATATAACACATAATACTTACATAGTACTCGATTATATATATGAAATTATCATTACTTATGTAAATTATAAATTAACAATTTAGCTGTGTAATTTATTGTCAACATTAGACTTCAACAACTACTGAAATGGATAGGACTTGGATGAATTTGTCAAGGGTAAGCAACGGTTATCGAAATGGAGTAGAAACTTTTCTGAATTTCAGATTTCAAAATGCAAGCCAAGAGAATATGATTCTTTGCCCGTGTGAGAAGTGTTGCAATACCAATTGGCATTACCGTGAAGTTGTCTATGAACATCTAGTTGTTGATGGCTTTGTTCGGGGGTACAAAAAATGGATTTTTCATGGAGAGTGTACATCTAGTGGAGCATCATCATCGATGAATCTAGGTTATCCTCATAGTGCTTACAATCAGAATGTTAGAGATTATAACATGGAAGGCATGTTGCGGGATGCTTTAATATGCATATGATGGTTTGGTCATTTCCACGACATGGGTGCAACTGATGATTATAGTTTTGGTGGAAATACTTTCACCAAAGGGGGAAGAACTGTACATGATGAACAACCAAATGAAGAAGCGGCAAGGTTCTACACGTTACTTGGTGAAATGAATGAAGAACTGTATGAGGGATCAAAATTTTCCAAACTATCTTTCTGTATTCGTCTTTTTCACTTGAAATGTTTGGGAGGATGGACCGGAAACTCGTTGACAATGTCATAGAGTTTCGCAAGAAATGTTCCTGCTATGAAAATCCTAAATCGTCCAAAGACATGAAGAAACTGATAAAGGATTTGGGTCTTGGCTACAACAAAATTCATAGTTGTCGAAATGATTGTATGTTGTATTGGGGCGACCGGATAAACCAACAGTGCTGTCATGTCTGTGGTGAATCTCGTTGGATTAAAAGAAATGCAGAGGATGGTAACGATGACGAACAGGATACACATTCAAGGAAGCAATTGTTAAGATTTTGCGGTATTTCCCACTAATACCAAGGCTTCAAAGGCTTTTCATGTCGTCAAGACAATAGAGTCAATGACGTGGCACCATGATGGACGAACCGATGATGGATTGTTAAGGCACCTCAGATTCTTTAGCTTGGAAATCATTTGACTCAAAATTTCCAAGCTTTGCACGCGATCCTGAGTGTTAGGCTTGGGCTAGCATCGATGGATTTAACCTTACAAACTCATGAGCACATCGATAGTACTTGGCCGGTGGTGCTTGTTCCTTACAATTTACCTCCATGGGTTTGCATGAAATACCATCTTTTATCTTATCTATGATTATACCGGAGAGAAAGGGCCCGGAATGATATTGACATATATTTGCAGCCACTTATTGAAGAGTTAAAACAACTATGGGTTGGTGTTGAGACATACGATGCAATGAGAAAGAGAACTTTAACTTACGTGCACTTTGATGTGGACTATTAATGACTTCCGCTTATGCTAATTTATCCGGTTGGAGTACTAGGGACGTTATGCTTGTCCTTGTTGTCGCTTGTGACATGTTCAAATGGTTATATAATGGGAAGAAGTTCTCTTATATGGGGCATCGCTTGGTGGTTACCGTAAAATCATAGATTTAGATATCGAGTGCTCGCTTGATTTGCATCAAGAGTTCAAAGAAGCTCCATCGCAGACCAATGGATCCAAATATTATTCATGTTGAAAGATATAAATTTTATTTATGGGAAGATGAATCAACCGCCAAGTCGAAAAGAAACTGCAGAGAAAGGGATGAATCGATGATGAATCGACGAAGAGGATGATCCTAATGAGGCGGAGTTGTGGAAAAAAGAAGTATTTTTTGAGTTGCCTTATTGGGAGCATCGATATTACGCCATAATCTTGATGTCATGCACATTGAGAAAAATGTCTCTCGAGAATATTATTGGGACTATTTTGAATGTCGATGGAAAATCAAAAGACAATCTTCAAAGTCGACTTGATTTAGTTCACATAGGAATTCTAAGTGAGCTTCATCCTCAAGCACTTAGAATATGAAATATTGGTTACTACCGCTATTTATTCAATGTCAAGACGGAAAAAGAAGTGTTCATGCGGTGTTGAAGGATATAAAGGTCCCGGATGCATATGCATCAAATATATCTCGATGTGTTAGTCTTAAAGATCGAAGACTATATGGCTTAAAATCGCATGACTATCACATCTTGATGCAAGTCTTACTACCAGTTGCTATGCGGTGTTGTATGTCAAAAAAGGTTACGTCTTGTGTAATTGAACCGCCCAACATAATGAAAGGCATTTGTGGCAAAGTTTTGGACGTTCAAGAACTTGAGACACTACAAGATCGAGCCGACCGACTTTATGCAATCTGGAGAAGATCTTCCGCCTTCCTTCTTCACAATTATGGTGCACTTGTTAATTCATCTCCGCGTGAAGCGATATGGGTGGACCGTGTTCTATCGATGGATGTATCCCATTGAAAGGTATTAATTTATTTGTAAATTATTCCTTCATTCACCTAAATGCCTTTAGTTCCAACTTTTGATAATGTTCTATTTCGTGTTTAGGTTCCTCTCCAAATTGAAGTCTTATTGCCGCAATAAACGTTATCCTAAGGATCAATTGTCAAGGCTACTTGGCGTAAGAATGTATGACTTTCTGCTCAAGGTATTTGGAAGATGTTGAAACAAGAATGAATGACCAAGTAGAAATGCTAGGCTCACGATCATAACTTGGCTTAACTTATTTATTTCAAAGTTTCGAGAACCGATTGGCAAAGTCGAAATTGCGTAATTAGACGACGGATCATGGGTCCAAGCACATCGACACGTTCTTTTCATCACGATTCAATGGAACCATTTCTAAGTAAGTTCTAGAATTTGATAAATACTCATCAATTATAATTTGTTTGTCTTTTAACAAAGTAACCATTTTTAACATAGTGAGTACAAACAAGTATTGAGAGCTCGTTCACGGTCCCAAGGTTACATCGACGAAATTAATAAGATGTTCACGAATCATTCCATGAATGGTTAAGCCAAATGGTATGCAATTTAAGTTTTATTGACAACTAATAATGTTTTCTCATAACATTTATAATTACTCGATTTACTTTCAATTCAATAGGTTTGGAGTCTGAATGAAGTTAATGACGGTTAAATGGCTTTCACAAGGTCCAAACCGAATAGTGAAAAGATATAGTGCATTCTCATCAACGGATCTGATTTCATACAAGGTATCGTGAGAGGTTGAGGAGAACCCAAAATTGTGGAATTGTTGTTAATTCTTCAATTACGAGTTATTCTAGTGCTAGGGACGATAATCCCGCCGAGGGAATTTGGAGTATTACGGACTTATTATCGACATCATTGAGTTGGATTATTACGGCAAATGGAAAGTTGTCTTGTTTCGAGGTGAATGGGCTGATGTGAATACGGCTCGTGGAATTAAAAAAGATCAATATGGTTTTACAATGGTGAATTTCTCTCGATTGATTCACACCGGAGAACAACTGATAGACGAGCCGTATGTGTTTTCTTCTCAAGTGAAACACGTTTTTATTCTAAGATCCAACTGATGAGGGTTGGTATATTGCACTTCAAAATACTCCTAGAGACTTGTTCGACATGGGCAAAGGAAGTAGAGATGACATCGTCGAAATATCGAAACTCGCTTTTCCGAACAAAACTTAAATGAAAATATCCCTAGTACTAGTGCACAATTTCAATGGGTTCGCGTCGATGTGGACGAAGATATTTACTTAATTATGATGTAGTAAGATTTTACTATTTTTTATTTATATGTAATATTATAATTTCGTGTATGGTCATTTTATGTAATTTAAATATTTTATATGTACCATTATTGTTGTTATTTGTTACTAATATTTCAACTATTTTATGTGTATTGCAAATGAAAATGAGTAGAAGAAGAATGCGAGATTTAAATATTGTACATGATACTATAAATTTGAGAGGGCAATAGTGAGCAATGACGATGAGTTGGATCCTCTAATGTGCCCGACATAGATGATGAGCTTACGTAATTACAAAGTAAAATTAAATTATTTTACATGGATGTTGACTCTTTTATTGATTTATTTTCAATTTTAATATAACAATAATTTATCATTGGTCACCGAGAATGGTGGGACGCGCAAAGGTCGCTGGACGTTACGCTTAAAGGTTTATACGTATTAGATTTTGCTACCGTGTGAAAGTAAGGAGAAAGCAGCTTATGGCCAGCCTATTGGCCTCAAGCTCGAGTTCTAGGAGGCTATTTGGGCATTATTGCACGAAATGCAAATATGTTGCCCATCAATTACGAGTCATGGCATCACATGCCTAACGCAAACAAAAATCAAGCTCGAGAACATTAAGGTAACAAAACATGAATGTAATTTATAATACTTTGGTTGAAGTTTCATTTATATTTACTTTTAAATTTATGTTTTTTAGGAGAGGTTTAATTTGGAGGTCTCCGATGACTATATAAAAAGACATTGGGAAAAAATGGAGAGACAACAAAAGCATATTGAAAAAGAATATTTTAAGAAAGAAATAAGCCTTGAGGATAAATCATGGAATGTCCCACCGGAATGTTGAGGCATCAATGGGAAGATTCGGTTAGATTCTCGAACTCAAAGAAAGGAGAGGTATTACCTACTTCTAAACTCTTATAAGTTTTTCTGTATAGTATTTACTATATACGTAATAATAATATCATTATGTAGGACCGTGAGCGTTTGGAATAGCGCAGCAGTGTAAACAAAAATTCACGCATTACCGGCAGGATCGAGAAGTTTTGCTTCAGAATGAGGCCGAGGTATTATAATTTATTAATTTCATCAAATATTAATGAATTTATACTATTAAATTATATTTGTAATACAACACTGTAGGAACTCTCCACCGGTCAAAAAGTTGGACGCGTTCACTTTTTTGACATTACGCATGAAGAAGGATGGGTCTCCGATGACACCCGAAGCTGGAGAGATTATGGTATATTTACTTAATAAAATTTGATTTATTAAAAATGGATTTATAATGTTTACTTATAATAGTTTAATTCTTCGTTAGTAGTTTTAAATTAATAATGTTAAGTTATGATGCATTCCTTCTTATTGTATATTTCGTTTCTAACTTTTTGATTAATTTATTAGGAGAAACTAAAGGAGAAGAAGACACTTTATGAAGCGGCTGCTTCGAGTGATAGTTCTGTTCATCTTGAGGATGTCGATAACAGAATTATTACCGATGTTTTGGGTCCTGAAAGGTACGACTGCTTCGACTGATAGTTCTGTTATTCTTGAGTATATTTATAACAAAATTATCACTAATGTTTTGGGTGTTGAAAGGTACTGGCGGGTTCGACTTCAAGGATCCGTGTTACTCAGACCCAATATTTTGGATCCGACTCCCAACAATATATGCCTTCCGGAGTCAATCTCGTCAAGTTCAGAGGCTAAAAGACCGATAGCTCAAATGCAATCTAGCACTGTTGAGCAAATTTCTCAACTTAGAGCCGAGGCAAAGAATGAGGAGGCCGAGGCAAAGAATGAGGAGGCAGAGCAAATTTCTCTACTTAAAGCTAAGCAAGCAGAAGGGAGGCAGAGCAAAACAGAAGTATGAAGAACTTCACCTGACTTTCAGTTATGATGAAGATGTTGCAACATATCATGACGCCGCCATCTTAGACATTTATGTTCTTATTGTAAGATGATTTTAATATTGTTACATTTAACATTTTGTAAGGATATTTTCTACGATATCATATATTTTTATTTATTTTAAAATAACATTTAGAATTAATGTAGTTGGTGCAATTTTTTATGCTACATTTGTTATTTGGGATGAAATTATATATTATATTTGTTGTCATTGGTTGGTTTTAGTGCGAGGCGTATGATATTGATAAATTGAATATTTTAAATATGTACAAGTTAGCGGCGTTTGAGGAAAAAAGCGCTTAAAAGTCATGTTTTTAGCGTTTTAAAAAAGCGCTAAAAGTCATGTTTTAGCGGCGCTTTAAAAAAAAGTGCCGCTTAAAAGTCATGTTTTAGCGGCGTTTGAGGCAAAAAGCACCGCTAAAAGTCATGTTTTAGCGGCGTTTTAAAAAAGCGCTAAAAGTCATGTTTTTAGCGCTTCAAAAAAAGCTAAAAGTCATGTTTTAGCGTTTTAAAAAGCGCCACGAAAAGTCATGTTTTAGCGGCGTTTTAAAAAAAGCGCCAAAAGTCATGTTTTAGCGGCGCTTTAAAAAAGCGCCGCTAAAAGTCATGTTTTAGCGGCGTTTTAAAAAAGCGCCATGAAAAGTCATGTTTTTAGCGTTTTTTTTAAAAAAGCGCCGCTTGAAGTCATGTTTTTAGCGTTTTTAGAAATAAGCGCTAAAAGTAGCTACCTTTAGCGGCGTTTGTAGGGGCGCCACTAAAGTTAAGTTTTTAGCGGCGTTTTTCTAAAAACGCTAAAAGTCATGGTTTCTAGCGACCTTTTTCACAAAAACGCTAAATTTTATGATACCACATTTAGCGGCATTTTTGTGGCGTTTTTCAAAGCTACCAAGAAGATCTATTAGTGGCGCTTAAAAACGCCGCTAAAAGCCTAAAAAACGCGCTAAAAGTCCTGCTTTGTCAGTGAATGAGTGGTTAATTTTTTGTATATTAGGTGTATATAGTAAATTCATGTGGGTAGTCTTGAGTGTTCTATGTTGCCATTTATGCCTTCAATTGATGAATTTGCATCAGCGGTATGATTTTTATGTAAATTTTATTGGAGGCACTAAAGGATGAATTTTAAATAACCATTGATAATTTTATTAAATTCTAACACTAAAGTCAATCAAAGAAATTATATTGGAATAGAAACCTAAACAACCCTTTGTGTTGATTGAGGCCACACCTCTAATTGATTATTGGCACCTGTTGTCCCTTATTGCTGCAAAAGAGAATATTTACATACATACATATATATATATATAATTGAGAGTTTTATTCATAACTTATTTTTTTATGTGATTTTCATATTGCATATCAAAGCCACAGTGTTACTGAAGACCTTACTCATAAGCAAGCAGTAAACAAGTAACTATCACAAAGGCAGGGGTTGTTTAATCATAAATCTTCCTAGCCATAAGGATAAGAGCATTTTTTTTGTGTGTAGTGACACCAGGTAGTGCATCAAAGTCTATGTCTTCTTTTGTCATCGCAATCGGCATTTCCCAATCGAACTTGTAAAGAAGATTAGCAAGAGCAAGTTCCAATACTGCAACTCCCATATGCATTCCAGGACAAACCCTTCTACCAGCACCAAATGGTATGAGCTCAAAGTGTTGCCCTTTGTAGTCAATGGGACTACCAATGAACCTTTCAGGATAAAACTCTTCTGGATTTTCCCAAGTTTCAGGGTCTTTTCCTATTGCCCACGCGTTCACATAAACCAAGGTTTTGGCAGGTATATCGTACCCACCTATGTTGCACTTTCGGAGTGTTTCTCGTGGCATTAACAATGGACCTATTGGTTGCAATCTAAATGTTTCTTTTATCACAGCTTTTAAGTAAGTCAAATCTCGAGTATCATCTTCATTTACAATACCTTTTTTTCCAATCAAATTCCTTACTTCTGCTTGAGTTTTCTTCAAACATTTTGGATTTTTCATTAAGAAGCTCATCACCCATATTATAGTGGCTGCGGATGTGTCTGTCCCAGCTAAAAACACGTTCTGCAAGAAAAACAATGGGTTATATATATGTACAAAGTGTGAAGCTCAAAAGTTAATTAAAGATATAAGTGTTGAGTAAAGATGAAATGACCATAAGAATAGCTTTTATCTGATCGATAGTCAGATCAAGTGAAAACTCGTGATCCTTCCATGTTTGTAGTAACACGTCGAGTATGTCCTCTTGTTGGGGTTTTAGCCTAATGGGATCCAGATGTTCATCAATGAGTTGTTGATAAAAAGTATCAAGTTCTTTGAAAGTTCTTTCAAGACGACTAAGCAATCCAGTGAATCTATCGAGCCAACCCATGTAAGGAAAGTAGTCAGAAAAACTGAAGCTTGATAGTATGGCTTGAATTTCATTAAGCAGCTCATGGAATCTGCTACTTTCGGCTCCTTCTTCGTCATACCTCTGGCCGAAGGCTATTCTACAAATTATTGTACTGGAAAGGCACATTATTGCTTCACTCAAGTTGACAGGTTTAGCATCAACAGATAATTTGGATATTTTTTCAATCAAGCGATCAACTTCATACTCTCGGATGGGACGATACTGTTGCACTCTGCTAAAGAGATGTACAACACAAATTTTCCTCATCTCCCTCCAGTAGTTATTATACGGTGAAAAAGCCAAATCCGAGGCATTGTAAGATAGTTTATGACTACAACGTTGATGAGGCCTGCTGCAAAAGTCAAGGTCATGGGTTTTCATAACCTCTTTAGCCATTTTTGCTGAAGAAACTACAAGGATTGGCTTAAACCCAAATCGCAAGTACACGAGAGAACCATACTTTTGAGAGAGTTTGCTAAGAAAAATATGAGAGGCTGAGTTATCAAACAGCTGCATATGTAAGTGACCAATCAAAGGAAGAGAAGGAGGGCTAGGGGGAAGACGATTAGAATTGCCATGTTTTAGGAGAATGAACAGGAACAAGGAAAGTGGTAGAAGAAAGACCAGAAACACTACTATTGACATTCTAATCTACTCAATGAATCTGTTTGAAAGTTGAGATGGATGCTCCCCCTTTTATAAGAAACTGAGAGCCGTAACCCTGTGGTGTTCATAGACCATTGTGGTTAATTAAGATATGTGTTCATGTTCAGGAGCAGGAGTAGCGAGGGAGAATAAGTTTCAATCATTTTGCGTCTATAGTATGAATCATGAAAGATGCAATGTATTGTAGAAATTTAAGCTTCGTATTACGTATTTAGCTTAAAAATGATAACAGATCATTAAAAAAAATTAAGTTCAGCAAGGATTGTGCAGCCTCGATGCTATTACATGTTCCACAAAGGAAAATTTTTTGGGAGAGGAGGGGCCGGATAAAATTTTAATTTTTTATAGTTTATATTTTTATAATTTGTAAAGATTTAAATCGAATTTTTATAATTTTAAGGGGGTCAAAGTACAATTTTAACTTTACTAATTTAAAATTTTTTAAAAATTCTAAGGGTCAAAATTATAATTTTACATTTTAGGGGGGCCAGGACTCGTGCTAGCCCCCCTAGCTACGCCCCTGTCCACAAATTAAAAGAAAAATAATACAAACAAATGATCGAAAGAAGTGGAAATAAATTTTTTTTCAGGTATTTGGACTAAACTCGAATTTTAGAATCGATATTGTAAGAAGAATTTTACTTAAATATCATCTCGACCCAAATAAGAGTAAATTCAAACCACAAAGTGAAAGAGAACTCCTATTATTATATCAAAATAGTACTAATAATAATATCTGAATTTTGTTTTTCTCCTTTTGCTTTAATTCTTTTAAAACTATATAATTATTTTAAATTTAAATTATGTATTTAAAAGGTAGGATTTATTTGGGTTGATTTAGAAAAATAAAGTTGTTTTTCTCCTATTGCTTGGTTTTTTGCTTTGAATTTTCTAAAAGAATATGTAGCCATTTTAAATTTAAATAATGTATTTTTAGGGTTTGATTTTATTTGGCTTGATTTAGAATTTGTTATATTATAATTATGTTTCTAGTTAATTAAGAGATAAATAATAAATAATTATATTATTAATTAAATTAATATGAAGTAAATAATAAATAAAGTAGTTTAAATATTTATGGATCATTCAAATTAAGAATTTATGTTTCAGATGAACACTCTTTTATTTGAATCAATGATATTATAAAAGGTTACCTACAAACTATTCAACAAAACTTCACTGATTCAAGAATTCAGAAGTTAACGTGCAACATGTGTTTAATTTTTTATTTAATAAAATATGTTTATTTAATATAATTTATGTAAGTAATTATTATCAAAAGATAATTAAAATATACAAAATAATTTAATAATAATATAATTAAAATATTAATTAATGTAATTATAAAATATTTAAAAATTATATTTGATACATTGTTTAAAAGATGGACATATTACATGTAACATTCTTGACATCCCTCGAGATGTGATCAGTGTCAATTCAAGTTGATACTCTAGAATAGATAAAATAGAATTATTAATATTAATGGAGAATATAATTAGAATATTATAAGCAATTAAAAATTTTGAATTTAGGGAAATTAATTTAAGGAATGAACTAAATTATAAAAGTGTGAGAAGTGTTGGGTTGTAGTGTAAAAATTAGAAATAAGAAAAAAACCAAGAACTTGGAGTGTAATTTTTCCATTAAAATACAAAAAGGAGCGTCATTTTTACCCAACTAACCTAAAAATAAATAAATAATTACAAAATGACCTAACTTGAAAGACTATGATGTAAATAACCTAAAATCTACAATGTCGGGCGGAGTCGATATCCCAATGGTCGGAACTCAAGTCAATTACAGTATAATGATAGCGTGCTAATTGGATCAAGGTTTAAAAAAATATGTTTTTGATGTCGGCACTGCAATAGTCGGCATCCGTATGTATTTTGTGTGTAATTTTTTGATAAATATAGGTATTTCTCGGTTCAAAAATATTTTTTTATTAGGTGTCGGCTTCTAGGTGGCCGGCACAAAAAAAATATTTTTGGTGTTGGCACTGTGATGGTCGGCTCCTGTGGTAGGATCTTTTTTTTATTGGCCTTCTCTCTAGCATCATTAGTGTGATTTTTAAATTTTGTTTCCAACGTGTTATGGTTACCGAGACCACTGATTGTTTGGTTCTTTTTCAAGTATTGAACAATGTGACTCTTAAGCCTTCAGTTGCATGAGAAGAGAGATTTAAAGAAAATAACACAATACCAGTAAAGAAGCATTGAATATTTGAGAAGGAAAAAAAAATACTTTTGAATTTAATTTACTTATTATAGTAGTTAATAGGCAAAGAAAATAAGAGACAAAGATGATGAAAAAATTTCAACACTCAAAAAACAAGAGACGAAGAAGATGAAGAAAATGAAGAGTTTGACATTTATGATTTTAACAGAGAAAAAAAGTTGTATATGAAATTACATTAATAAATTAAATTAATGGTTTCTTTATGGTTTCAAGGCAAGAAAAAAATATAATGCAAGTTCATAATTTCAATAGTAAAAAGGTTGTATATGAAAAAAAATTCCCTCTCCATTATCACCCTCTTAAAGGGCATTTATTAGTTTTAATCTCCATATACTATTTTTTCCCTTAAAAAGTTAATTAATAGCCTTAAAAGAATATTGTTTAAGGTTTTAACTTCAATATAAAATTATAATACATTATTTAAAAATTTTTAAATCATATCATTTAAAAATAATAATGCAGTTATATTATATATGATTAAAAGATATTTTAAACTTTTTTTTTGTGAAAATACATACAACTCAAAAATAAAACACTAAACAAAAGACATATGTGTGGATTCCTCCAACAACCATAAACAAATTCTTCCATCCCTTACTGCCTTAGCGATTTTATCTGCAAGTTTATTGTCCTATCTAGAAATATGTTGAATATTTCAATCAGGGGTCAGCGTTCGATCGAATCGAATCGAATCGAATGAAAAAATTTTGAGTTAATCGAGTTGATTTAATCATATTTTATCATCCTAATTTGATTTGAAATTTTCTCGAATCGAGTCGAGTGAGATGGAATTCAATCGAATCGAATCGAATATATTTGTTCGAGTTAAATTTTAAAAATAATTTTGGGTCCTTGTAACTACTATCACCCATCATAATAAAATTTGTCCACCTTAATCAAATTTTGTTAACTTTCATCACCTCATAATTTATTTATTAATCTTTTATATACGGGTTAGCTTTTTTTGCTTGCTTAGTTATTTCAATTATCTTGATTCTTGTCACTATGTATTTTTGGAATTAAAATATATATTAAATGTAAAATGTGATTTTTTAATAAAAGTTATTTTAAAGATAAAATATGAAATTGATACCAATATAAAATTTTAATACTAATATTTTATGGTATAATTAATAATTCAATTTAATATAAATATTCAATATGACTAAACAATTCAATAATATAAATAATATAAAATGTGAAATTTAATTTAATAATATAAATAGTAGATATAAATAAAATTATTGCTATTTATGTTTAGTGATTTTTGTGGATAATTTTGATTTTTATTTGAGAGTAAAAGGTGAGAAGTAAAAGTTTAGGGAAAAATAAAAGTTTTGGGGAATAAAAGTTTGAGTGAAAATAAATAGGGAGTAAAATTTTGGAAGGAAAATATAAAAAAAATGGGGGGATGGGTTTGGGGTAGATGGGAGGTAGGATGGGAAGAGAGTAAAAGTTTTAGGGAAAAGTGGGAGGAGTAAAATTTGGGGGAAATAAAAGTTTTGAGGGTTTTTGAAGTAAAATTTTGAGAAAAAGTAAATGGGAGAGTAAAATTTTCGTGGAAATAAATTTTGGGTAGATTGGAGGTTGCGATGGGAGGAATAAAAGTTTTGGGGAAAAGTGGGAAGAATAAAAATTTTGAGGAAAAGTAAAAGGTTTGGGAGTTTGGGGTAAAAATATAAAATATTATATTTTAATATTCAATTATTCAATTATTAGAGTTATTCAATTCAAACTCAACTCGATTCAACTCGAATTGAAAAAAATTCGAGTTGACTCGAATAACTCGATTAACTCGAATAATTCGATTCGTTTAACTCGAAATTCGAATTTTTTTTCGATTTTTTCGAGTCGAATCGAGTTTTACTCACCCCTAATTTCAATGACTAAAAAACTTTAAAATCGTATTGATTTTCCTTACTAAAATAAAACTAAAGTTCCTGTAATCACCATCCTTAATTATGGTAATCGCTTCAAGGTAAAGACATATAAAATATTAACCATAATTCATGTTTATGTTCCATATTAATGAATGATAATGATATAAATTGTTGCAAAATTCCAATTCATATTGATTGTCATTAAAAATCAGCAATCAAATATTCATATATATATATATATATATAAAACGTTACCATAACTATGTTAAATTCCTTATCAAATACAAATTAATATATATATATATATTCCAAGTGCTAATCTCCACCATTGCATTGGCATAAGAATTGCAAAGCTCTTTAGTCATCTCTCGAACCATAAACGGTATGATTTGAAATTTTCTAAATAATTTACAACAATTTTTTTTTTATTTACGCATATTTGGCAAGGAAAAAATGTTGTCAAATTGGGAAATTTCAATTGAAAATTTGATATTTTTAACTGATTTAAATTGATTATCCAATAGTCAGTAAAACAAAATCAATGTTAATTTCAGTTTTAATAACGCATGAAACAAGATTTACTATTTTATTCCTGCATAAGTCTTAAAATTTTCAAATATTTTATTTTACAAACATAAATAAGAATTATAGTTAATAGTTTGGGATAATTTACCAAAATATACCAAAATAAAAAAAATTTACGAAAATGAGCCAAAATGTGCATGATTTACGGAAAAAGACCATTTCCCCCCCAAAATGCGTCCACATCAGCGCGTTTTGGGGGATGCAGCAGGAAAGCGCACCCTTGAGGAACCGCTTTGTGCCACATCAGCACAAAACGCGCTGACGAGGACGCGCTTTGCTGATGTGGCACAAAGTGCTCCCTCAAGGGCGCGCTTTCCTGCTGCAACGGTCAAATTTTTTTGACCGTTGGACCTCCAACGGTCAAAAAAAACCCTATAAAACCCCCCACCCTTTTATTTTTTTCACAACAAAGTCCTTATTCATTTTTCTCTCAACTTTCTCTCAAATTCTTCTCAAATTTCTTTTAAATTCCTTGAAACTTCCTCTCAAATTTCACAATAGTCCTTTAATATTTACAAAAAAGCCCTTTTTTAAATTTTTTAAAATATATTTTTTTGATAAATTTTAAAATATTCGATTGTATTACCAATGGCCGAGGAATTAATTCGTCTTGACAATAAACACATCTTCGTCGATCAAATGCAAATGGTAAGTTTTAATTTTAATTTTTCAATTCTATTTAATATTTTTCAGGTTTATACAATTTTAATTAATTTTTATTTTATAATTTTTTAAACAGTCTGTAGATCGGGTGTTGCAATGCTATATTCGCAATATGTCTGGTCTGCCATCACCGTTTATCGAGAATTACCTGCGGGAAGTGGGGTTTTGGCATGTGGCCACGATAGGCCGGGGGTGCAAGTTGGAGCCGAAGTTAATTAGTGCGTTGATAGAGAGGTGGAGACCCGAGAAGCACACTTTCCATCTTCCATGCGGAGAGTGTACTATCACTCTGGAAGACATGCAGTTGCAATTAGAATTGCCGGTGGATGGTTCCGTAGTCACCGGATCTACAACTTCTAGCATTGAACCGCCGTATGCTACGAGCTTCTGGATGCCATTCCGGATAACATTTATAGAGGTCGGATCAAGATGGGCTGGTTACGAGACACATTCTCGAGCCGAATAATGGTTCGACTGAAATAGAAAGAATACGGTATGCTCGAGCATATATTCTTGAGATGATTGGAGGCTATCTGATGCCGGACCTGTCTCGAAACCTTGTACACCTGAGATGGCTATTGAAACTCGTTGATTTTAGAGCAGCCGGTGAATTGAGTTGGGGGTCTACCGTGCTATCAAAATTGTATCGAGAGATGTGCGGGGCGACGAGGCTGAGTAAAGCGAAAATCGGAGGTTGCCTATCACTACTGCAGTCATGGACACGGTTTCGATTTCCATTTTTATGTCCTCGAGTCGACCACCCATATACATTCCCACTCATAACGAGGTAAATTTAATATTATATTTTACAATTATTACGTAGATTTAAAGCATAACTGCATGCTAAAAATTTATTTAATTTGGTGGAACCATTCGGCGAGTTATGTTGGAATACCTACCTCGCTTGAAGATATACGGCTTCTATTAGAGCAACGGTCGAAATCACAAGTAAGTATTAAATAAAATATATTTTCGTAATAAAATTGTCATTTCGAATTTCATATTTATAATTTAGTATTTCGTATTTCATATTTAGTATTTAGTATTATTTATATAACTAATATTTTGGTCATGTTAATATAATTTCAATGGACACTATACGAGGATCCGGTAATTCGGGCAGTGATTTCGGAGGAGTTCTTGCTAAATCCGAACATTTGGCATATGAAGGTCCCATTGATCAACTATACCACCGTAGAGATGCACCAGTCAGATCGGGTTCTGCGACAATTTAGATTCCGACAACCGGTTCTCGTGCCACCTGAGGTGCTCGATGATGAGCACAAAGTCGACTTACGGCAGTTGCACACGGATTGGCCAAGATTTTGGTCAGCATATATCAAAATGTGGGAGAACAGATATGATTATATACCTATTCGAGAATCGATCGTCGTTCCTGAGTTAGTGTGCGTGTCGGGATACATGCCATGGTTTAGGATTCATGGTAAGCCGTATTTATTGTTGGAAGAGGAGAGGCGACAGCAACTTCGTGAACAAAGGGAACGACGGGGCCCTTTAAATCCAAGGAGAAGGGATGATGAGACGGGACCATCAATAGCGCCGACACGGTCACCGAGCCCATCAACAGTGCCCACACAGTCACCGGGCCTAACACTTCAGCCAACGACATCGACATTACAGCCTTTGGCCTTTATGCCGCTATGCACTCCTAGACCTTATATGTATCCTAACCCATATATGTTTCTTTTCCCATCCCATCGCAGTTGGAATGCATGGCCCGGTTCGAGTCCGTTCCCGACTACTCCGACTGGCCACTGATCTTGAGGCTGTCGTCGCATTAAGGATCACACGAGGCGCCGTTGGGAAGCTCTTCTTTTTACCAGTCTCATTCGCCTTATAGAATTCAGACACCCCCGCCATGGTTTATGCAAACACCTCCGCAGTTGTTATTTTATCAAGGTTTGTCATCCTCCCAACACCCACAACCAGACCCACGGCCAGAGGAACCAAAATCCTCCCCTGAGGTTCCACGACCCACGCCGGAAGCTAAAAAAAAGTAATCCAACAGAATCACGATCACCCCATGTGGCATTGATTCCACCCTTTTTTTTATTTTTAATTGTAATATAATTTTTTATTTTTTAATAAAATAAAAGTTATTTTTATTTTTTGTAATTTAATTTTAATATCTTTAATAAAATAGAAGTTGTTTATTTTTATTGTAATTTAATTTTAATATCTTTAATAAAATAAAAGTTGTTTTTTATTTTTTTGTAATTTAGTCTTAATATTTTAATAAAATAAAAGTTGTTTATTTTTTGTAATTTAATTTTAATATCTTTATTTTAATATCTTTAATAAAATAAAAGTTGTTTATTTTTATTGTAATTTAATGTTAATATCTTTAATAAAATAAAATTTGTTTTTTTTGTAATTTAATTTTAATATCTTTAATAGAATAAAAGTTGTGTATTTTTATATTGTAATTTAATTTTAATATCTTTAATAAAATAAAAGTTGTTTTTATTTTTTTGTAATTTAATTTTAATATCTTTAATGTAATAAAAGTTGTGTATTTTTTAATTTAATTTTAATATCTTTAATAAAATAAAAGTTATTTTTTATTTTTTGTAATTTAATTTTAATATCTTTAATAGAATAAAAGTTGTGTGTTTCTTTTGTAATTTAATTTTAATATCTTTAATAAAATAAAAGTTATTTTTATTTATTTTTGTAATTTAATTTTAATATCTTTAATAAAATAAAAGTTGTTTATTTTTTGTAATTTAATTTTAATATCTTTAATAGAATAAAAGTTATTTATTTTTTGTAATTTAATTTTAATATCTTTAATGAAATAAAAGTTTTTATTTTTTTGTAATTTAATTTTAATATCTTTAATAAAAATAAAAGTCCAAGATTTGTTTTTTTATTGTAATTTAATTTTTTTGCAAATTAGTCCTTCTACAAAAGTTCATCGTTTTCATCAAGAAATAAATAAAATTTACATAGCCACCAAGAGACAAAAAAGCTAAGAAGATTGTTAACTATTCCGATTTGGACACGAGATAGATGTATGGCCTGGGTTCCTACACCATCTGCACAACCTACGTTGGTTGGCCGTTTCTTGGATATCCATATTGTTGCATATTCTAGTCGAGCAAGGTCGACCTTTTGGTTTGCGCCTCAGTTGTCTATCCGGAAACTGCTTATACAGTGCAAACGATACAGACAGCCATTTACGTTTATCTGAGACTGGTAGGAATACGTGTCTTCAAACGTTGTACATGTTTTCTATTTTATACACTTCGTCGACATAGCTCATGGGAGCCAGACGGAGTTCTGACAAGCCGCAAGTACATGAGCGCATGGGTAACGAAATGCATCAAATATCCCACAGTTGCAGTCCTATTTCTCAATTGTACACGATATTGCCTACCAACAATACCTTGGTTCGGTCTGTCAAACTCCGTCACACGAAACCATAGGTTGTCGCGATCATGACACACTGTGTGCATGGTGTTAGCCTGTGCCTTCCCCTTGTTAATTTCTCGCAAGACCTTCTCGCACCATACATGGCCTCCTTGCATTTGGCCTTTATAACTCGCTGCTCGCTTTAGAAATAGTGCCGCTAAACGAAAATATGTCTCTCGCACAATCGATGTTATCTGTAAATGGCGCGTTCTTTTTAGAACAGAATTTATGCATTCAGCCAGGTTTTAGCTCATATGGCCATATCGTAGGCCGTCATCGTATGCTTGTGTCCACTGTTCGAAAGGAATATTGCATAGGTAGTTTGCGCCTTCTTCGTTAACTCCTCGCAAACTCACCGACATCTCTTGAAAACGGTCCTTATTGATCTCGTACCCTGCCAATATAAGTTGATAGCGAATATTACATACCACTATTCAATTTAGAATAAATTGAATATTGCAAACGAAATTATATTAATAGATATTACATACCCATATTGGTCACTTGTCGTCGTTGACTTGTAGATTGATGTTGCCCGTGGTAGTTGAACGCAACATGCCTTAGGCAATATCGATGGTGTATGCGATGCCACAGGCTTCTTTTTCGCTCTATTGCGGCTAGTATTCCAGGGCCTCGATCCGATATAACGCATATATCAGGTTGGGGGCAGACATGCCTCCTTAACCTAGATAGAAAGAAATCCCAGTCCTCAACTAACTCCCCCGGTGTTATTGCAAATATAGTTGGAAGGATTCTCCTATTACCGTCCTGTGCCACAGCTAGCAATAGCCGATGCTTATATCTACCATACATAAAGGTACCGTCAATTTGTACCAATGGCTTGCAGTATATAAATGTGTCTCAAAGATTGCTTAAATGTCCGTAATGACGCTTGAACACTGCGCATCCACGGAGCAATCGATCGTTGTAGTACGCCGGTTTCATTTCAAGGTCTGTTATGCTGCCTAGGATATATCTCTCCAGCACCTAACACCACTGCCACACTTCATTATATGAAGCGTCCCACCGACCATGCAACTTTTCCAATGCCTTCTGCTTGGCTATCCAAGTCTTTCGGTAAGAGGGTGTGTACCCAATTGGCTATGAATATTCCCAATTAAGGCCGGCACTCTAGTCTTGGGATCGACCTTGGCTGTTGGTATTATTAAGTTAACTAACATCTCTGAATCCATCTTCGGATGATCTTGTGAAACACCTGTCAACAAAGTACATTAAATAGTGTAACGTTACGTAATATTAGTATTTGAACACATAGTGATACTGTACCGGCAAGACATGTATGTGGACCTTTGTACTTTTTATCTCCCACAAGCCTATCATTTTTCTCAACGAGGCCATGATTTTCCATGAACATGTACTGTCTTGCACTGCACACTTCGCCTCATACGTATCGAGCTTGGATTTAACCTCGTTGTAGTTAACCCCATTCTTGATGTTGTATTGTTTCAATGCACCAAGAAAAGTATCCTTATTGGAAAACTCTTTACTAACTTTTAATTCACCTGAATCTAACAACGAACTTGTACGGTCACGCGTCCAGTGTGGTAGTTTAGGAAACTCCAATGCATCGTCTTGAGATAAATCGACATTATGCATGTGGGCTGGAGGCGAGTACGCCTTGAATAGCGGATCTTTTTCTTCTTTATCTTAACCGCCCTCAACATCTTCAGGTACGGTTGGAACAGGCTCCGGTTCAGAAAATAATACAACTTCTGCACCATCGGGCCCGGGCTTTCGAGGTGGATCCACATCAGACTCATCATCTGACCCACCATAATCTGTAACGAACGAGGGCCCCTCACCGGTGGATGTCGTGTGGAGCACATTATCCTTCCTTAAACATTTTTCATAACGTTTCCAATCATATGTGGATTGCCAACCACTAGAAGTTGATGACGTTCCCCAATACGTATTTCTATCATCGGACGTCGAAGGAAGGATATGCATGTCCCATCCACCAACCAAGTGTCGTGTAAGGGTTATATTTTCCATACTACCACCAAACATGGGAACTTCCGTATTCTGCCTCCCATTAACAGAGTGTCAGCTTGGGGTCGTGTATTCCCCTTGAACAACAGTAGATGTTGAGGTTGAAGGAAGATCACTTGGCGATGAAAATTGTACATATACCTCAAGATAGGGTGATCCACTGGCAAGATGAGTCTCCACTATTGCCTCAAAGCTCCGATGACCTTTGATGTCGAATGAGTCATATCTCACCGGATCAACCGAAGTGTAAAATCTATACTTAATAGACTGAACTTTCATTGGTGTTGTTCCGAAGATTTTACGCCTAATTCTTTTGCGAAGTTCTATCAAATCTATGTTCTGATTAAAATCCAGTCGCGCTGTGTTCTCCGATAAAAAAACATCATTTTCGGTGTCACAAACCTCACCATCGTAATAAATATCAGCATTAATACGTTCACTCATTTTCAGTTTTTGTTTTTCTTTTGCCTCAATTTCTGTTATGAAACCTGAGAATGAAATTTGGCTAATTTATAGTCTAAGGATTGCCAGAGACTACTGTAACAAAAGAGCGTCCATGTGGGAGCTCTTTTCAGTACTCTTACTGATAGTGCATCCTGCTTGAAGCATTTTGGGCACTATTTGCTCAGAAACATCTTCTCAAAATTATTTTACCGGAGACTACTGTAGCAAAAGAGCATCCACGTGAGAGCTCTTTTCAGTACTCTTGCTGACAGTGCATCCTTCTTGAAGCGTTTTGGGCACTATTTGTTTAGAAACGTCTTCTCAAAATTATTTTACTGGAGACTATCAGAGCAAAAGAGCATCCACGTGGGAGCTCTTTTCAAGATTTTTCCGACAAAGGCATCCCGCTTGAAGGGTTTTGGGCACTATTTGTTCGTAAACGCCTTCTCAAAATTATTTTACCCGAGATTATCAGAGCAAAAGAGCGCCCACGTGGGAGCTCTTTTCAAGATTTTACCGACAAAGGCATCCAAACTTCAAGCGTTTTCGGCACTATTTGTTCAGAAACGTCTTCTCAAAATTATTTTGCCAAATACAACTGTCAAAAAAATTCAAATAATTTTTATTTTGCTAATATATTTTCCCTAAAACCCTAAACATATTTTTTCTAAACCCTAATTATCCCTATAATTTAGTCTATTAATTTTTCCCTAAAAACCCTAAACCCAACGACCCTAAAAAATCCTAAACCCTAGCCTTAAAATCCTAAAACCTTATACCCTAACTCTAAAAACAAATTAAAAAGCGTTGGGAAGGAGGAAAAAGCGCCTTGAGGGAGCGCTTTCTCATATCCCCAAAACTCGCTGACGTGGACGCATTTTTAGGGGAAATGGCCATTTCCGTAAATAATGCAAATTTCGCCCATTTTCGTATTTTTTTTATTTTAGTATATTTTGGTAAATAACCCAATAATTTGATTGTTCAATGTTTTATTTTTAAAAAGGTACAAAAAAATACATACGGCACAAGTCTTTACATTAAAAAAAATTTAAATCTTGACCTAATCAACAAGCAATCATTGTACTATGATTGACTTGAGTCTTGACAATAAATTTTTAATCATTTACGTTATAATATTTTAAATTAAATCATTTTTAATATACTTATTTTTTGGATTAATTGGATAAAAAAGTAAAAAATAGCTGATGATGTTGGAAGTAGATAAATATAATACATGTGGTATGGAGATGATTGGAAATTTAAGAATTAAAAAAATTAAAAAGATGAAATATATTTTGTTGGAAAGACGTAGAAAAAGAAAAAAACAGAGACAAAGTCACACTTTGTTATATCATCATCATTTCACAAGCTTCACTTCCACGTCTCTTTTTCCCTAACCTTACCAAGTTTTGTTTTTCTTTCATTTTGGTCCCTCCATTTTCAACCCTTTCCCAAACTTAATTGTTAGCAAAATTAAGAGTATAACTCCATAGTAAGCTTATAATATTGCAAAGCTAGTTAATAGCCATTTTAGGAGGAGAAGAAAAATGAAGAAAAGTTAGGGATTTAAGGTAAGAAAGATAAATTGGCTCATGGAACATCGTTTTTATTTCATCTTAATGCATGGAAATAATATATGATTTTTGTTTTGATATTGAATATTGTATATGTGTTGTGTAATGAAGAGAAGGAGAAGAAGAGTGAATATCAAGTGGGTGACAAGGGTACGGAGATAGCAAATGAGTGAAGAAAGAAAGAAAGGGTACTTCATTTCAAACAATTTTTATTTCAAGAATTTATTTTACCTGATTTAAACCCTATTTAAAAACATGATAAATTGGTTAAGTAACATTCATGAAATGTGTTTTGGTAATGACAAAATAGATGTTAAGTGAAATAGATGATTGGTTGATTCTATTTGGTAAGGACTAAATTGTAAAAAATGGTAAATTTTGAATTGATTTCTTTGGTGAGAAAATGTAATAAAATTGTATAGTTTGAATGCTCAAGTGGACAAAATGAGAACTAGGAGGATATAAATGAAATGTCATTAAGAAAGTGACTATGCACACTAATGAGAGCGGCACTACGTACAGTGCAAGTGTTGATGGCACTTCTATGCAAAATGACATCCGCATGTTCATGCGAAGAATAGTGGCTCTTCGGTGCACCTCATCGACATTTTTGTAGATCCTATTGTATTCTATTAAGTCTACAATTGTGCAATTGAATTGAAAGGCAAGTAAACGTTAAACTGACATTGGTAAGTGGCTTGTATTTTGTTGAATTGGTATCTTATTGTAGTTTTCATTGAAACAAACTTGTGCATAATGATGGAGATTAGTCATTCAATTTTTGGTATGCTTACTAAGCTCTCGTGAGCTTAACACGTTTCTTTCAAACATGTGAGTGAAGATCGTTTTGAAGTTAAAAGGTGAATATCGTCTATAACTCATCTCATCATATCTTAAGCTTTAGAGGAAGTATAAAATTAAATTTTTCATTGAAAATGTTATATATAAATCTAAAGAATGAAATTATTAGGTATTGATCTTCATTGTAAACCTAAACATGCTAGTAGGCCGACCATCACATCACGTCCAAATACATGTGTGGCAAGCCTAACATGACTCAAACTCTTAGTTGTTTTTAGTAAGACAGCTATCTTAAGGCATCAAATCATATATATCCTTTTTACTAGTCAGATCATTTTAGAACACACTTTTTGACATCGAATACACTTCTATGTGAACCAACTTCCGTTAAGCCAAGAGGAACAGATCCATCTTCTTCCCATGGTCACAAGGATTCTAACTTAATTTTCTTGCATCCGATTTGAAGTTTAGAACCATGGCTGCAACAAGTTATTCGTGTCAGCCACTTATTTTCAATGCAAAAACTATTTATTTCGCATTTTAATTTTATAAAAGAAATTATTTTAACAATATCTTTTTTAATGTTCAATTTTTTAATTAAATTAAAATAAATTAAAAATTGATGTTTTTACTTTATTGACATAAAATACAATTGGATTATTACGTAGACATGTAGAATTTTAATTAGTTTTCAAATTCTAAAAGTTTAAAATGTATTTTAAAATTAAAATTATTTTAAAATATACCAAATATAAAAATAATTTTTAATTTTTAATTAAATGCTAATTTGTCATTCACATTGTATATCATGTTAGTAAAGTTAACAAACGTTAATTATTTTATTCAATTTTAGAGTGATTTGACAAAAAATTACAAGTTCAAAAACTAAAATAATAATAATTAAAGAACTAAAATAATATATTTTTATAAAATTGAAAGACAAAAAATCATTATGTTGAATATAAAAATCACATAAAATTACATCTCTCTAATTATTTTAAAGGCTAATCAAAATCCAACGGAAAATAGTAATTCATTATAGCTTTCTAAGATATGAGTTTTTGTCTCCGTTTGTTTGGCAGTAAAATATTTTTCGAAAAATGATTTCTGGAAAATGATTTACTTTTCTAGTGTTTGGATGAGTCTGTGTAAAATATTTTCAGTTGTTTGGCAGATTTCCTGAAAATATTTCCCAGAAAAGCTATCTTTACATATATTAATAAATTTATATCTATATATATAATTAATTTATGAATTCTGACAAATAGATCCATAATGCCAAATACATGAAGAGAAAAAAAGCATGTATAAATAAGTTTGACATAAGTACAGAACTATCCATTCTTCTTTCAAATCTCTTTAATGAAATATTTACAATACCCTTTTTCTCAATGTCTGTGCGTCTTAATGCATGTGATTTCAAATGTCTCATCATCAAGAACTCAATGCAAGACATTGCTAACACCAAATAACTTTAAAACTAAAACCAACTGCTATTAGTAATCAAATGACCTATGGCCACCATGTAGAACGTGCAATGTCGAGCCTTGAGTGGTTATCAATGCTAAAGGAAGAGCGCAAATCACATCTGTTGGGGTTTTGACAATGAGAGGAAGAAAATGTACAAGTAACCCAGATGATGTAAAGATTAACTTCATTACTTGAATAAGCAGTATGCCATATACATAAGTAGTCCAGATTACATGTGTTGGTTTTTTTAGCAGAAAACTAAGGAGAAAAAGAAAAAACTAATGCAAAGAAGTTTGAACAAGAAGAAAACCAAATTTGATCTCCAAAAATTAGATCTTTTTCATTGACTTGAGAAGCATTTATGTTACAATGAAATATGGTAGTTACCTAATGTATAACTGTTCCCACCAATACATGACTAAAGCCTAGCTAGAATTACACACAAAATGTAGCGGGCATACCGGCTATAACATCAAACATAAATCAAAAACTACTCATACTAACTTTAAGTATAAATTACATTGGAACTAAATCAAGTTACAAATGAACAAAATAAACAAAATGTCATTGCTTCTCCTGCTCCAAATTGGATGTCGGTTTGCATGTCGGCTTGTCGCTAGTTTCCTATTGCATTTGTTAGAATTAAGTGACCCGAATCCTTATTTAAATAAAATACAATGGTAAAATAAAATAAAAGAAGAATCCCTATAGAACTACACTTCTTTTATTTTATTTTAAATAAGGTTTTTTAAACCTTATTAAACTCCATCTATTTGATATTGATTAGAATAATGAGTTTCAATCTTACTACACTCCTATTTGAATATGGCTTTACAAGCCTATAAATAGGCATAGTCTATTCCACTTGTAATTGATTCGAATTCGACATAGTGAATTTTCTTCTCCTCTACCCGTGAATTTTTTCCGAGAGGGTTTCCACGTAAAATCTGTGTGTTCTTTATTTTTTATTTCTCTTTTCTTTGCGATATATTTCTCATTACCGACGTTATTTTTTTTACAAATTAGTATCTGAACTTCTGGGTTTTTCATCTCGATCACGGTAATGGCGTCTTTAAAGTATGAAATTCTGTTGTTGGATTGCGACACCATATTTGCATTGTGGTAGATAAAGATGCATGCAGTTCTTACACAGATGGATTTAGAGGAAGCCCTGCTAAGGGTAGATAAGATGCCTTCGACATTGACGGAGGAAGAGAAAAATGCAAAGAACAAAAGGCGTTAACACAGTTACATCTACATTTGTCTAACAAAATTTTACAGGATATGATAAAGGAGAAGACCGTCGCTGCATTATGGAAGAGGGTAGAACAAATATGTATGTCGAAAACTTTAACCAGCAAGTTGCATATGAAGCAACGTCTTTATGCTCATCGTTGGGAGGAAGGTGCGTCTGTGCACGAACACTTAACAGTGTTTAAAGAAATTCTCTCAAACTTAAAGGCCATGGAGGTTCAGTATGATATGGAAGATCTAGGGTTGATTCTACTTTGTTCATTGCCCCCGTCTTATTCAACCTTTAGAGACACGATTTTATATAGCCACGAGTCTCTCACAGTTGATGAGGTTTATGATTCTTTGACCTCGTATGATAAGATGAAGCATCTTGTGGTTAAAACTGGCTCTCAAGGAGAGGGTCTTATTGTTCGTGGGAGACAAGATTGGAAAGCTGATGATGATCGTGGAAGGACACAAGAACAGAATCCTCGCGGTAAATCTAAGGGTAGATCGAAGTCTTCAAACAGAGGTAAAACTTGTAAATTCTACAAGAAGAAATGACACATTAAATCTGAATGCTATAAGCTACAAAATAAGATCAAAAGGGAGGCTACGAATCAAAAGGGAAAACAACCAGAAAATTTTGGTGAAGCTGATGTTGTAAAAGACTACAACGATGGTGAACTTCTAGTCACTTCTGTCAACAATTCTAAAGTGAGCGAGGAGTGGATACTTGATCCGGGTTGCATCTTCCACATGTGTCCCAATTGAGATTAGTTTACAAATTACGAAACAGTGTCTGAAGGTGTTGTTTTGATGGGAAATAATGCTTCTTGTAAAATCGTAGGTGTTGGAACAATTAAAGTTAAGATGTTTGATGGAGTTGTCAGAATACTTAGTGACGTACGACATGTTCCAGAATTGAAGAGAAATTTAATTTCGTTAAGTACTCTTGATTCAAAAGGGTACAAATAAAAAGCTGAAAGTGGGATTTTGAAGATTTCCAAAGGTTCCCTCGTTGTGATGAAAAGGCAGAGAAAGACTGCCAAGTTATATATTTTGCATGGTTCTACTGTTATTGGTGATGCAGCTGTCACTTCCTCTTCCTTGTCAGATGATGATATTACTAAACTTTAGCATATGCGCCTAGGGCATATAAGTGAGAATGGCATGGCAGAATTGAACAAAAGAGGACTTCTTGATCGGCAAGGAATTTGCAAACTGAAGTTCTATAAGCACTGCATTTTTTGGAAGCAAAAGAGAGTTCGATTTACCAAAGGAATCCATAACACGAATGGAACGTTGGAGTATATTCATTCTGATCTGTAGGGGCCATCAAGAGTGCCTTCGAAAGGTGGAGCTAATTATATGCTAACTTTTATTGATGATTTTTTAGAAAAGTTTAGGTATTCTTCTTGAAGCAGAAAAGTGATGTGTTTTCCGCATTTAAGTCTTGGAAAACTAAGATTGAAAAAGCAGATGAGAAAACAAATAAAATACCTCCGCACAAACAATGGCTTAGAGTTTTGTTCTGATGAGTTTAATAAACTGTGCAAGTCAAAAGGGATCGTGAGACACTTGACAGTTCGTCATACTCCATAGCAAAACAGCATTGTAGAACGAATGAACAGAACGATCATGGAGAAGGTTCGGTGTATGTTGTCAAATGCCAACTTATGAAAGTCGTTTTGGGCCAAAGTAGCCTCTACTACATGTTTTTTGATAAACCGATCTCCATCTATTGCCATTGAGAAAAAGACTCCACAAGAGGTATGGTCTGGTAATCCTGCTAATTATTCTGATTTAAAGATCTTTGGGTGTCCTGCATATGCTCATGTTGATAATGGAAAATTGGAACGGAGATCCATTAAATGTGTTTTTCTTGGTTATAAAGCTGGTGTAAAAGGGTATAAGTTATAGTTTCCTGAAAATAGAAAAGTTGTAACTAGCAAAGATGTTGCTTTCGATGAAACTACTATGCTACCTAACTTATCTCTTAAAGACTCTTCCAATAAAGAAAATTAAAAGCAGGTGGAGCATCAGATTAATACAGAGTTAACTCCTCAAGTAAGTACAAAAATTGAGAATAGAGTTGCTTCTTCACCACAATACTCTATCGCCAAAAACAGAACTAGAAGAGAAATTAAACCTCCAAAGAAGTATGCCGAGGCTGATCTAGTTGCTTATGCTTTAAATGTGGCCGAAGATATAGATGCAAACCAAGAGCCGTCTAATTATTCTAGGTGGTTAGCTGTGAAGACTTAGAAAAGTGGATGTTTGCTATGCAAGAGGAGATGAAATCACTTCATAAAAATAGAACATGAAATCTTGTGAAACTTCCTAAAGGTAAAAAGGTTGTTCGCTGTAAATGGGTGTTTAAAAAGAAAGAAGAGACTCCAAGTATAACAGCCTGATTTAGGGGCTAGTCAGAACAGTGGTCTCGTAATCACTAATTTGAGGTTAGAGAAAATTATTTTCATGATATGTTATGTGTTATAACATGTTTATAAGGATGCATGAAAATTTTAGTGCCTTAATTTTAGCGATTTCTAGCTAAATCGCGAAAAAGGACTAAATCGCATAAAGTGTAAAAGTTCCATTTTAATTTCTAAGGTGCCATAGAGCTATGGAATATTAATTGGAGCTCCTTAAAATGCAAATAGGCCATTTGGGGAGTGATAGCCGGCCATAGGAGACAAAGAATTGACTTTGCCAATGGTTAGGTGGAAATTTGGTGATAAAAGATTTATTTTTATCATAAAATAAAGAAAAGAAAACTATCATCTTTTCTCCATATTCTCTCCACCAAAATGAGCAGCAAAAAGGGGGGTTTTGAAGCTTAAAATTTCAGCAAGCAATCCTCCTCTCTAGTAAGTGATTTTGATAATTTTTCTTGATAAAAATTGTACTTTCGGAGTCCCTAAAGCTTAAGCTTTCTAAAGAGGGGACTATTTTGCATTATGGTAAAAAGTTTAGAGATTTTTCATGTGAGATTATAAGTTGTTAGCTGAGTTTTTATGAAAGAAAATGAATGTTAGAAAGATGAGAAACAACTTTCGTGAAAGGTGTTGCCATGAAAACACCTATTTGGGACTAAAATGTAAAAGTTGTAAATTATTCATTAAGGCATGAAATAGTTGGAATTGTGGATAGATGTAAGAGGATTAAATGTTCAGCTAGGCTTTATTAACAAGGAAATGTGATGAAAATTTATTTACGAGCCTGGGGGCAAAATCATAATTTTGCCAAAGTGTAGGGGCAAAATAGTCATTTTTTCCTAAATTGTAGATTAAGGTATTTTATGGTCATTAAATGAATAAATCAGTAAATTTCATAGTTCTAGATCAAGGAAAGTGAGTTTCGGACCTAGAACGGATGAAAAGAAAAATGTGGGCTAATAGTTATTTTCGGCTATTTCGACAACGAGGTAAGTTCACATGCAATTATTGAAATTATGTATGAGTTCATGTAAGTATTCTGATGTTGTATGGAATGTATATTCACTCTATGGATGTATGAAATACCCTTGGATGAAATGCATGAAGAATGTTGAGACGATAGTTAAAGTCTCGTATAAGACCATATTGGATTATGGCCTCGATGTAAGGATTCGTATAAGACCATGTCAAGGACATGGCATCAATATGTTAATTCAAGTAAGACCCTATTGGGGTACGATTTCTATGTGATTTCATGAGTATGAGACTCAAGAGAGTTACTCTATAACTTGAGTATTTCAGAGTATATGTTGAAGTAAAGAAAGTATACGGTTGAGCTATGAAAGGCACAAGTATGTATTAGAATTAAATTGAGACGATTTCAATTTATATATATATGATGAACCCCTAGTGGGATATGGGAAATTAATGCACCTTGTGGCATGAGTTAGATTTATTGTTATATTGTGTGAATGCGAATAAATATTGTGGAAAAATTAAGTAAGAGTAGTAATGTGAAGGTGTTCTCGGATGAACAATTGAATTAAAGTATTACATGTGGATGACTATTTATGAATGTATGATAATGGTGGGCTAAGTGCAAAACCACCGAAAGATGAGTAGCTTATTAATAAGACTTGATGTGTTGTCTTATATGATTACATGATAATCAGTGCAGGAATGGATTCTTTTATAAACGAGCAATTAGCTCGTGGTACGGTAAGAGATAAAATGAGTAAGCTTCTTGAGTGGTTGAGTAAGCAACCATGAGTTAATGGGAATGACCCAGCCTAATATCTTGTGGTTATCTATATTTAATGAATATTAATATATGCGGATGTAGAGCCCAAAATGCCCGGCCCAATTACAATAATGTAATACAACCCAAATTAAAATAAAAGATAGGCCCAATACAAACCCAAAACTAAAAAATTAAAAAGGGGCCAAATGGCCCAAACCAAATTTCAACCTGAAAACAAAAAACAAAAACAAAAAAAAAACAAAACCCTAGCACTCGACCTCGACCTCTCTCTCTCACACCAAGACGTCGACACGCCTCCGCCTGTCAGCTTTGCCAGGCATTCATACCACCTACAAACAAAGAGGACAAAGAACGAGCGATATAGCGTAAATAAAAGCAAGAAATATCAATTTTGTATTTTTCATTCTATATAAGCCATAAAAAATCAACGTAACATGGGGCTTTTCAAAAAAAACAACAGAGAATACGATAGCCTCTTTCACGTCGGGTTCACCAATTGATCCTTGAATATAAAGGGAGAGATTTCTTTCAAATCAAAAGGGAACTGTTCGAGCAAAAAAAGAGAGCCTTTTAGAAACCAATACAAAAAAGAAATCTCAAAGCATCAAAGAGATGATCCAAACATAAGAAGAGGGAACGCAAAAGGCTCGCTAAACCGAAAGAAATAGAAGCTAAAGGTTATTTTTTTTTTCATTTTTACTTAAAGTTATTTCCTTCTTCTTCTTTTCAAGAATTTATATGCAACTTTAGTATAAAAGACATACAATCTAAAAGCGAGAAAAAAAGGAAAAATAATAAACTTTTACCTTCCTACCACCGTGGATCTGGTGGAGCCGGCCAACGGCCACGGCCGATCGATCGTGGCCCACCTCACGGAATCGCACGACCCTCACCGCAGAGGAAACAAAGAACCCAAATCGGTTTTTTTCAGGGAAGGAAAAAATGAATTTTTTAAACCAAAAGGGTTTATATAGCTTTGATCAAACGACGCCTGCTTTTGGCCGGCAGGCCCAAAAGCCCCAAAACGACGCTGCTTTCCCTCCGACCGAATCCGACCCGCCCGCTAGAGGATCCGCGTGTTTTCCTAAAATGGGAATTTTACGCGTGGTCCTTCCGCTTTCTATTTTTACAATTAAGTTTTAAATTTTGCTATTTGGCCCATAAGCTTGATCGATTACAATTTAGTCCTCTTAGAACGCTGCGTTAGGCGCCTTTGGTAAATTTGCGCTCCCAGTCCCCCATATTTTTATGCGCATCACAATAGGGTCCTTCGCCTTTTTTTATTATAACCGCCTGTGATTCTATTTTTAATTCAATTCGGTCCTTCCCTTTAATTATCATTGTTATTTAATGTTTTTTGTTTATTTATTATTATTATTGTTTTATTATTATTATTATTACTATAATATTACATGTTACTATATTATATTATTATTTTCAGCATTATTATTATTATTAATATTATTCTATTCCTCCATTATTAATTATTATTATTATTTACTATTATTATTACTTTATTACTAGTATTGTTATTTTTTTATTACTACTCCTATGTATTCTATTGTTGTTCATTATTAACATTGTTATTATTATTATTATTATTATTATTATATTTATTTTATTCCTCTATTAATTATTATTATTCACTATTATTATTACTTTGTTACTAATCTTGTTATTATTATTTTTTTTATTATTACCCTATTTATTTTATTATTGTTCATTTTCAATATGCTATTATTTTTCATTATTAATGTACTCCTATCATTATATTATTTTATTAATATCTTCACCATTTACTTAATTTTGTTTTATATTTTTATTCATTATCTATTTATTTGTTATATTTGCCATTTTTACTTATTATTTATTCGTTTGTTGTTCTTTACCTTTTAATACTTTAAAACACTTCAAGTACCTATCATATTTTTTTTAAATCTTTATTTATTTATCGTTGTTATTATTATCATCCCGCTTGTTCCTATGATTTTATTATTGTCGTTTTATTTCACCATCTATTGGTTCATCCGCTTATAAGAAGTAGATTTATTCATGCATTCACTTCATTTGTTAGTATCCTTACTTTGTTCAATATTAATCAATCAAAATTTTCAAAATAAAGATGATGTTCGTGTTTGAAAATTCGGGAAGATCGAGCCCTAACTTCATCGGGTTCCGCTTTTACTCGCTTATGTCAAACAACGGATATCTCTTTCAAGTTGCAAATTTAAAACAAAATCTCAGAATTGAAATGTCGTGCCCTAACTTATCGGACTCGACACTTAGATACTTCGGATAAGCTTTTTTCTAAAATAGAGGCTTAGTATTTGAAATCTCGGAAATCGAGCCCTAACTTATCGGGTTCCGATTTCTCATTTGACGAATAGCGAAGATCCTCTCCAAATAAAATCAAGTTTCAAAAGGCGGGCTTAGCTTCGGGAGGTTAAAGCATTGTGCCCTAACTTACAGGACGCGATGCTTTACCTCTTCGAAAATAAGAAAGCCTTAGCATCCCTTCCAATTTTTAAAATAAAAGCATCGTATTTTGAACCCCTTTAAAGTTTTTAACAAATAGGACACTAATCAATCGGTTTGGTACCAATTTTGGGCGTGTCGAGGTGCTAATCCTTCCTCGCACGTAATCGACCTCCGAATCCGCCTTCTTAAAGTTCGTAGACCAAAAAGCACCGCTTTTAGTAAATTAAATGTTTTATTAAAGCGAAGGTGATCCGATCACACCAAATAAAGATCGGTGGCGACTCCTTTCCTTTTCTTTTTCAAAACCGAGTCGACCGCGTGCTTCTGCTTCACCCCTTCCCAAAAAAATGGTTACGACGACTTGGCGACTCCATCGGGGACTCGAGGTCAAGCCATGGATTGATTGATTTTTGTCCTTTGATTAAATTGGTTTCAAGAATCACGCTTCTTTAATGCACTTAGATATTGGTCTCAGTAAATACTTTGGCATTGCATTGCATGACCGCTATGGTCACACCTTTAAGTGGGAGCGAGAGCTATGCCTTCGTGAGGTTTTCACCTCCGCATGGGCTAGTGGATCGCCGGATACATCCGCACCTATGTCTTCGTGAAGTTTTCACTCGCATGGCCATAGGGAAATGTATTCCACGAATCGAACTCGATCCGTATGAGCCTATAACGGTGAGGATCAAGGAATCACCGTTCGGTACCTCAAGCTTTAGAACCAAACCACATGTAGTGAACCCTAAGAGCCCACCTTAGATAAAACTACGCCAAACCTTAGTGGTCACCTAGGTTGGTTTTTGTTCACTTTCACTTGTTTTATACTTTGTGATACTAACTCTTTGCATTTTATTTTCGTGCATATCATCTCATTTCATATTTTAAGAGGTATCGATTCACGGCCGGTTCGAGTTAGAAAGTGGTTATGGAAAACGGATTCCTTGATAAAATGGAAGACAATGCATCGTCAGTATATAGTCAAAACCTAGGCGTTAGAAGGGTATGGATCCGTTTGAGCAAATGGGCAAGCTAAAATCTCACCACCAGTGCTTCCTAATGTTGTTCGATCAAAACTAAATCGGATGTGGAAAAATTGTACGACATTTCATGACAATGCATGGTAGAAAGTAATTATACTCACCGGTCACTTCATAGTGAGCGGTAAGGTACTGGATAGACACTTCTACCATTACGTTGTTTCTCTTTCATGTGAAGATGGCAACCTCAGAGACGACAAGGGTGTTGGAAGGAAAGTGATTGGCGAGGGCAAGAGACCTATGACGATGAATTGGCTGGAAAGGACTTTGCTTACGACGGGAGAAAAGTTTATTTATCGTTGATACTCTTCCAAATAACAAGCATGGGTTTACAATTGTATTTGAGGATGTTACATTTAATGTAAACAACGATAGTGCAAGACCCGATGACTCAAACGGTAGCGAACAGAAATCTAAAACTCTCATGAAACACCGAGGGTGATGGTTGTCATTTTAAGGTAGTATGTTTGCAAGTAGGGATGCCTCTTGGTTGGCCAATCTTTAAGATAATCAAAACAACTTCACGACATTGGAGGAGGTACCCTTGACTATAGGGGTTTCCATTCAAGTTTCATAGCCACTCAAAAAGGCCTTTCCCGGAATATTCATCCTAGTTCGATTGTGGATTCTTTGCTAATCAGAATGTCATAGATCCTGGCTGAACGAAGGCTCGAGAACCTGAAGACAAAATTCAGTCCATCCAATCACGAGTACAAGATCACTGGATTGAGTGAGCGCCAGTAAAGATCCGTTGTTTTCATTGAAGGAGAAAACGTGAAGAAAGCTAATGGTGAAGCTGAGAATCTAGAGATTACTGTCTATAATCATTTTATCGACCATCACAAGATACAATCGCGTTTTTTACAAGACTTGCCATGCTTTAATGTCGGAGAGCTGAAACAACCTACATACATTCCTTTGGAGCTCCATTCCTTGATGTACTTGCAATTGACAAAGCACTAACTAGAGAACTTCTTTGGTTAAGACAGAAATCTCAGGAAAGAGCGAAAGCCTTTTCCTATGCTTCACAAAGGAGCAACCATAGTGCCGAGCCAACGCTGCATTCTTGTAGTGTTTCTTTCAGCACTAATTTCACCCAAGGCGAAGGCCGTGCTCTGTCAGGGGCAATGATGGAAATTTCTTTCTGAAGAATGGGCGATGGAATTCTTTGGAACCATCTAGGATGGAAGGATAGGTCATAGAACCTCTGGGTTCATCGTTGTGATTCAAACAACATTGCAAGGGATTTGATTCTTGTATTGACCCGGTTAGATAGATTCAAAGAGACGAATCAGAATGGACGACTTTCACCTGTGGTTAGAATGAGAAAAGCTATTGAACGGATACAATCTAAAATGTTTGAAGCTCCGCAGTTCCTTCTTTGTCTAAAGAAACTCTAATCTTTATGAGCCGTAAAAGCGGAAGAATCCCTTGGAGTACGACGCTAGCTAGAGTAAATGATCGATATTTTTTGGAAAATTGATGCTAAGTCGGGACAGTCTCTTCACTACCTCAAGTCAGAACTCTGCAATCGAGTAAAGTGTAGGATCAAGATCAGAAATTGAAGAGTTAAAATCAGATTACATAATTACGAATCTGCGAATCGGGCTTCAAGATAGGAGAGGAGTGTTGGAAAGAAGAACTTAATCATTCTTATGATCATCAAGTTAAAGAGTCGAGATTACCTCATGAGGGAGGTGATAGTTCGATTCAAGAGGTAGTTGGTCATCTCTGATTTTGGCATTACGAGGGGATATGGTAAGCATAAGATATGGGCTACGCTTGATCACGGTCAAGAGATAGCTCCATTGCTTGAGAAATCAAAACCTTTAGGACTCGGACGAAAGCATATAGTAGTCCATTTTATGTAAAAGAATTTGTTTTCTAATAAAGTTTTCTAAAATGAAGTTGATCAGAATTGATACCTCTTTGCATTCATGCATTCGCACTACATTACATTCACATTACATTGCATTCATTTGCATTAGACTTTTACAAAAGGACCCTAATTAGGCAAAATGTTTCATTAACTCGGAAAACATGGAACAAAGGTTGGCGAGGATAGAGCAAAGGCAAATCAGATGCAAGAACAATTGATCCAAATTCAACAAGAAATGCGAGAACAAATGCTAGACTTCAAAAGAATATGATGGGCCACTAACTCGATTATTAGCCGAGGATTTGAAAAAGGAGTGACCCGTTGACCGACAATGTGGATAATGATGAAGACATCATTTATTCCCCAATAAATGTCCCAACTCGCTGATGCACATTCTCGCGGCACCTATCATTATTGGATCTCAATATAGGACCGATACTTGGTCTTCTTTGAATTCTCCAATGGGCCCCGTAATGAGCAAGCCAATCGCGTTGTTTTGGCCTACCGAGACAAAGAAAAAGGGAGAAGGGACTTCAAAAGCCCCAAGAGGAAGGATAAAGATGGGGTGGCACAAATGCGTATGCTAAGGGTTATTCAAGACGCTACAAAGAAACCACCAAAGAAGGCGCTTACCAACACCCGATCCCCCAAAGCAAAACCCAATCCAGAGCGTATTCGAAAAACCTCGCTTCACTCCTATTCCCATGACGATAGGGAGCTATACCGAACTTATTTGATATGCATGTTGTAGCTCCTTATTTTATAAAACCATCGCAACCTCCATACCCAAAGATGGTATGACCTAAATGTCCAAAGTGAGTATCATGCGGAGTTACAGACATTCGATAGAGAATTGCATAGCCTTCAAGAAGTTGGTGGAAAAATTCATCAAAATGGGTGTTGTGGAGATAGGCGACGCACCAAAAGCGTAAGCATGAACCTAAGAACATTTTGAGCAATGAGACTGTGGAAGTAATTCCTATAGTATTTAGAAGCTTACCTAGAGTAATATATGAAGTATACTTGTTGCTTTAAGCCTAGAAGCAATAAGATCTCTTTGTGAAATAGGCTCGTGTTTTGAATTACTACTTCAATAAAATGCATCTTTTGGACCAATATTTTATTTTCCATGCTATACATTCTATTGAATATTCTTTTACTCTTAAGTCATAAATAATCATTCATTCTCCTAAAATTGCCCCTGCATCAAGATGGGTCCCGATATCAATGACGTGAGCGACGTTTGTGGACTCCTTTCTAGTGAGATATGTGTCTAGGAGGATCTAAGGACTTAGAAGATGACGAGATTGCAACTTACTTCCTAACTTGTTAAAAATGGCGATCCTACCTCTAAATGTTAGCCGACACTACAAGCTAACGAGGGAGATAAAGATGGAAGCTTAGTTCACCGCAAGAATAAGGCAAGACATTATCACATGATCACAGTTAGACACATTGAGGTCACCAAACGCTGATTCCTATATGTGAGGCTATCAAGCCGTCTCCTCAAGAGCTTTGAGCCGACATCGATTCATAATCATAGCCTTTGGTTACCTTACTAAGGGGTAAAGGTCGCTTCACATGTCAAAATTACAAAGTCATGATCGTCGACTTCAACTTCAAATTCAAATTCAAATTCAAAAAACAAAAGACAAAAAAAATCAAAAGGAAAAGAAAAAGAAAAAGAATAAAGAGAGAATGGCGAGGAAGAATACCAGAAAGAAATGGGTTGGCACAAATTTATAGTCTGTCCAAAGGTCAGACACCACATCAGTGCAGCAAGATAGCCAAAACCATTCAAAATTTTAAAAAAAACGACTGAGACTTGTAAACGTTGGCATAGAGAAGTTACCATTTACCCTCTAGGTTTTAAAAGTTGGCCAGGACTTTCACCAGGGGCATCTTTACCATTGGTTTATAATGTTCGCTCAAAAGAATTTCAGGAGAAAGACCCGGCATTAAGAAGGGTTCTTCGTATTCAAGAGGACTCCGAAAGGAAAAGTAAATGCAGCAAAAAAGGCTTGTTCTGAGGAAACATGGATACTAATCAGGATGGATAGCAAGGACCTCTTCAATCCGGTGAGTTCAATTTCAAAAAAGAGAGTCGCGAAAAGTGGCAAAAAAAAAAACAAAAAACAAAAAAACAAAAAAACAAAATGAAAAATCGAAAAAGAAAAAAGAAAAGAGAGGTCGAGGCGAAACCCGCAAAGGCGCCTTTGGGATCAAAGGGATTTGAGTTGAAAACCCGAGAAGGGCGACTTAAATTTTGATCAAAAGTAAGGCATACTAGTCTTACCATGCTTAAGTTAACAATGAAGAAGTATGTTGCGTCTTGGAGCATCGACAAAGTACTCGGATCCCTAAACACATATTGAGCCTAAAATGGTCCTCAAGAAGTTTGAACAGAGAAGCTCAGGCTGCGATATCTGGGGCACCTAGTTTCTATTTTTACCTTTCAAGATACACTACCAATAAATTTCTTTCCTGATCGCACTCGCTACTTTTGCTTAACCCATTGGTTTCGAGCTATGCTCCTAACTAACTTCGTTCTTATCCATAGTTATGATCTCTTTCGGACATTTGCATTGAAATAACGATTAATGGACTAACGACACTTTCACAAAAAAGGAGTTTCACATGTTACTCTAGGAAACTTCTAAGTAGTGTCGGAGTCTGAAACAGGACCATTGCTTAAAACTCCTCGAGTTTAGGGGACAGGAATAATGGTGGAGGAAAATTCTGAACTGAGGCCATCTCTTCAGATCGAAAACGGTGATTGAACAAATGACGAGGTATTACGTAAATAGTATCATCACGATATAAAAAAAGAAGGGGCGATGTATGAATGGGGAATCATCCGCGCGAAGAATGATTTTGTATCCACACAACTATCATGTATGCACACCTGGTCACAATCCACAGGAATGGAAAGGCAACAGACCAAATCAACAAATTCTATGCCCCTGAGTCGTAATAGGATTGATAAAGATAGCATAGATTCTACACTCCTGAGTCGTAGTGGGATGGATTGAAGATGACACAATTTCAATACCCATAGGGCACAATGGGCTGATCTGAAGATAGTATAGGCCTTAAAGTCCTGTATGTGCCGTGGAGTGAGCCTTGAAGTCACATTGGGGCAAACTGTGTGAACAAAATATGATTGTTTCTTTGAGTTCTGGCAAAGGTACCAGCAATAGCGAGATATCAGGGTTGTACGACTCTGGTGGACGACGAGCGGTGACAACCCTAAGCATAAAAGGGTCATTTCATTTTACATTCATCATCATTAGGAGCGTGCAATCATCGTGATCGTGACCCTTATACATTTTAGCAAAGAATCATTATCATGGCACCCCACATTCATGCAAATGCCCTCCATAATATCATTTAGCTAGGAGCATTCGATTTATTACAATCATTGCGTCTTAATGGAAAATCATCATTCTTATGACATTCGCATTCATGTAAACGTCATCCATATCACGCGTGAGTTGGGAGCATTTGAGTCATTCCTACCATAGCATCCATATCATTTGGCATAAATACAAGCATATAAAGTCGAGTCTACAGGATATACCCTCTGAGGACGATGTAGCAACACTATTGAAGATTGCCCTATTACCATCGACCAAATGGAATAGGTTGAAGATTGTCCTATTACCATCGACCATCAAGTGGAATAGGTTGAAGATTGTCCTATTACCATCGACCAAATGTGGAATAGGTTGAAGGTTATCCTATTACCATCGACCAAATGTGGAATAGGTTGAAGATTGTCCTATTACCATCGACCAAATGTGGAATAGGTTGAAGGTTGTCCTATTACCATCGACCAAATGGAATAGGTTGAAGATTGTCCTATTACCATCGACCAAATGTGGAATAGGTTGAAGGTTGTCCTATTACCATCGACCAATGTGGAATAGGTTGAGGATTATCCTATTACCATCGACCAGGTGGAATAGGTTGAAGATTGTCCTATTACCATCGACCAAATGGTGGAATAGGTTGAAGATTGTCCTATTACCATCGACCAGCGGTGGAATAGGTTGGAGGTTGTCCTATTACCATCGACCAAATGTGGAATAGGTTGAGGATTATCATGTTACCATCGACCAGCGGTGGAGTAGGTTGAAGACCATCCTATTACCACTAACCAAAGAAGGAATAGGCCAAAATTGTAGATCTTGTCACCCTAAATAGTAGTGGGGCAAGATCAAGGCAAATCATGGCTCCCCAACGGTGGGGAACATGATTTAGGCCACCATCCTATTACCACTAACCAGCAAGTGGAATAGGTCGAAAATTGTAGATCTTGTCGCTCTAACCAAGAGTGGGGCAAGATCGGCTAATCTTGGCTCCCAACCAAGAGGGAACATGATTTAGGCCACCATCCTATTACCACTAACCAGCAAAGGAATAGGCCAAAATTGTAGATCTTGTCACCCTAAATAGTAGTGGGGCAAGATCAAGGCAAATCATGGCTCCCAACCAAGAGGGAACATGATTTAGGCCACCATCCTATTACCACTAACCAAAAAGTGAATAGGCCAAAATTGTAGATCTTGTCCCCCAACCAAAGAGTGGAGCAAGATCAAGGCTAATCTTGGCTCCCCAACCAAGAGAGAACATGATTTTGGCCATCGCCCCATGTCCCCACCAAAGATGGAATAGGTCAAAATTGCAATTCCTGCCCCTAACCAAGAGGGAGCATGGTTAAGCTCTAGTCCTATCGCCTTAACTAGAGGTGGGATAGGCTAAAGACCAAAGACCTCATCTATCTAGAGATGCAATGAGCAATCTAAAATAAAACAAATCACACCCCATTGGAGTCGCAGAAGAGCAAATTGAAGCCACATAACGGTGGAGTAGATTGAAGTAACAAGATGCGATAGATGGAATGAGGTTACATGAAGAAGAGAAGCACCGAGAGGCCAAGATTCGGCGAGGCAAGCAATATTGGCTTTTGAGTCTTTGCTCTATTATCGTTACCGACAATGAGCAAAGAGGGCAGTAGAGAGCCCAAAATGCCCTGCCCAATTACAATAATGTAATACAACCCAAATTAAAATAAAAGATAGGCCCAATACAAACCCAAAACTAAAAATTAAAAAGGGGCCAAATGGCCCAAACCATTTAACCTGTAAAACAAAAAACAAAAACAAAAAAAACAAAACCCTAGCACTCGACCCTCGACCTCGCCTCTGCAACAAGACGTCGACACGCCCGCCTGTCACCGCCTGACCACTCATACCACCTACAAACAAAAGAGGACAAAGAACGAGCGATAGCGTAAATAAAAGCAAGAAATATCAATTTTGTATTTTTCATTCGCTATATAAGCCATAAAAATCAACGTAACATGGGGCTTTTCAAAAAAACAACAGAGAATACGATAGCCTCTTTCACGTCGGGTTCACCGAATTGATCCTTGAATATAAAAAAGGAGATTTCTTTCAAATCAAAAGGAACAGTTCGAGCAAAAAAGAGAGCCTTTTAGAAACCAATACAAAAAGAAATCTCAAAGCATCAAAGAGACAGATCCAAACATAAGAAGAGGAAAACAAAAGGCTCGCTAAAACCGAAAGAAATAGAAGCTAAAGGTTATTTTTTTTTTCATTTTTTACGAAAGTTATTTCCTTCTTCTTCTTTTTCAAAGAATTTATATGCAACTTTAGTATAAAAGACATACAATCTAAAAGCGAAAAAAAAGGAAAAAATAATAAACTTTTACCTTCCGCCACCGTGGATTGGTGGTAAGCCTGGCCAAGGCGTCGATCAATGGCCCCACCTCACGGAAATCGCACGACCCTCACCGCAGAGAAACAAAGAACCCAAATCGGTTTTTTCAGGAAGGAAAAAATGAATTTTTTAAACCAAAAGGGTTTATATAGCTCGATCAAACGACGCTTGCTTTTGGTAATTCAAAAGCCCCAAACGACGTCGTTTTCCCCCGACCGAATCCGACCCACCCGCCAGAGGATCCGCGTGTTTTAGGAAAAATGGGAATTTTACGCGTGGTCCTTCCGCTTTCTATTTTACAATTAAGTTTTTAAATTTTGCTATTTGGCCCATAAGCTTCGATCGATTACAATTTAGTCCCTCTTAGAACGCTGCGTTTAGGCGCCTTTGGTAAATTATGCTCCATCCCCATATTTTTACAGCATCACAATAGGGTCCTTCGCCTTTCTTTTATTATAAATCGCTTCAGATTCTATTTTTAATTCAATTCGGTCCTTCCCTTTAATTATCATTGTTATTTAATGTTTTTTGTTTATTTATTATTATTATTGTTTTATTATTATTATTATTACTATAATATTACATGTTACTATATTATATTATTATTTTCAGCATTATTATTATTATTAATATTATTCTATTCCTCCATTATTAATTATTATTATTATTTACTATTATTATTACTTTATTACTAGTATTGTTATTTTTTTTATTACTACTCCTATGTATTCTATTGTTGTTCATTATTAACATTGTTATTATTATTATTATTATTATTATATTTATTTTATTCCTCTATTAATTATTA
Source organism: Gossypium rotundifolium (assembly GCA_025506655.1). Classification (NCBI taxonomy): domain Eukaryota; kingdom Viridiplantae; phylum Streptophyta; class Magnoliopsida; order Malvales; family Malvaceae; genus Gossypium; species Gossypium rotundifolium. Next base: position 136,963,131 of record CP106723.1, on the reverse strand, counting down.
TTATTCACTATTATTATTACTTTGTTACTAATCTTGTTATTATTATTTTTTTATTATTACCTATTTATTTTATTATTGTTCATTTTCAATATGCTATTATTTTTCATTATTAATGTACTCCTATCATTATATTATTTTATTAATATCTTCACCATTTACTTAATTTTGTTTTATATTTTTATTCATTATCTATTTATTTGTTATATTTGCCATTTTTACTTATTATTTATTCGTTTGTTGTTCTTTACCTTTTAATACTTTAAAACACTTCAAGTACCTATCATATTTTTTTTAAATCTTTATTTATTTATCGTTGTTATTATTATCATCCCGCTTTGTTCCTATGATTTTATTATTGTCGTTTTATTTCACCATCTATTGGTTCATCCGCTTATAAGAAGTAGATTTATTCATGCATTCACTTCATTTGTTAGTATCCTTACTTTGTTCAATATTAATCAATCAAAATTTTCAAAAATAAAGATAATGTTCGGTGTTTGAAAATTCGGAAGATCGAGCCCTAACTTATCGGGTTCGGTTTTACTCGCTTATGTCAAACAACGGATATCTCTTTCAAGTTGCAAATTTAAAACAAAATCTCAGAAATTCGAAATGTCGTGCCCTAACTTACTGGACTCGACACTTAGATACTTCGGGATAAGCTTTTTTCTAAAATAGAGGCAGTCTTCCGTATTTGAAATCTCAGGAAATCGAGCCCTAACTTACTGGGTTCCGATTTCTCATTTGACGAATAGCGGAAGATCCTCTCCAAATAAAAATCAAGTTTCAAAAGGCGGGCTTAGCTTCGGGAGGTTAAAGCATTGTGCCCTAACTTACTGGACGCGATGCTTTACCTCTTCGAAAATAAGAAAGCCTTAGCATCCCTTCCAATTTTAAAAATAAAAGCATCGATTTTGAACCCTTTAAAGTTTTTAACAAATAGGACACTAATCAATCGGTTTGGTACCAATTTTGGGCGTGTCGAGGGTGCTAATCCTTCCTCGCACGTAATCGACCTCCAATCCGCCTTCTTAAAGTTCGTAGACCAAAAGCACCGCTTTTAGTAAATTAAATGTTTTATTAAAACGAAGGTGATCCGATCACACCAAATAAAGATCGGTGGCGACTCCTTTCCTTTTCTTTTTCAAAAACCGAGTCGACCGCGTCGTTTACCGTTTCACCCCTTCCCCAAAAAAATGGTTACGACACCAGATTATGCAGATGAACTTACTAAGCATTAGTGCTTACTCCTTTTCTTTTCTTATCTCTTATTGATTATGTTGACTAATACGGGTTGGAGGCCGCTGGAGATGTTTTCACACTATCGAGCAGACATTCGATTTGAGGTATCAAGTCCTTATGAGTCATGGCATATATAGGACTAGAATTTAAAGTTGATTAAGTTATTGTTAATGTGCCAAACTATGTTGGCGAAAAAGGGTTTATAGTTTAATTGTGTATAGTCGTTGATGATGGCTAAGTTGTTGTAATTGTATGGTAGTAACACTTTATTTTCATGAATCAAATGTATAAATTCATGTGTTTTAGTCGTTGATTTGAGACTTTATTGAATTAGTATATTAATGTATGAAATGTAGGATGGAAAAGGGCTTGGTACATAGCCTCTAAGTGTCCACACGGTTAGACACACGGCGTGTCCGGGCCGTGAACCCGTGACCTTATTATTAAATGTTAGAATAGGCCACGGGTAGATCCCATGGCCGTGTGCATGAGCCGTGTAAGACCCATGCCTTGGGCATGAGCGTGTGATCAGGCCGTGTCGAATAAGTCAGTAGCTCCACACGGTTGGAGGATACGGGCATGTCAAGGCCGTGTTAGATAAGGCAGTAGCTCCCCACGGATGGGAAACATGGGTGGGCGTGCCCCAAACCACACGGGCGTGTAACCTCTAATTTTGATAGAGGATTTTCGATAAGTTTTGAAAGTCCGAACAAGTGTTTAAGGCCTCCTATGACCATGATGCGTATGTCTAGATCAAGAAAGAAAGGTTTTAAATCGAAACAAAATTTTATAGCCAGTAAGTACTTGATTAAGTGAGTTCAAGCACGGTAATGTCTCGCATTCAGTCTTAGCATCGGACCTTGGTATGGGGTGTTACATTTAGTGGTATCAGAGCTATGGTTTAGTCGGTTCTAGGACTAACCTAGCGAGAGTAAGAGTCTAGCTATACATACCATATGTGGATCGTGATAGTGTGATGTCTCCCGGCCTTAACAAATTTGTTTTATTAAGAAAGTGAATCCCACTCGAGTTAAATTCAGTAAGTTGTATGATTTCTAAGCTTTATGATTTCCATCATTGAATTGCTTAGTATAATGTACATTGTCATCATGAAATGTTTAATGTTTTGCTGAATAAAGAAATCAATGAGATTAATTATGAGCAAGTCCCGATTGAATATGAATTGCCCAGGATACTCGATCCATCACATGAGACAAAAAAGCTCGTATAAGACCAAGCCAAGGCATGGCATCGGCAATCAAGAAGAGACCTTTCATGTAAGTCTAAGGCAAGCTTGGCATTGAACAGATATTTCATGTAAGACCAAGGCAAGCTTGGCATTGATTCAAGAAGAGATCTTTCATGTAAGTCCAAGGCAAGCTTGGCATTGAACAGATATTTCATGTAAGTCCAAGGCAAGCTTGGCATTGATTCAAGAAGAGATCTTTCATGTAAGTCCAAGGCAAGCTTGGCATTGAACAGATATTTCATGTAAGACCAAGGTAAGCTTGGCATTGATTCAAGAAGAGACCTTCCATGTAAGCCCATATCTAGGATATGGCTTTGGTATCAAGTTATATATGGAACGAGATTCAGTATCCTCAGTAATTCACAGAAATTCATCGAGCAAATGAGTAAAGTTAAAATGAGATAGCAAGAAAGGTAGTAGTAAAGTTGATATTATGTCATGCAAATTAAGACTGACTGATAAGTATAATTCATGTTATGAATGATGATGCTAAGATTATGTTTATTATAGTAAAGCATACTAATTTTTGTGATCAAGTGTTACAGGTACCTTGTTTACCTTACAGACATGAGAATAGTAAGCACCATGATGTATGTGAGAAGCAGTAAGAGCAAGAAACCACCCATATTGCAGTATGAAAGCTAAAATTTGGAAGTTTGACTAAGCAGAATGTAGGAGATGAGTACGGACGTTCAACGATGAAAAGATGAATAAGACCATGGTTAGACCATGGCAATGAGAGTGCCAGTGTAAGCCATGTTTGGAACATGGCATCGGCCACGATATGAGAGCCAGTGTAAGACCATATCTGGGATATGGCATCGGCATAAACATGAGTTCCATGTAAGACCATACCAAGGGTATGGCATTGGTATTGGTATGAGATTTCGTGTAAGATCGTAGCGAGGCTATGTCACCATGATGACATATAAAGAAATAGTTGGACTATGCTGTCGTGATATGAGTAAGACCATAGTTGGACTATGGCAATCAGGTAAACGACGTACTCAGACCCGTAAGGCATTCATTGATTGATAATTGATTGTAAGAGAAAGTAGAGTTAAACGTTGAGTACTCAAGTAGATAGTAATGTAGAACTTGAGTAAGTGAAGATGTTATTCTAACGTATTTGTGATAGAAAAAATTGTAGCGTGATAAATGTGAAAACTCACTTAAGATGAGTTGTATGACTATGATGATATTTTATTGATGATGAATAGTACATCACACACGTGTAGTCACGAGAGTCAAGTTAAAGGGCTCTATGATCTCACCCTCCTTACCACTGCTGAATTATGATGAGATGTTATGAGAGTCAAATTGAGTAAGTTAGTATGTGATTAATGCAGTATTTATGCTAGCATTTTGAAAATGCTTTGTCTTACATTGATACATGATACTCTTCTAGGTAGAGAAATTATTGTTAAACATGAGGCTGAAGTCCTAGGGGACTAGAATAAAAAGGCTATATTGAAATATGAATTAGATAAGGTCCCGTATAAGACCATGTTCGAAGCATGGCCTCGGCACCAAGCTATGATTTTGTAAAAGACCATATTTGTAATATGGCACCGTTAATGAACATGAGAATCGTGTAAGACCATATTCAGAATATGGCATTGGCATTTAAAGGTAACTTTATATAAGACCACCTTGGGGATGTGACATTGGTTTGGTACCTATATGAATGACGATGATTATGCATTTTTGTGTATCCCTAAGTAATCATTGGGATAGATAGATGAGTTTAGAAGTAGAAAAAAAAAGAGAGAATTATACTAAGGTCATGTGAATGAATGAATATAGGCACTCGTGAATGAGTAGCAAGAAATGAGTACAGAGTGTGGCATGGTATGTGCTTAATAGAGGCAGTTGTAAGTGAGAATGCCTAAATGATTTGACGATTGTATTGATTATGCATTGTTAAGGGCAAAGAAAAAGTTAGCCTAGGCTATTTGACTCAAGTGAATAGAAAGCCTGAGATGTATGTTTATCAAGATCTTCTTAAATTGATGTTTATTAATGAAAGGAATGGTTAAGGAGCTTGAGAACGGAATGGTTAAAGAAACCATGCTTGAATGATGAGAGTGTTCAATTATGATAACCATAGTTGTATGGGTCATAATGATCTCCTTAAGTACTAAGTGTTAATGTCTTTTGCCTCTCACAGGCGATGTAGTTGTTTATCTCATGAATCTAGATTGTGTGAGAATGTTAGCCGATTGCAAATCTAGACCAAAGATTGTCAGTTTAGTAATTGCAATCGACATTTCTTTATATCCTTGTAACCCTGTACGGGTACTTTGAGGAGGAAACCCATGATGATTTTAGTATAAGAAATGAAATCATAAGTTTCATGTTGTATGATGAGTTTTTGAGTAGCTAGATAGAGTTGATAAATTAGATCGAGATAGCATTAATGTTGTGAGATTCGATGCTAGTAAAGGTTTTAGACTAGCACAGTAAAAGAAACTCAGATGAGAGTGTGCTTAAGATAGATTCTCAGTATGGAGAAAGGAGTAGATTAATATTTTGAGACATGATTCAAGTTTTGTGTATATTTGCGCATGAATCAGTAAAGAGAATAAAATTTTGTGTGCATGTGATTAGGGAGCATGATACAAGGATGTGTTCATCGAAATGTTCAAACCGTGATGGTTGAGTTGAAAGCTATATAAAGAACTACTAATTGAAAGTTTTAGTATTGTAATAGTTCGAATTTGACCCTAATCAGAACGGTGGTTTCGGGACCACGAATCTGAGTCCAAAAAATTTTTAAATATTATTTTTGGTGTTTATTATATGTGAATTATTATGTGTGAAAGTTTCGTATAAAAATTTGATTGTTTGTGTGCTTAATTAGACAAAAGGACTTAATCGCGTAAAATGTAAAAGTTACAAACTATAGTGAAAGGTGCTAATATGATAGTGGCTTTTTAATATGAGGTCCTAAAAGGGCAATTAGCCCATTTTACAAGATAGTGGGCGGCAATGGTCTAAAATGACCTTAAGTTATATGTTATAAAATTTATAATATAAGGTTAATAAGGTAAATTAGTAATAAATATATATGTTAAAAATAAAACACAAAATGCATGCTATCATCTTTATTTTACTTAAATAAATTCATAAAGAAAAGAAGAACAAAGCTTTACATTCGCCAAGGAGAAATTTGGTGATTTAATGTTAGTTTTTGATCAGTTTTTGATAATTTTTACGTTTTTGTAATCGTTGCTTCGAGAGCTTTAAAACCCATGTCTTAATTTCATGAATTGATGATGTTTGTGTAAAATGCCATGGATGCAATGTTGAGTTTCTTGATGTTTTATGGTGTTAAATGATAGATATATAATTGATGAACATACTTTGTTCTTAAATTTTTAATGAATTTGGCTAAATAGGGCTAAATTGAGAAAATAAATTTTTGAGTGGTTAAAATGCAAAATAAATGAAATGTAGGGACTTGTAGGAGCATGGGGAAGATTTGGCCCTAAAGGAGTAGTTCCAAATTATGTGTATTTTGTGTTTTGTGCAATAGAGACTAAATTGTAAAAGTTGTAAATGTCAGGGGTAAAATGGTAATTTGCCCATTTAAGTGTCTTTGGACTAAATTGAGATGAAATGTGCTTGAATGATATTATTTTTATTATATTTAGATCAAGAACAAAGAAAAACAGACTTGGATCGGGGAAAGGCGAAAGTTAACGAATACCCGGTTATCGACGTCCGACGATATCCGAGGTAAGTCTTTAAGCGATTATCTGTCGAAAATCATTTACGTAATATAATAAATGTTGAAATTTGGAAATTTTGGGAGCATAAATGTGGAATGGCCGAATGTTAGTAGTATAACCATGAATTGAATTTTTATTTGATGTAAAGTGATTAAGTTTATCCAAGTGTGATATGTGATAGCATTATGAAATATATATATATATATATATATATATATGTGTGTGTGTTTTATATGTGATTGTGGTATAATAAATGTGCACGGAGTGGTTAATGATGTTGATATTCAGGCTTCGAGCCTAGCAGGCCTTGTGCCGGTGATCTATATCAGGCTAAATGCCTCGGTGAATTATATCGGGCTTATTGCCTAGCAGGCTAAATGCCGGTGTTTACATCATGGACCTCTGGTCTAGTAGGCTTAATGCCGGTGTGTATTTCGGGCTTTGATGCCTAGTAGGCTTAATGCCGGTGATACGTTATAGACAAAGAATTCGTGAATCAGACAAGGTGAGACATATCTAATGCATTGAGCTAAAAGCTCGGGTAAGTATAAACCTTCTATATCTGTAAGAAATGAGGTAAGTTGATATATCATCATTTGAGTTAAGTATGAATATTATATATATGAAATTGAGTTTAAATACACCATTTTGAGGAATTAGCTATAAATGGAAAGGTTAATGGTGGAATAGTTTTAGATGTGTTTGTATATGTGTACCAATAGGTATATGTGAACGTTATGTGTGATGTATTCATTTGATTTGGATTATGCAAATACATGTGTTATTTATGTGTTGCGAAGTTGTATGTGTTTTATGGAAGTAAAATGCTAATACTTAAGTTAAGGACAATGATAGCATTCGACTATGCTTAAATTATACATTGAAATATTTATACCTAATGCCATAAGCCTAGTGATTAAAATGTTTAATTGTTGCATAGAAATTGCTTAAGACTTACTAAGCTAGTAAGCTTACTCTGTGTGTGTTCAATGTTTTGTATTATAGATTTTGGTCAAGGTACGGGCTCGGGAAATCGTCAGCAAAGTCAACCACACTATCATCTATTTGGTACTCCTTTAGTTTGGTTTATTTTGGATAAAGGCATGTATAGGATGGATAATGTTCATGTTTGAGTTGGAAACTTTGTCTCTATATGTATTATAGCCAAACGAATATGGCATATATTTTGTGTTAGTTGATGTTGAGACATATGGTTTATAATGATCAAATGGTGTGTATGTTTATGTTATTATGATGTATGGATTGTATGGATTTTAATTAGCCTATATTCGGCTATAGTATAGATGCATATTAGTAGTATAATTTGGTCTAGTGGGTAATGGCTTTATGGGTTAGATAATGTATTATAAATGTGAAGATTTGGTCATGGAATATGTGTGATGTGTTTGTTAGGTCTATGTTTATATTTAATTATATTTGATGATGACTTAAATTTATTTTTGGTAAAATGAGAAATGACACATGTGTTTGGTAAATTTGAAAGGTTTGATTCATATATATATATAGGTTTTGGTATGAGTAATTAGTTTGAAATAATTAGTATAGGCGAATAGGTATTTTAATTAGGTTTGATAATGTGATTTGTTGGAAATGATAAAAATGCATAGGTTGAAATGATCATATTAATTTGTATTATAAATGTCTTCATATGCATCTGACTATTGCATAAGTAATGTATAAATCATATAGATGTCGTCGGTTCAACTATGTGTATGCAAATGAATTCATGAGAGTAATGTTTTGATTGATTATTTGGTTCAATCTGAACTTTGGTATGAGCTAAGTACTAATAATTGCATATATGTAACTTCATATATTTGATCAAATAGATATGTACTTATGTGAAGTTTATTGAGCTGGTATATTCAGTCTTATAAGTGAATTCGTATAAATGATAATTGAATCATGTTATTCAATCATACAGATACGGTTGGGTTAAATTGCTTGAATATTTCATAAGTAAATAAGGACATGGTAAATGATTTGGTTCTAGTAGAATAAGTATGTTTTATGCATATGCAGTTATTTGCTTATATGTGTATCATTATATAAGTTTGTTTAAATGTGATTTAATTGGTTGAATAAAAGTTATGATTTATCTAGTAATGCCCGTAACCCTAATTCGGCGACGGATACGGGTTATGGGTGTTACAAGTATTGAGTTCAGTCTAATTAAGAAAAAGAGTTGACAGGTTGGTAATCCCGAGACGATCTCTTTCGTACTTGTATGAGAATTAGATGGGTTGTAGTGATTTATAGGAAAATTGATGAGAAATTTCTGAAAATTTTCATGAATGAGACTATCTTATGATACTGAGATAGTGGGAACGACTTGAACTATTACCATAGTGGGTATAGTTATTGTAATACTTCACAGATGGTAGTCATAGTACAGGTGTTTAAAGGAAAGCTCCATGTTAAACAGTGTGAGTTAGCTAGTCGGTGATATCATAATTTTAGTGAGGTTAATGTCAAGAACGAGTTTTCTTTTCAGAACAGAAGAGTTCAGGAGTGAGATAGCAAATGGTATTTTCAAATAAGCTCCGAGTTAGTTTATTTAAGATGGTAAGATACAGGTTGCATGAGTTTTCTATTGTTGATGTTTCCTCAAAATAGAACTGGGATGATAATGAATCCAGAACTTATACAAAAGTTTTGGCATGAGATTTAGTAGTAGCATATCTACAAATGCAAGAATAAGGAAACGCAGTTATGTGCACAAATGTTTGACAACAGAGTGCCTTTCATGAGCTGAGTTTTCAAAGCGCTCAAGTCAGGATTGTTATAACTAGTGAATGCATTAATGAGAACGTAAAGTAAAGGCTTATAGATTTCAAGTGTGATTGGACAAAACTCCCAAGAAGGGGAATGATCAATTGGGCGTGTGCAGAGTGCTAAATTAGTGGATTACTGAGTATGCTTCGACCTTGTGTATGGTAGCTTAAAGGTTGTTGACAAGAGAAACTTGAGGATAAGTAGATTTGTGATTTTGAAGAATTTATAGAAACGTTTAAAGAAGGTTGATAGCAAATCCTCCTGATAAGATTTTCTGGGACGAAAATCCCTAAGGGGGAGAATTGTAACAGCCCGATTTAGGGGCTAGTCAGAACAGTGATCTCGTAATCACTAATTTAAGGTTAGAGAAAATTATTTTCATGATATGTTATGTGTTATAACATGTTTATAAGGATGCATGAAAATTTTAGTGCCTTAATTTTAGCGATTTCTCGCTAAATCGCGAAAAAAGACTAAATCGCATAAAGTGTAAAAGTTCTATTTTAATTTCTAAGAGTGCCATATAGCTATGGAATATTAATTAGAGATCTTTAAAGTGCATATAGGCCATTGGGGGGGTGATGGCCGGCCATAGGGGACAAAGAATTGACTTTGTCAATGGTTAGGTGGAAATTTGGTGATAAAAGATTTATTTTTATCATAAAATAAAGAAAAGAAAAGAAAACTATCATAAAATAAAGAAAAGAAAACTATCATCTTTTCTCCATCTTCTCTCCACCGAAAATGAGCAGCAACAAGGGGGTTTTGAAGCTTAAAATTTCATCAAGCAATCCTCCTCTCTAGTAAGTGATTTTGATAATTTTTCTTGATAAAAATTGTACTTTTGGAGTCCCTAAAGCTTAAGCTTTCTAAAGAGGGGACTATTTTGCATTATGGTAAAAAGTTTAGAGATGTGAGATTATAAGTTGTTAGCTGAGTTTTTATGAAAGAAAATGAATGTTAGAAAGATGAGAAACAACTTTTGTGAAAGGTGTTGCCATGAAAACACCTATTTGGGACTAAAATGAAAAAGTTGTAAATTATTCATTAAGGCATGAAATAGTTGGAATTGTGGATAGATGTAAGAGGATTAAATGTTCATCTAGGCTTTATTAACAAGAAAATGTGATGAAAATTTATTTACGAGCCTAGGGGTAAAATCGTAATTTTGCCAAAGTGTAGGGGCAAAATAGTCATTTTTGCTTAAATTGTAGATTAATGTGTTTTATGGTCATTAAATGAATAAATCAGTAAATTTCATTGTTCTAGATCAAGGAAAGTGAGTTTCGGACCTAGAACGGATGAAAAGAGAAATGTAGGCTAATAGTCATTTTCAGCTATTTCGACAACGAGGTAAGTTCACATGCAATTATTGAAATTATGTATGAGTTCATGTAAGTATTCTGATATTGTATGGAATGTATATTCACTCTATGGATGTATGAAATACACTTGGATGAAATGCATGAAGAATGTTGAGACGATAGTTAAAGTCTCGTATAAGACCATATTGGATTATGGCCTCGATGTAAGGATTCGTATAAGACCGTGTCAAGGACATGGCATCGATATGTTAATTCAAGTAAGACCTTATTGGGGTATGATTTCTATGTGATTTCATGAGTATGAGACTCAAGAGAGTTATTTTATAACTTAAGTATTTCAGAGTATATGTTGAAGTAAAGAAAGTATGCGGTTGAGCTACGAAAGGCACAAGAATGTATTAGAATTGAATTGAGGCGATTTCAATTTATATATATGATGAACCCTATTGGGATATGGGAAATTAATGCACCTTGTGGCATGAGTTAGATTTATTGTTATATTGTGTGAATGCGAATAAATATCGTGGAAAAGTTACGTAAGAGTAGTAATGTGAAGGTGTTCTCTGATGAACAATTGAATTAAAGTATTACATGTGGATGACTATTTATGAATGTATGATAATGGTGGGCTAAGTGCAAAACCACCGAAAGATGAGTAGCTTATTAATAAGACTTGATGTGTTGTCTTATATGATTACATGATAATCAGTGCAGGAATGGATTCTTTTGTAAACGAGCAATTAGCTCGTGGTATGGTAAGAGATTAAATGAGTAAGCTTCTTGAGTGGTTGAGTAAGCAACCATGAGTTAATGGGAATGACACAGCATTATATCTTGTGGTTATCTATATTTAATGACTATTAATATTTGCCAAATTATGTAGATGAACTTACTAAGCATTAATGTTTACTCCTTTTCTTTTCTCATCTCTTATAGATTATGTTGACTAATACGGGTTGGAGGCCACTGGAGATGTTTTCACACTATTGAGCAGACATTCGATTTGAGGTATCAAGTCCTTATGAGTCATGGCATGTATAGGACTAGAATTTAAGGTTGATTAAGTTATTGTTAATGTACCAAACTATGTTAGCCAAAAAGGGTTTGTAGTTTAATTGTGTATAGCTGTTGATGATGGCTAAGTTGTTGTAATTGTATGGTAGTAACACTTTATTTTCATGAATCAAATGTATAAATTCATGTGTTTTAGTCGTTGATTTGAGACTTTATTGAATTAGTATATTAATGTATAAAATGTAGGATGGAAAAGGGCTTGGTACATAGCCTCTAAGTGTCTACACGGTTAGACACACAGGCGTGTGTCTGGGCCGTGCGAACCTGCACCTTATTATTAAATGTTAGAATAGGCCACGGGTAGATCCCACGGCCGTGTACATGAGCCGTGTAAGACCCACGCCTTGGGTATGAGCGTGTGATCAGGCCGTGTCGAATAAGTCAGTAGCTCCACACGGTTGGAGGAAACAGGCGTGTCAAAGCCGTGTCAGATAAGGCAGTAGCTCCCCACGGATGGGAAACATGGGCGTGTTTAGAAGTGCAGGGCGTGCCCCAAACCACACGGGAGTGTAACCTCTGATTTTGAGAGAGGATTTTCGATAAGTTTCGAAAGTCCAAACAAGTGTTTAAGGCCTCGTATGACCATGATACGTATGTCTAGATCAAGAAAGAAAGGTTTTAAATCGAAATGAAATTTTATAGCCAGTAAGTACTTGATTAAGTGAGTTCAAGCACGGTAATGTCTCACATCCAGTCTTAGCATCGGACCTGGGTACGAGGTGTTACACCAAGAGTTGAAGAACCCAGATATGAAGCAAGGCTTGTTGCAAAGGGTTACAATCAAATTCCAGGAGTGGACTTCACAGATATGTTCTCCCCAGTTGTGAAGCATAGTTCGATTCAAGCTTTGCTTGGTATTGTGGCCATGCATGATTTGGAGTTTGAGTAGTTAGATGTAAAAATTGTATTTTTTCATGGAGAACTTGTGGAAGATATTTACATGCAACAACCAGAGGGTTTTACTGTCTCAGAGAAAGAGGACTATGTTTGCTTGTTAAAAAAGTCCCTTTACAGTTTGAAACAGTCACCAAGACAGTGGTACAAGAGGTTTGTTTCCTTTATGACTTCTCATGATTTTAAAAGAAGTAGTTTTGACAGCTGTGTTTACTTTAAGAAAAAAAGTGATGGTTCTTTTGTGGATCTACTTCTTTATGTGATGACATGTTGATAGCAACAAAAGATAAAAGAGAGATAAGAAAGGTCAAAGCCCAACTAAGTGAAGAATTTGAGATGAAAGATTTGGGACCAGCAAAGAAGATGCTTGGTATGGAGATTCTCAGAGATAGAAAAATAACTAAATTGTACCTAAGTCAGAAGGGGTACATTGAGAAAGTTCTTTGTAGGTTCAATATGCAGGTTCTAAGCCTGTTAGTACTCCTTTAGCAGCCCATTTCAGACTTTCATCAGCTTTGACTCCACAATCGGATGATGAGATTGAGTACATGTCACATGTTCCATACTCTAGTGCAGTGGGATCTCTCATGTATGCTATGGTTTGTTCACGTCCAGATTTATCATATGCAGTCAGTGCAGTTAGCAGATACATGAAAAATCCCGGTAAAGAACATTGGAAAGCAGTTTAGTGAATTTTAAGATACTTACGAGGTACTACTGATGTTTGCTTACAGTTTGGAAGAACTAGAGATGGAGTCATTGGGTATGTTGATGCTGATTTTGCTGGAGACCTTAATAGAAGAAGATCTCTCACTGGTTATGTCTTTACAATCGGAGGTTATGCAATCGGTTGAAAGCTACTTTGCAAACTACTGATTGCTTTGTCTACCACCGTTGAGTACATGAAGATTCATCGAGGCTTGTAAAGAAGCTATTTGGTTGAAGGGACTCTTTAGTGAGCTCAATGAAGACCTTCAAATCAGCACATTATTTTGTGACAGTCAGAGTGTCATCTTCCTTACAAAAGATCAAATGTTTCATGAGAGAACAAAACACATTGATGTTCGGTATCATTTTGTTCATGATATTATTTCTCATTGTGATATTGTTGTGAGCAAAATTAGTACTCATGAAAATCCTGCAGATATGATGACTAAGTCACTTCCTATAACCAGGTTTGAGCATTGTTTAGACTTGGTTGGTGTTCATTGTTGAAGTTAAATCCTTAAGGGGTTTTATGGAAGAGGTGAAGAACTTGTTCGTTGAGAGTTAGCGATGAAGAACTTGTTCATTGAGAATTCGTATCAAGGTGGAGATTGTTAGAATTAAGTGACCTGAATCCTTATTTAAATAAAATACAATGGTAAAATAAAATAAAAGAAGAATCCTTATAGAACTACACTTCTTTTATTTTATTTTAAATAAGGTTTTTTTAAACCTTATCAAACTCTATCTATTTGATATTGATTAGAATAAGGAGTTTCAATCTTACTACACTCCTATTAGAATATGGCTTTACAAGCCTATAAATAGGCATAGTCTATTCCACTTGTAATTGATTCGAATTTGACATAGTGAATTTTCTTCTCCTCTGCCCGTGGTTTTTTTCCCGAAAGGGTTTCCACGTAAAATCTATGTGTTCTTTATTTTTTATTTCTCTTTTGTTTACGATATATTTGTCATTACCGACGTTATTTTTTTTCACAGCATTGCAGGTCAAAGTTCAACAACATCCTGTACCTTCCTTACTAACAAAGTAATGCATATGCCTTTTAGTGCATTAATTTGACTTCAAACATATGGACGTCACATGAGAAAAAACTTATGGTAAAATGAAATTTTAGATGAAACAAAAGTAACAGGCAGTAGCTGAATGAAGCACGAATTCTCCACAACTAACTTAAACTTCTTTCCAATAGCATTGCATGATCATTCCAAAAAGGTATACAAAAAACAGAAGCATCAGAAGTATCGTTCTTCTTGTGGGTAACCACTTCACTACACAGGCATATTTTTTTCTTAAGTCTTCTATTGAAGAATCAAAAAACAATTAGGTTATTTATTTGTCTTAATACCTCTTTGGTAGAAAATTTTCCTCCCTGAAAAACAACCAATTAGAATTAAATTCCATGCACCAATAAATTACCTCTGCATGCTATTGAGACAAATCCATGCCATCAATTATGGAGCCTATTGAAAAAATATCTGTCGATTGCCCTACAATTAGTAGGCATAATGTCCACAAAGGATACCCTGCTACCAGCTGATGAAGTGTCATTTGCTTAATAGTATCAATGTAGAACTACAATGACCCAAAGTAACCGCCAAGAACCAATGGTAAAAAAGAGAGATTGCAGCTTCAGTCAAACCTTTCTCAACATGAAAATAAGAATATGTCACAGAAAATTTAATGAACAAAAAAACAAACCTGTTCACCAAGTAGCGATGACGAGAACAAGTGCAGGTCCCCACAATTGACCTTTTTGTGCACGCTGTAGAACCTCTTTATTTCTACCGAAACCGTAAGATTACGCACCTCAATTACGGTTACCTATAACATATATTAAAAATAATCGAGAAAATAAGACAAAGCGATCAGAATGATAAAAATAGTGAAGTATAGTTGATGGCATACCCAACATGTCCTTCGAAGGCAATAGCGCAAGCGGTGGCTAAGAGCACCATAAGATCGTCCTTCCTCTTTGCGAGATGCAAAGAGTTTAGTAACCTTGATTCTCGAGTATCGCCTCCTATAAATGGGTGCATGCCGATAAGAATGAAATACAATATAACACACAAAAGAAAGCAGAGAAGAACAAAAAGCAGTCTCACTTCATTGTCTATGAAAAACCTCCAATGAATAGTTATTTCTTGAGTTGTGGCGAAAGCCTAAGACCATTAGATTGAATGAAAAGAAAAGGACAAGCATCTTTACAAGATACAATTAAAGCGAAAATGAAAACTTTTAAGGAAAGTGAAACCTCATTGTTAATAAAAAAGAAGGTTAAAATTACAATGAAGTATTTACCTTCAATAGAGTGTCGAGCCGAAAGGAGACCAAGTTTTCCATAATCTTGACAAGCTATTTTAAGTAATGAGAGAAGCATTCTCATATTTTCACCTTTCCATAGTCCATGTTAGGTGATTCACGGTGGCAATTCACCATCAATCCATTTGCTCAAGTCTTTATTGCTTACATTTCCACCAACCAATGGACGAGGGAATGATTGTTGGCACAGAGTATTAAAATAATCACAGTCAGTTGCAAAGTGATGAAACACTTGTGTTTGAATTGACAACTTCAACATATTGAGAATGAAATAGAGGCTCATAGAATCCTTCAAATAAACATAATCATACAACATTAGCATTTAGAATAATTAACATTTATAGCAAGAGCATCATGTTTGGTACTTAAAACTCAATAAGGGATCCCCTGGCTACAAAACTATGCTTTAGACTCGCAATCAAGAAAGATATATTTTCTGGAAACTAGAACAAGAGACACAACTTCATACTATTTCTTACTTCCATCAACTTCTACAACATAAATTATATTATAAAGTAGTCTAACCTGGGTAACAAATGACGAGTTTTGTAGAGGACTACTATCCTTCATTATAATGAGTTTTCCACCAAGCCCAAAACTAACAAGTGCATGTAGAGGATGACCAAACAGATGATCTCCTGTATTGGAAGCATAAGGAAACGGATGGCTACTCAAGCGGGCTTTGGGAAACATTAATGATTTTGGCTTCCATAGAAATCATTTGAGAAATTCACTTGCTCATTTTGCTTTAAATTTGTCTGTATAAATTGGTTGTTGAGAAATTCACTTGCTCATCTGAGAAATTCACTTGCTCATTTTGCTTTAAATAGAAATCAAAGAACGATCATCTCCTTAAGCCAAGACTCAGCGAAGAATTCATAGTAGTTTTGCCTGAGAAAGAGAGAAAGAGAGGAAACGAAATGTAATATCTTTGAGAAGAGAAGATATCGTTGACTTTTACCTGGAAGAGAAGATGAAGAACGGAAGAAGGAAAATGAATGAAGAACAGAAGAAGGAGAAGGAGCCTTACCTGGATAAAGGAGGAACCAGAAAAGATTCTTGACCAAACTGATTTGCAACCCAAGGGAAAGGGGAAGGGGAAGGGGAAAGGGGAGAAGGAGGCGCCATTTTCCGGAAAATGTCTTACCGAATTCAAAAGGGTAAGACATTTCCTAAAAACAGACCTCATTTTCCCGTGTTTTGTAAAATATTTTCCCATGGAAAATCATTTACAGCCAACCAAACATCAGAAAATCCTCAAAAGCTTTTACGAAAAAGCTTTTACAAGTTACCAAACGTCAAGCTCGTATCAAATTAATGATTAATTAAAATCTTTGGCGCTCAGTGCTGGCATTGCCTGAAATTCCTGTTGCTAATTGTAGATACGAATGAATCCATCTTCACCTCGTTGTCACATTGGTACACTTTTAAATAGAAATAATGCAATTAACAGTTAGAAATCAATTTTTTCATTCGAGCTTATTGAATATCTATCTGAAAATATTCGTTTGCATATTTTTTTACTTAAGCTGGTGATAAAGATAAAAGATAACCCTATTCCTTTAAACCCCAAAATGCTTTTCTTTTCATGTAAGAAAATGATTAATTTGTCATCCATGAATGAAAGCAAGCTGTATCCACATTCTGTCCAACGGATGGATTCCATTATCAAATACAAAGAGTTTAAAGCCCTTAAAGTTGAAAAAAACATATGTGAAAAAGCTGCCGACATCTTTTGACCTTTTACACAGTATAGTTCAGAGTTCAGACAGAAACTACATTACCTTAAAAATGTCAAATTGGGTAATAATAAAAAAAACTACGAGAGCATTGCAAAATTGCCTATTTAAAGCAAGAACAGTGAAATCTATTAGTAGCTCCTTTTTTTTCAATACAACATAGCGATTTTCAACTGCTTTTCTTCAATTTCGAATGAATCAAAGTTTTGGATTTTTTGTTTACATTGATAGCAAATCTGGGTTATCCTTTTAATTTGAAGACCATCATCATCACCGTGAGCTTTGCCTCACCGAACAAGCAACCACTTGTGCCCATTGCTTCAGCCTTGTCTTCACCGTCTGCGGTGGATCAGCTTCACCGGTCATCAAACAATAAAATCAGAAAACGAAAATGAAAATGAAATAATTGCAACAGATTTAAGATAATATTGAATTGAAAATTTATTACTTACCAGGGTCAAAGATGGCATGGGGACTGCCAACAGGGGAAGGGATACTATCACAATCGGAAGCAGCTGAAGGAGACGACACAGACTTGGAAACGACGTCGTTATAGTTCTTGTTAACGGCGTAGTAAAGACCCAAAGCGGGGAAAGTACTAGACAAACGCTGATCCAACTCGGTAGAATCGAACTCAAACCCAAACCCCAACTCAATACAAGCCTTGAGTTCATCAAGGTCTTCATCCGTCACGCTCTTGCTTCTCCTCTTCTCGATTTTTCCTTTCCTTCTAAGCCATGCCTCGTCACGGTTAATATCCGGCGACCACGATCGCTGCTTGTAAAGCTGGGATAAAGGCGGCATCATCGGCGGTTGTTGTGGTGATTCTGATTCTAGCTTATTTGCTCGCTGTGGTGGAAGTGGTGGCGAGTTAATAAAATTAGACATGGAAACAGCCGCTCCCCCGAGGAGGTCCGGAGGAACCTCGCCCGCCGGGGTGGGGAGCTCAATGGCGGGTGTTGATTTTGGGATATTGGTTTACAAGCGAAGGATGAGATGGGTTATACGGTAGCGGTAGCGGTGGCGGTGGTGGGTCAGGGGTTGACGCTGAGGAGACTTGGGATTGGTTGGTCTATCTTTATTCTTTTCCCTTATTTATTTTGCTTTTAAATAAAGTTTTAAATGTTTCTTAGAAGATTGGTAATCGTAAATTATACTACTATTTGTTTCCTTATATTATATTAAGCAATCTATAAGATTTTTTTGGTTCTAATCTATAAAAAATTTAAATTAATGTTGAAATCAGCATACAATCAAGGCGAGGTCTAAGCAACTTCTATTTTAATTTGAAATTAGCTCTATATCACTTCCATATGACGATTAATTATAAAATTGAATAATGACGTGTGTGATGTAGTGGTTATCATCTTTTAATCATGAGATTTGAGTTTGATTTTTGCCTATAGAAATAGTGTAGATTTCATTGTTATTTGTTTACCTCTACTCGCGACAAGAATATTAATTATTGTCATTGACGGTGAATATATTAATTTCTAATATATAAATTTATATACATTGTATAAAATTAACAATTGAATTTAATCGAATAGAGTTAATTGCTATAGTTCAGGTCAGTTCTAAAATTTCAGATTTTAAAAGATGGAGATTAATTTTAATCAAATTAAATTATAGAAATTAAATTTATAACTTTTATAAAATACAAAGACTAATATCATAATTTAACCAATTTTCTTTCATCCTCTTTACACTAATTAATTAATTTTTCATTGAATTTTTTGAATAATATGTATAGCATATGGTCAGCTTCAGCCACTTGAAATTTGTAGCTGAGTTTCTCCAAGAAGTTTCCTTTATAAGATATAACCCAGTTTGAACACTATGACAATTCCAGTGTCGTATATGTAAAAGTAAAACAAGTATTAGAAGTTATGTTTTCCATTTGAAAAATAGATAATTTAATTTTTATATGTTAGATAAAAACGGGTTTTTATTTAAAAATTTTATCTATTTTCACTGTTAAAAGCTAATATGAGTGGCGAAATATTTAAATAGTTACATGTGGTGTGTCACATTACATCATGTTAACGTATCATAACTAATTTTTAACAGTGGAAAAATAGATGAAAATTTTTACTGATAGACCAATTTACTTTTTAATCTAATGTGTAATAATTAATTTACTTTTTTTAATAAATGATACAAAACACAATTTAATTCTTAATACAAAAATATTCATGATGATTTTATCGAAAAATAACACCTTATATATATTTATATATTCCCTCATCAACCTATCGAATGAAGTAATTAAATTAATTTATTTTTATTTCATAATTTACATAATTATTTTTGTGAAAAATAGAATGTCGGTGATGACAATATATCGCAAAGAAAAGAGAAATAACAAAGAAAAGAGAAATAAAAATAAAGAACACAGATTTTTACATGGAAACCCTTTCGGAAAAAATCACGGGCAGAGGAGAAGAAAATTTACTATGTCAAATTCGAATAATTACAAGAGGAAGACTATGTGTATTTATAGGCTTGTAAAACCATATTGTAATAGGAGTGTAGTAAGATTGAAACAAATTTTTATAATCAATATCAAATAGATAGAGTTTAATAATGTTTAAAAAACCTTATTCTAAAATAAAATAAAATAAGTGTAGTTCTATAGGGATTTTACTTTTATTTTATTTTACCACAGTATTTTATTTTAATAAGGATTCGGGTCACTTAATTCTAACAATCTCCACCTTGATACGAATTCTCAATGAACAAGACGAATTCTCAATGAACAAGTTTTTCATCGTGAACTCTCAACGAACAAGTTCTTCACCTCTTCCATAAAACCCTTTAAGGTTTAACTTCAACAATAGACACCAACCAAGTCTAAGCAATGCTCAAATTTGGTTATAGGAAGTGACTTAGTCATCATATTTGTAGGATTTTCATGAGTACTAATTTTGCTCACAACTATATCACCACAAGCAATAATATCACGAACAAAATGATACCGAACATCAATGTGTTTTGTTCTCTTATGAAACATTTGATCTTTTGTAAGAAAGATGGCACTCTGACTGTCACAAAATATTGAACTGATTTGAAGGTCTTCATTGAGTTCACTAAAGAGTCCCTTCAACCAAATAGCTTCTTTACAAGCCTCAGTAATCGCCATGTACACAGCTTCAGTTGTAGACAAAGCTACTGTAGTTTGCAAAGTAGATTTCCAACTGATTGCACAACCTCCGATTGTAAAGACATAACCAGTGAGAGATCTTCTTCTATTAAGGTCTTCAACAAAATCAGCATCAACATACCCAATGACTCCATCTCTAGTTCTTCCAAACTGTAAGCA
This sequence comes from Gossypium rotundifolium, assembly GCA_025506655.1. Lineage (NCBI taxonomy): Eukaryota > Viridiplantae > Streptophyta > Magnoliopsida > Malvales > Malvaceae > Gossypium > Gossypium rotundifolium. The sequence goes on along the minus strand of CP106723.1, from coordinate 136,942,707 downwards.
AACATCAGTAGTACCTCATAAGTATCTTAAAATCCACTAAATTGCTTTCCAATGTTCTTTACCGGATTGGCCATGTATTTGCTAACTGTACTGACTGCATATGATAAATCCGGATGCTAACAAACTATAGCATACATGAGAGATCCCACTACACTAGAGTATGGAACATGTGAACAGGCTTAGCACTCTGCATATTGAACCTATAAAGAACTTTCTCAATGTACCATTTCTGACTTAGGTACAATTTACTTGTTTTTCTATCTCTGAGAATCTTCATACCAAGTATCTTTTTTGCTGGTCCCAAATCTTTCATATCAAATTCTTCACTTAGTTGAGCTTTGACCTTTCTTATTTCTCCTTTATCTTTCGCTGCTATCAACATGACATCAACATAAAGGAGTAGATACAAAAAAGAACCATCACTATTTTTCTTAAAGTAAACACAACTGTCAAAGCTACTTCTTTTAAAATCATGAGAAGTTATAAAGGAATCAAACCTCTTGTACCACTGTCTTGGTGACTGTTTCAAACCGTAAAGGGACTTTTTTAGCAAGCAAATATAGTCCTCTTTTTCTGAGACTGTAAAACCCTCTGGTTGTTGCATGTAAATATCCTCCTCAAGTTTTCCATATAAAAATACAGTTTTTACATCTAACTGCTAAAGCTCTATATCATGCATGGCCACAATACCTAGCAAAGCTCTAATCGAACTATGTTTCACAATTAGGGAGAACACATCTGTGAAGTCCACTCCTGAATTTAACTGTAACCCTTTGCAACAAGCCTTACTTTATATCTGGGTTTTTCAACTCCTAGAGTCCCTTCTTTCTTTTTAAACAACCATTTACAACAAACAGCCTTTTTCCATTTAGGAAGTTTCACAAGATCCCATGTTCTGTTTTGGTGGAGTGATTCAATTTCCTCTTGCATAGCAACCATCCACTCACAGCTAACTACCTCAGAAGAATTAAATGGCTCTTGGTTTGCATCTATATCTTCAGCCACATTTAAAGCATAAGCAACAAGATCTGCCTCGACATACTTCTTTGGAGATTTAATTTCTCTTCTAGTTCTATTTTTGGTGATAGAGTATTGTGGTGAAGAAACAACTTTATTATAAATTTTTGTACTGGCTTGATGAGTCGACTTTGTTGTAGATTTTGGATTAATCTGATACTCCACCTGCTTTTGATTTTCTTTATTGGAAGAGTCTTTAAGAGATAAGTTAGATAACATAACAGTTTCATCAAAAACAACATCTCTGCTAATCATAACTTTTCTATTTTTAGGACACCATAACTTATACCCTTTTACACTAGCTTTATAACCAAGAAAGACACATTTAATAGATCTCGGTTCCAATTTTTCATTATCAACATAAGCATACGCAGGACACCCAAAGATCTTTAAGTCAGAATAGTCAGCAGGATTACCAGACCATACCTCTTGTGGAGTATTTTTCTCAATGGCAATAGATGAAGATCGGTTGATCAAAAAACATGCAGTAGAGGCTGCTTCGGCCCAAAATGACTTTGGTAAGTTGGCATTTGACAACTACATCAAACCTTCTCCATGATCATTCTGTTCATTCATTCTGCAACGCCATTTTGCTGTGGAATATGACGAATGGTCAAGTGTCTCACGATCCCTTCTGACTTGCACAATTTATTAAACCCATCAGAACAAAACTCTAAGCCATTTTCTGTGCGGAGATATTTTATTTGTTCTCCCATCTATTTTTTAATCATAGTTTTCCAAGACTTAAATGCGAAAAACACATCGCTTTTCTACTTTAGAAAGAATGCCCAAACTTTTCTAGAAAAATCATCAATAAAAGTTAGCATATAATTAGCTCTACCTCTTGAAGGCACTCTTGATGGCCCCCATAAATCAGAATGAATATACTCAAACGTTCCCTTTGTGTTATGGATTTCTCTGGTGAATCAAACTCTCTTTTTCTTCCCAAAAATGCAGTGATAACAAAACTTCAATTTGCAAATTCCTTACCCATCAAGAAGACCTCTTTTGCTCAATTCTTTCATGTCATTCTCACTCATATGTCCTAGGCGCATATGCCAAAGTTTAGTAATATCATAATCTAACAAGAAAGAGGAAGCGACAGCTGTATCATCTGTAACAGTAGAACCCTGCATAACATATAACTTGGCAATTTTTCTCTGCCATTTCATCAGAACTAGGGAACCTTTGGAAATCTTCAAAACCCCACTTTTAGCTATGTATTTGTACCCTTTTGAATCAAGAGTACTCAACGAAATTAAATTGCTCTTCAATTTTGGAACATGTCGTATGTCACTAAGTGTTCTGATAATTCCATCAAACATCTTAACTTTAATTGTTCCGACACCTGCGATTTTACACGAAGCATTATTTCCCATAAAAAACACCTTCAGACACTATTTCGTAAGTTGTAAACCAATCCCGATTAGGACTCATGTGGAAGGTGTAGCTCGAATCAAGGATTCACTTCTCACTCACTTTAGAATTGTTGACAGAAGCGACTAGAAGTTCACCATCGCTGTAGTCTTCTACAACATCAGCTTCACCAGAATTTTCTGGTTATTTTCCCTTTTGATTCATAGCCTCCCTTTTGATCTTGTTCTGTAGCTTATAGCACTCAGATTTAATGTGCCCTTTCTTCTTGCAGAAGTTACAAGTTTTACCTTTGTTTAAAGACTTCGATTTACCCTTAGATTTACCGCGAGGATTCCGTTCCTATATCCTTCCACGATTATCATCAATATTCCAATCTTGTTTCCACGAACAATGAGACCATCTCCTTAAGAGTCGGTTTTAATCACAAGATGCTTCATCTTATCATAGAGGTTAAAGAATCATAAACCTCATCAACTATGAGAGACTTGTGGTTATATAAAATCGTGTCTCTAAATGTTGAATAAGACGGGGGCAACGAACAAAGTAGAATCAACCTTAGATTTTCCTTATCATACTGAACTCCATGGCCTCCAAGTTTGAGAGTATTTCTTTAAACACTGTTAAGTGTTCGTGCACAGACGCACCTTCCTCCAAACAATGAGCATAAAGACTGCTTCATATGGAACTTGCTGGTTAGAGTTTTCGACATACATATTTGTTCCAGCCTATTCCATAATGCTGCGGCGGTCTTCTCCTTCATTACATCCTGCAAAATTTCGTTAGACAAATGCAAATGTAATTGTGTTAACGCCTTTCGATCCTTACGCTTCTTCTCTTCATTCGTTAATGTCGAAGGCATCTTATCCATCCCTAGTAGGGCATCCTCCATATCCATCTATGTAAGAACTACTTGCATCTTAATTTTTCGCAACGCAAATCTGGTGTTGTAAACCAATAGCGAAATTTCACACTTCAAAGACGCTATTACCGTGATCGAGATGAACAACCCGGAAGCTCTGATACCAATTTGTAAAAATAGAATGCCGGTAATGATAATATATCGCAAAGAAAAGAGAAATAAACATAAAGAACACACAGATTTTTACATGGAAACCCTTTCGGAAAAAAAACCACGAGCAGAGGAGAAGAAAATTCACTATGTCGAATTCAAATAATTACAAGAGGAATAGACTGTGTCTATTTATAGGCTTGTAAAACCGTATTCTAATAGGAGTGTAGTAAGATTGAAACAATTTATTCTAATCAATATTAAATAAATGGAGTTTAATAAGGTTTAAAAAACCTTATTCTAAAATAAAATAAAAGAAGTGTAGTTCTATAGGGATTTTACTTTTATTTTATTTAATTACCACTATATTTTATTTAAATAAAGATTTAAATCACTTAATTCTAACAATTTTTTATGAATTTCATTAACATGATTTACATAAAACCAATCCTTATTTTTGGTTAATATATTGGTTGCCGGTCATAACAAGCCTTTCTAAGCTATTGACTTGAACCACAAGGCATCCCATGGGGCATGGGCATACCCCCCTGTATCAATAAATTTTCACAGCATATTCCACTCGCCGATGCTTTACATGTCATGTTTGAATGTGGTAGAAGAGTTTATGTCGGCAGCTTATCATCATACAATTTCACAATATAAATTCTTCAAATTTTTTAAATAAAAATATAAGCCACATATAAAAAAATAAAAATTTGAGGTTATATTAAAGTTTTATAATAGATATTATCTTTGCAGATATTTATAATTTTTAATAATTATTTTAAACTATTAAATAAAAATATTTATTCATTTATAACTTTCAATATAAAAGTATTGATATATATTTCCAAAAGAAGATTTCTGAAAAAATACTATTAGAGATAATGTACAATAGATACTTGAGTAAATTAAATAGGTTTGAGAGGCACTGAGAAGAGTTGTAGAAGTCCTAGTCTTACGCACATTTTATTTGCTGTGACAACATAGCCTTTGGTGAGGCTATGAGAAGTGGTGCTTTGTTTTGATCCATCATTCAGGAATACGAAAATTTCTCGAGCCAACAGGTTAATTTTGGTAAATTTACTTATTTTAGCGGTCGACTTTATGTAAGCCTAAATTTATTGGGAGCATGTGGTTTCATGATATGGGGAAGTTCAACATTGCTTTGTTATCCATAAAGTTCAACAGGAGTCGAGAGATATATTAAGATATTAAGACTACTGTTATTGAGCCATTTGCTTTTATTACCTTATGGAGCTAAAAATGATCTCTAACATAGGTAGCAACCCAGGCCAGCTTCAACAAGCGTGGAAACAACCGCCGCCACATGAAAGGGAAGGCCAGTGTTGGTATCATAGGCCGTGACTGCAATGGAGCAATTATTGGGATTTGCATGCAATAGAGGCTAAGGCTTAATTTGGATGGGTGGTGTGTTTATTTCTGGTGAGTTTAAAAACAACGGTAGCAGTGATTAATTCTTGATTGGTGAGATTGAATTGCGGTGAGTTTAGAAACAGCGGTGAAGTGTATGTTTGAATTCAAACGTAGTCATAGCGATGATGTGAGAATATAAAATAATTTTTAAAGACATCATATTAGAATTGATATATATCAAAAGTTTTTAAATTATTTTACTTTTATAAAATTATTAAAATATATGAATTTATAAATTCATTTAATAAAATATTAAAATATATCTTTTAATATTTTATTTATTATCCTATAAATAATCATATTTGTTTTTATTTAAATGATAATTATAACAAACACCTCAATTGTTATTCACTTATTGTCCTATAAATAAAAAGACCTAACAAATAAATGAATCTATATCAACAGCCCCATCAAAATCTAAAAGGAAAATGAAAAGACATAAAAAAATAAATGAACCTAATCCTATAACCCATCTTTTTTATTTCTTTCTTTTCATCAGACTTTTTACTCTATCCATTTTAAAGTTTCCTCTTTTACTTCAAAGGGCATTTCGGTTTCTTTTTCACTAGCATTTCAAATTGCTCCAGACTTTCTTCTTCCTTCTCAGTCTAAAGATCTCTTCCTTAACTGCTCTAATATCTGTGGCCGAATGGAATCTGGAATCTCTCCCTCCAGGTAAAACTCCTCTCTTTTATAAAGCATTTCTCTTGTTATTAAATCGGCACAAGTATTTTCTGTCCTTGGGATAAATCGAAATCTGATTTCTTGAGACATTAAATAGAAAGGGCCATGGGTAAAATTAGAAAAAAGGGCTGTGTTGAGTGCACTGAAGCAAAACCATCAGTGAATAATTGGAGGTGCAGCACGGTGGGAATCAGTCCATTGAGCAATGGAGGTATTATCCAAACACCTCATCAGTTAGATTAAATTAAAAAAGTGGTTTAAACACACTGGTGGAAGCCTAAATATACTTGTATTACTAAATGTAACCAATGACCACTCTTCACATAAATTACATGCAAGACTACGACTGTTCCACTTTTGAAGTGGTCACCAACGTCCAATCATAATCGAAAATGCTTCTATAACACTATAACCACCGTTTAAATCCTTGGTCGTTGAAGTTGGAGCTGATTTCCCCTTTGGTTGCGAATCATTAACATTCCTTGAACCAATCTCTTCCAACGTCTTCTCGACAATGGAATGACCGTGATCAACAATGCAATTGCAGACGCCGTGCTTGATAAAATAAACAAACCTAAGAAGGGTCTGGGTCCTATTCCTCGTTTCATGGTGTCATCAATATTTGAACTCGAACAATCTGAAAAAGATAGCACATCTAAATCTTCTTCCTTAATCTGCTTGAATCCGAGCACCGCCTTGATATCCCACTAACAGAAGGAAAACTCCGTGGAAAAATCTGTAATGCAAGAAAAAAAAAAAAACCCCAAAATGGTTAAAAAGAAAAGCCCTGAAAGCTTGAACAACAAATTAATATAACCAAAATTGAAAGGGCATGATTTATATTACAATGGAAGAACCGTGTGGATTACAGTTTGGGTTTCCAAAACTTTGCAGTATTTTGCAAGCAAACAGTGATTATCAGGCGTCCAAAAGAAGGCAGCCGTTATAACTCCAGTTTATAGTGCCTTGGCACAATCATCAAATGAAGATTGAGTACTGTGCTTGATATTCTTTCTTTGGAACCCAATGTCCTCCACGAAATGTTGCAACATCATTGAGTCTTCCATATCACAACCCAAAATTGCTTTTGTTCTCTTGAGATATTTTATATCTAACCAACATGACGATGACTCGATTTCTGAGCATGTTGTTATCATGGAAGTAAAGCTTTGTGTATAGGTTGAGAAACAACCAGGATTAGGACCAACCACGGGGCCAACACAAAATAAGTCAAGTTGTTCCTGGGTAATCGTCTTGCAATTTAAATAATTTGAGTATACCTGTAAATGGTCATGCTCAGAAACTAGGTGAACTACCATAGATTTATCTTACTATGCCCTCCATAGAAGAGAGTTGCTATAGGGAACCACAATATAGCTCTAACTTGTCCAAAATGTCTAGTTGTAGATTCAACTAACCAAATAAAAAAAAAAAAGAATTGAAGACCGTCATAGCTGACAAAGAAAACCTCATCTCTATTAGAATGATAGCTCTGTTTGTAACTAACGTCAGTTAGGTTATTTGTTAATAATGGTAGTTAGTAGTTGTTTCTGTTAGCTGTTATCAGCAGTTGAAAATCGCATGCTTCTTTTTATAAGCATGCACCAGTATGTACAAAGTAATTTTTTCATTAATGAAGTATCTCTTCTTGAAACCCTTGCTGTCTTTCTTCTCTTTGCTATAATCTTAACATGGTATCAGATGTCCATTACGTCCTGGGTTAGTTGCTCATGAGTTTGCTCTCCAGCCCGTCTGTTCACTCAGTTGCACCAGTAATGTCAAACGCGCTTCAAGATGAGGTTGTTGACAGTCGCTTCTTCTCCACTAAGAAGGTCAGCATGCTTCTTGATGACAACAATTATTTGTTGTGGCGCCAGCAGATTCTTCTTGCCATCAAGACGTTTAAGCTTCAGAAATATATTGATCGAAGGTTTGCTCCCCTTCCTCCATCTGTTCTTGATGATGCTGGGGTCTCTCAAGAAAATCCGAGTTTGCTCGTTTTGAACAGCAAGAGAGTGCCTTAGCTTCTTGGCTATTATCCTCAGTAAGTCCCTCTGTTCTACCTCATCTCATTGGTCTAGATACGAGTCTTCAAATCTGGAATACTCTTGTCAGTTTGTTTGGTAGCAAGACCACATCTCAGTTAATGTTTTATAGAAGATCATTGCACTCTCAAAGAAAAGTTGATCTTTCTATGAAGGAATTTCTAATGAAAATTAAGGGATATTGTGATAGTCTTGCTAGTTGTGGGGAGGTTATAAGTGAACGGGAACATGTTACAGCAATTCTCAATGGCTTATCGTTGGAGTATGAGTCCGTCCTCACGATCATCACTGCCAGCTTGGTGCCTTACAGTGTTCAAGGTGTGACCACTATGTTGCTTGATGATGAAGCTCGTCAACAACTTACTCTACTTGACACTCCCAGTTCTGCACACATGGTCACTCAACAACCTGTTGCTTCTGAAGATAACAATGTCTCTTCACCACCTTATAGACCATCTTCAAATGGTCGTGGTCGTGGTCATAGGCGAGGACATTTTTCAAATGGTCGGTTTCAATGTCAATTGTGTGGGAAAACTGGCCACCTCGTTGATCATTGCTATCACAGGTTTGATACCACATATAAAAGCACAGGCTATCGACCCCCTCCCTCTCCGCAGGCCAACATTTGCATGACTGGCGCTGGTTCTTCTTTTAATCCTTGGATGGCACCTTCTATCCCTCTTGTGCCTCCTTATTCTCAACAAAGTTGGTTTGCGCCCCCATCACATCTACCTACCGAGTAATCTCATTCTTCATTAATTCTATGCAACATGTTGCTGCACCTGCTTCAGGCTCACCAACGTCTCACTCAACAACTTCTCCTCAAGCTCTACTTGCCACACCTGAGACTGCTTGTGATAATGCTTGGTACCCTGATTCTAGAGCATCTCATCATCTCACTCATTCCTCGACTTCATTATCTGACAGTATGCCATACAATGGCCCAGGTAAAGTGTATATGGGCAATGGTAATGCACTTCCTATTAAATTAACTGGACAGTCTTCTCTACTTACTCGAGCACATCCTTTATTCATGAAGTCTTTATTGTTTGTTCCTGGCATAACCAAAAACTTACTCTCTGTGTCAAAATTTACAAAGGATAACAAGGTAATGTTTGAGTTCTCTCCTACACGTGTCAGGTTCGTGATTTGCAGACTAACGAGGTTCTGCTTCGGGGGTCAGTGCAAAATGGGCTATACAAGCTTGACTCATTTTCATGACACATGCAACCGGTTCTTCATCAGCTCATTGCTTTGCTGCTACGGCTTCTCTTTCTCTTAGTCTATGGCATTCTAGACTAGAACATCCTTGAACAGCTACACTCAAAAAGGCACTACATAGTTGTAATATATACATTGGTTCCTCAGCTTCTATTGATTGTATTGCCTTTCATTTAGGCAAAGAACACAAGCAACCATTTTCTAAGTCTACAACTACATACAATAAACCCTTACAACTTATTGTTATAGATGTTTGGGGCCCTGCTCCAATCTCTTCTAATGGTTTTCACTACTATGTTACATTTACTAATGCTTATAGTCGATATACTTGGCTCTATTTCTTGAAGAAAAAGTCAGACATTCTTCACATGTTCATCACTTTTCATAAACAGGCAGAACGAATTCTTGGTTGCAAACTTCAAGCTCTACAAACTGATGGGGTGGTGAGTTTTAGTCTTTGCGAACATACTTGACACAACAAGGCATTCAACAGAGGGTTACATGTCCATATAGCTCAGAACAGAATGGGTTAGTTGAAAGGAAGCACAGGCAGATTGTGGAAGCAGGCTTGTCCATGCTTGCCCATACATATATGCCCTTGTCCTATTGGAACGATGCCTTCAGCAGTGTTGTCTACCTTATCAATAGATTATCTTCCTCTCTTTTAGGCAATATCTCACCTCATTAGAAGTTATTTCGAGCTCAACCAAACTATTTTTTTCTGCGAGCCTTTGGCTGCTTATGTTTTTCAACCTCAGACCACACAACACTCACAAACTTCAGTTTCGTTTCACACCACACATTTCTAGGATACTCACCTTTACACAAAGGCTATCATTGTCGAGACAATACTGGTAAAATATACATTTTAGACATGTTATCTTTCATGAGACGTATTTTCCTTTCAAAACCAGTACCTCTCATCCTAATATCATTACAAGTACTTATCCCTCAAGCTCTAGATTGCTTGTCATGACCCCTACACCCTCTTCTACCATCACATCTGAACTACCTACCCCATAACCAAACTGTACTAGTTCTACACCAACTTCACCCTTGATTAATCAAAAACCCTCTCAGACGTCATTCCCACCACCCTCTATTCCTATAGTTGCCCCACCTACTGCTCGCCAACCACCCACTCAACCAACAATCTCTCAACCCATCTCCCATGCCATGATCACTCGCAGCAAAAGCAGTGTTTTTAAACCGAAGGCTTATCTAACTAGGGCAGAATCAAGTGATACTCCTGATGATATTCATGATGCTATGAGAAATGAGGATTGGCAAGCAGCAGTCCATAATGAGCTACAGGCACTTCTTAAAAACAACACATGGACTCTTTGTGATCTTCTTTCTAATCGAAGAGCTATTGGGTGCAAATGGCTGTTTAAAGTAAAAAGAAGGCCGATGGGACTATTGACAGGTATAAAGCTCGCCTAGTTGCCAAGGGTTTCTCTCAACATGCTGGACTTGACTTTCATGACACATTTAGTCCAGTGGTTCGAGCAGCAACCATTCGTGTTGTCCTTGAGGTTGTTGTCATGAAGGGATGGACTTTGCGACAGATTGATGTTAATAATGCCTTTCTCAATGGTGATTTGACAGAAGACATTTACATGACCCAACCACTAGGCTTTGAAGTTCCAGGTGTCAATGGTCAGCAGCTTGTTTGCAAACTTAACAAAGCTCTCTATGGTTTGCGCCAAGCACCTCGAGCATGGTTCCACACTCTCAGGCAATACTTGGTTACTCAGCTTAAATTCAATGTTTCCAAGGCTGATTCCTCATTGTTTATTCGATCAACATTTGGAAATGTGGTACTGCTTATGGTATATGTCGATGATATTGTGATAACAGGCAGCTTGAATACTGAGTTAGATAGTGTGGTTCAACAACCTCACAGAAAGTTTGCTCTCAAGGACATGGGGCAATTGAGTTTTTTCTTAGGAATCGAAGTGCACCATCCATATCTTAGGTTGTTCTTGAGCCAGAAGAAATATATTTTAGAAATTCTTTCCAAGACTGGCATGGAAGGAGCTGCAGCTACGCCAACGCCTATGGTTAATACTCCAAAATTGACCGTGTCCGATGGTAGCCCTCCATTCACTGATACTCATTTATATCGCAGTACCATAGGGATGCTTCAATACTTGTGTGCCACGCGACTGAGTTGTCATTTTGTGTGAATAAGCTAAGCCAGTATATGAACCTCCCAAGTGAAATGCATTGGCGAGCAGTAAAGAGGGTGTTACGATATCTTGTTGGGACAGTTGACCATGGTTTGTGTATCACCAAAGGACAAGCTGATCTTGTGTGTTACTCAAATGCTGATTGGGCCTCATCTATTGAAGATCACCACTCCACTACTTGGTACGTTGTATACCTTGGGCAAAACCCTATTGCATGGTGTTCCAAGAAGCAAAATGTTGTGTCTCGGTCCTCCTCAGAAGCTGAATATCAAGTCTTGCCAACTGTATATCGGAAACTTATGTGGGTTAAGCAGTTGACAGATGAAATTGGAGTTTTGGATGGATGTTCAATACCTATAGTTTGGTGTGATAATGCATCTACTATTTCCATAGCAGCAAATCCCACACATCATGCTTGGATGAAGCACGTAGAAATAGATCATCATTTTGTACGAGAAAAGGTCCTAGCTGGGTCTCTACAAGTGAACTTTGTCCCTTCTACACATCAAGTTGCCGATGTACTTACTAAACCCATTACCCCTAAGCTCTTTGAATCATTTCGACAAGCACTCAAAGTATGCACCAAAAGTGCTGCTAACAAATATTCAACCATCAAAGAAGTCGAGAGAATGTCAGAATGATAGCTGTGTTTGTAACTAACATCAGTTAGGTTATTTGTTAATAATGGTAGTTAGCAGTTGTTTCTGTTAGCTGTTATCAGCAGTTGAAAACTACATGCTTCTCTTTATAAGCATGCACCAGTATGTACAAAGTAATTTTTTCATTAATGAAGTATCTCTTCTTGAAACTCTTGCTATCTTTCTTCTCTTTGCTATAATCTTAACAATCTCGTTGGTGAAAGGCATCATGAATGAAAAAACTTGGTTCAGCTCATAGTCTTCCTTATTCCGTGCTTAAGATGGATATGAATGCTTTAATACATAAAAAAAGATTTGGAAATTTCAGTTAGTCAATAGATATTTTATAATAGCTACTTATTATAAGCTTCAAGACTCAGATCTTCAAAACTTTAATCTTCAATCTCATAACAGAATAAAGAACAACTTATGTATATCTTGGTAGAGTTAGTACTAAATGTAAAGCGAAGAGAAAGGGATTATAAGGAACAAACTAACGTTGCGAGAAACTTTTTCAGCGATAGATCAATAGAATCTTGTAATGGAACCAAGTCATAAATGGTACCGGTTGCCATCATTGTGTTTCCTTGTGGTTCTTGTCGTCATGGCTTATATAAGCAAACTGCCTGGGAATCGATCTTACTGCTGCAGCAATGCTTAACTCTGTATAATAGTGAACTAGCTTGGATGTTGAAAATGATAAAGTCGCAGCTATTTGAATGATCCCACCTGTATTTTGCGTTGGAGGGCGGCTTTTCAAGTTGAAAATGACAATATCTAAATCACACTCTGTCAGACTTCTCGTAGACAAGCATTCTGGGCTCTAACTCTCGATAATAGTCGATTACACTAATCATTTGGTAAACAATTTCATGCAAAACTGTTTAACAGAAATTAGTGTGATTACATGCAACTTGTTGATGATTCATTTACCGCTGTTGCTTCAGCTCTTGCAGGCAGAGCACAAATTACGGTCACCTTGGCTATCCTGGTAAACGTATTGATTTTTGAAAGAATGCTTATGAAAATAGAAACAAAATTAATTTTAAACTGAAATTATTATTCCTTGACATGAATGAACACCAAGATGATGTATTTATACACAAATAGAGTTACGAAAACTGTTTAACAGAAGTAGTTGTAACAGACTAACAGTTCACAACTTCTAATAATTTCTATAATTTCATAACTTGTGACAGTACATAGAATTGGCAACCTACGTGAATTCAGATTCTTGAAGGCCTCATAATCTGCAGTATTATCAACAACAGTCAGATTCATACATCAATTTTAACATAACTAAACTTGACAAAGCTAGAAAATGTTTTTAGGGGTCAAAATTAAATTTTAATAGTTTATTATTTTTATAATTTTTAAATGATTAAATTATATTTTATCATTTTTAGGGGACCAAAATATAATTTTATCTTTACTAATTTAAAATTTTAAAAGTTTCTAATTTTAGGGAGCTGGGATCTACCAATCCTCCTATACTGTTGGGATTTAGACAATGATAGATGAAGGTTAATCTAAAGCTTGAGCAACTAGGCTTGATGCTTGGTGAAGAAACAAAAATAGAAAATATCTTGAAGAATAGAAAACAAAGAAAGTAGAGGGTATTTTGAATGAAATTTGCTGATAATTTCATTAACCAAAAAAGATGGCATGATGCCAATACATATACCAGTTCATGAGCTGGTCAAAATGTCACTAACTTCACTTAATCATCACCTACTACCACTAAATACATTGAAACTTGTAAAATGAAACTTGTACACTTTAAGAAAGTTGATTTAACAGCTCAAACACTACCTAATTACATTAAATACATTACCAACCTAGTTCAAAACAAACTAGATTACTTGACATTAACTAAACTAAGAAAGCTTTGCTGTTACAGGAGGCATTCGTGATGCAGCATGTTTACAAGCTGCATGCACTTCATCCGGTAATATTATAGCAGCTTGATCTTTTTATAGCTGCATGTACTTCATCGAAAAATATTATAGTAGCTTGACCTTCCAGCTTGATCTTCAACACTTCATCCGCATGACTTGTGCTGCATGGTCTGCTCCTTATGTGCTGCATGCAGGCCAACTTCAACACTCTTAATTGGCTTGCATGCTGCAGAGTTTTGACTGAACCTTCTACAATCAGCCTTGCTTTGAGTTTGTTCAAGCTACCATCAACATTGTGCTTGGATCGAAACACCCACTTCACTCCAATGACTTTCTTGTTTGCTGGTCTCTCAACTAGTTGCCAAGTTTGATTCTTCTCAATCATATTGATTTTATCAGCCATTGCCTATTTCCAGCCTTGTTGAGCTTCAGCCTCTTCAAAACAGCTTGGTTCAACTGCAGCCACTTGAGCTCTTTCATAAATCTCAACCAATGGCCTAGTGCCTCTGACTGGTTCATCATCAATATCCATTTCAGGACCATTTTGATCAGGTTTAGTCTGATCTGTCACAAGATCTTCAGTAGCAGTAGCGACAGGAAGCTCCTCCTTTTCCTCAACTGAATTAGTAAAGTTTTCAACCAGGTCTTCTTTGGTTAGCTGAGCCATTGATTTGTAGTTGGCATGACCAAGTCTCTTGTGCCACAGCTTGGATTCATTTGAAGCAGCTGTGTAGGCACTATCTAAGCCTTTGTTCCAGTCCGCAACAAAGCTTTTGTCAGCCATGGTTACTAACATGAGCTTGGATCCATTTGGATCACTGATTAAGCATTCCTTGCCTTTGAACACCACAAAATAGCCTTTTTCTAGCAACTGAACTATACTAAGTAGGTTTCTATCAATTTCAGGCACCAACAGGACATTTGAAATAAGTTTAGTACATGTAAGAGTGTCAATCAACACATCTCATTTGCCTTCAGCTTTGATGAAGTGTCCATTTCCAACCTTCACCCTTTTTTTGAAGCTTTTGTCAATTGACTTGAAGATGGCAACATCATGAGTCATGTGGTTTGTGCAACCACTGTCTATCAGTCATCCCTTTGTAGCCTTTTCTTTAGTAGCTAAGTAAGAAACTGCAAAAAGTTGCTCTTCTTGGTCACTGCCCTCTTCTGCTATTTGAGCTTTAGCTCTTGGCTGTTGAGATTGTTTTTGTCTTTGCTTGCCTTTGTTTCTGCAGACTTTCTCAGCATGGCCCATCTTTTTGCAGAATTTGCACTGCACATCAGGCCTGAACCAACATACTTCACCCGGATGACTTACCTTTCTATAGTGTGGGCAGGGTGGATATCTTCTTTCACCATCTACTCTAGGCTTGTTTGGCCAGGATTTCTTCCTTTTGTATGCAGAGGAGCTCAAGGCTGGTATGCTTTTAGCTTGCAAAGCACCTTCTTGATGCTCCTCCAGTTTGTTGACTCTCCTTTGCTCTTAAGCATAAAGAGCATTTATCAGTTCTGTCAATGAAATGCTGGTTAAGTCTATCGAGTCTTCAAGAGATGATATTTTTGCCTCATACCTTTCAGGCAAGGTTGAGATCACCTTCTCCACAATTATTGCTTCACTAAACTATTCTCCAAGCACTCTAATGCTGTTCACTATAGCCATAATTCTGTTTGAGTATTGTTTTATTGTTTCTTCCTCCTTCATCTTCAAGTTTTCAAAATCCCTTCTCAAATTCAGTAGCTGTTGTTGTCTTGTTCTTTCAGTCCCTTGGAATTCCTCCTTCAGCTTATCCTAGGCCTGTTTTGGTCACTCACAAGCCATGATTCTTGTAAAAATCACATCAGACACACTGTTTTGGATGCAAGACATGGTTTTGTGCCTTTTGGTTCTTTCATCTGCATGTTGTCTAATCTGAGCCACTGTTGGATTGGCTCTTAGAGGTGTTGGTTCAACATCTAAGTTGACAACCTCCCACAAATCGAATGCCTGCAGGTAGGTCTTCATTTTGACTACCCAAATGTGATAGCCCTCTCCATCGAAGACTAGTGGTGCAGCTGGTGAAAAACTTGAGGAAGACATGGTTTTTAAAGATTGAAATATGACAGGTCCACTAAGAATTTGGCTCTAGATACCAATTGTTGGGATTTGGACAATGATAGATGAAGGTTCATCTGAAGTCCCTAATTATTTTTATCCAATTTTTAATGATTTTCCAAAGTCAAAACAGGGGAATCCGAAATCATTCTGACCTTGTCTCACAAACTCTGTTATATCTCATGATTTACAATTCCATTACTTACACCGTTTCTTCTATAAGAAACTAGACTAAATAATATTTAATTTCATATTTTATTAATCCTCTAATTTGATTTCTACAATTTTTGGTGATTTTTCAAAATTAGTCTATTGCTGATGTCCAAAACTGTTTCTTATAACTTATTTTACAATTTAATCCTAATTAAGTTTCCTTACTTTCCTAACTCAATTCATAATTCTTTTCTATTCAAATTCCATCCAAAATCAAATTTAACTACTAAATTTTCAGCATATTTTCCTAATTTTGAATTTTCCTCAATTTAGTCCCTACAACATAAAACTTATAGGTTACTTCTCAATTAAATCCTTTTATCAATTCTAACTTGAAATTCATTCAATTAAGTCCCTAATTCATGTTTTTGTTCAACATAAACTATACTTGAGAACTCATAAAGTTTTAATATGTCAACTTAGCCTCATCAAAACCTTATTCTAAAGCTTCTAAAATATCAAAATTAAAAGAAAAGGACTTGATTAACTTACCAAAAATGAGCTCCAAGCTTCTAATCTCTAATTTCCCCATTTTTCTTTTCTTTCCTTTTTTTTCCTTCCCTATTTTCGTTGCTTCCTCTCTGTAACTCTTCTTCCCTTCTCTCATTTATATCTTATATATATATATATATATATATATATATGTTAATAATAAATATCTAACTAATAACTAATACATATATTACAAATGTATATAAATATTTTTTACACTTGTACTCAATCTTAATCTTACACTTGTAATGAATTAATTTATTAGTTACATAAAATCTTATAATTTAATTGTTTATCAAATAAATATCTTTTACATAATGATAATAAATAAATAAATAAATATCTATTTAATAAACAATATAAATATTACACTTGTACATATACATATTATTACACGTGTTTTATCATTACCATCCATTTGTCATATTTGAATTTATTTCATAATATAATAACAATAATTAATATATAAAATTAAATAAAATAATAGAATAATAATAAATATCTTATTAAATAATATTTTTCTAATTAAATAATTATAAAGTATTATCAACATCATCATTACTTTTAGATTTCTCTCTTCTAATTGACCATTTTGTCCCTTGTGATCTTTTTAAATTTCATCTTTGAGTCATTACTTAATTTGGTAAAATTATTATTTAGTCCCTCATATTTCTTCACTTATTCAATTGGTCCTAATTCATCCATTTTTCTTAGTTTCTAAATCATTCCACCCATAAAATATTTATACTATTGGTCCTTCAACTTTTTCATATTTACACTCAACCCCTTAAATTTTAAGTATTTACTCTTGGGCAACAAAACCTTTCTCACTTTTACAATTTAGTCTTTTCTTGAATTAATATATCATAATATACTTCCTAATGACAACTCAAATTTCCTCTTCTCGTCACTTTATTTTCTTATTTTACTATATCAAGGATAATATTTCACTGTAGAAATTTTCGGGGTGTTACATTTCTCTCCCCCTTAAAAGAAATTTCGTCCTCTAAATTTCCTTGTTTTCTTTTGATCATGAACTTCATTATTTCCAAAATTTTATAGCTCCTTTGTGCACATATTTATCTAGTTTATCATCTATATCTATTCCATATCCTTTCAGTTCACAATTTATTTTTAATTTAATATTGCGAACATACCTTATAACGAAAATTGCTTATCTTTTTATAATAGGCCCAATAGACTAAACAGAACACTTAGGATATACGAAACAAATATAGAAGTGTATTATTATGTACTATTAATCACATAGCACTTGATGAGTACCAAGGTGTTATAATCAGAGAATACGCTAGAGTCCCTTAATGGTATACCACTAATCTTATTTACTTGGGCAAATTACATTATGCACGCATATCACTTTTACACTTTTAGCATAATGCTTTTACATACTTTACAATTTAATCATTGTGCTAAAAACCTGTATGTTTATAACTTTTCTTTCTTTAATATATGTATAGTCATTTGTATGTGTCATAATTGGTTTGGCCTAAAATGTTGGCCTTTAATATTTAGTAGTTCATTTTGTATAAGGCCATTGATGTTGGTTAGTATTATTCAAGTTATATATTTGTGATGATGAAATTTTATGACTCGGTTTAATACGTTTACAAGTTTATGTGTTCGGTAATGCCTCGTACCCTATTCCGACGTCGAATACGGGTAAGGGGTGTTATAATTAAGCGAGGAATGATTAGCACCCTCGTAACGCATAAAATTGGTACCGAATTGATTGATTAACGTCTTTATGTCAAAACTTAAAAAAGATTTTAAAATACAATCCTCTTTGTTTAAAGAAAAACTTGAATAAATTAAATTGGATGCAGAGACCCGCTTATTTCGAAGAAGTAAAATGTTATGCCCAGAGAGTTAGGATACGTCATTTTGAATCCCTGAAACTAAACTTGTCTTTTGACTTTTAAAACTCAAACATTTAAATTTGAGAAGGATATTCGGTTATTTGGGTCAAATGAAAGATTGGAACCCAATAAGTTAGGGCACAATTTCTCAAAATTCCAAATATAGAATATTGCCTTTGTTTTTTAGAAATCCTTACCTCGAGATAACAAAATGTCACATCCAAAGAAATTAGGACACAACAATTTTGAATTCTCGAGAATAAGTTTTTTATTTAAATTTTATGCTTTGATTTTAAAAAGAAAATAATAGGTTCTTTAGACTCGATGAGAAAAATCGAAACCCAGTAAGTTAGGGTATGATTTCTTTCGAACCTTAGAACGCGAAGTATTTGCTTATTTCAAAACAAAGATTAATGTATCGGGTAAAATGTAACATGATTTTGTAGTAATATGTAAAATAAATTACGGTGCTTATATGCATACGGAATAATAAATATGTTAATGCATGACAATATAAAAGATGAAAGTAAAATAAACGAGCCGTAAATAAATGAAAATAATAATAAAAGAAAAAGCTAAAATTTAGAACCAAAGAATTAACACTAAACAAATAAATAAACAAGCAATGTAATACAAATTAAAAAAAATCATAATGTTAATGATAATAATGGTGATATTAATAAAATAAAAAAATTTGAAGTATTAAAACTATATAGAAAGATATAAATAAGTAAATAATAAAATGATAAAATAAATATATGTATTAAAAAATTAAGCACATAAATATTAAGGAAATAATGGTAATAATAACAAGGTTAATTAATAATATATTAATAATAATAATATGTTAATACTAAAATTAATGATTATAGTAATAATATTAAAAAAAATAGTAAGAATAATAAGAATAATGGTAGTAATATTAAAATTAATAGTAATAATAATAATACTAATAATTGTAATAATAATATTTATAATATTATTGAAAATAATAATAATAACAACAATACATGAATAATGATAGTAAAAAATACATAATAATAATAATAATAATAATAATAATAATAATAATAATAATAATAATAACTAAAAGGATTTAATTGAAACTAAAATGAAATTAAAGGCCCAAATCGTGATAAGACAAAAGTCTAGGCTTAAAATGAAATTCAAACAGAGTTTTAGGGCAGAATCGGGAATAAAACAAAGTAAAGGACCAGATTGTAGTGCGTGAATAACAAGGAGGGACCTAACGGAGAAATATCCCTGCCCTCCAAAATGCAGCATTTCAATGAGGACCAAATTGAAACCATGATGAAATTAAGGGGAAAATTAAAAAATGAGAGGAACTTAATTGTAAAATGATAAAAAAGCGGAAGGGGCCAGCGCACAAATATCCCAAAAGGAAAAACACGCAGATCCCCCCTGGTGGGCCGGGTAGATGCAGGTCACCTTGAAACGGCGCCGTGTTGGCACTTTGGTGGCCAAAGCAAAACGACGCTGTTTTGCTTCTAGTATAAATAATAAAAACCTTTAAAAAAACATTTTGACCTTCCCCTTAAAAAAAACTTAGGTTTCTCTCCCCCCTCTCCTTGAGTTCGAATTCAGAGAGGGCTTGGTGACATCAATGCGTCGTCTTACGCCATGCACAATGACCAAAATCTGAAAAAGGTAGTTATATATATATATATATATATATATATATACATAAATATTTAAAAAAAGGATAAAAAATCTTCGTAGTTCTTATGTTAACAGTTTCGAAAAAAAAAAAAGAAGAAAAATGAAAAAAAAAACACCTTTTTTGCTTTCTGATTTCGTATTGATTTTGTATCTATTCGTAAAAAATGTTCAGAGTACAAAAGGTTTTTCTTTCCCTTTTTTATAGCTGAATATAAATAATAAAAAAATACAATATTTGTTTTTGTTGTGCTGTCTTTGTTGCTTTACTGTGCTGCTTTCTATTTTGCGGTGAAACCGTCGAGGTGACGTGAAAGAGGTGGTGGCACACGTGTGGTGGAGAGTCTGGCTTAGGCATTCTCGAAACCTCTAGGGTTTCTTGTTAAAATTTTTGGGCCATTTGGGCCTTATAATTGGGCCACTGTAATTTTGGACTGTTTATTATTAGACTTATTATTATTGTTTTATTTTGTGTTTTTTTTTTTTTTATTTGGTTTTACTTAGATAGTTGGACCAGGCGAAATAGGCCTATTACACTTATCATTCAGATACAATACTGGTCTACCTTGTAGTTCATCAATTGTTGACCATCTCCGACACTTCCAACATTTTCAACTAATCCTTGCTAGTTGAACCTGAAGCTTATTTCCCTTCTGGTTTCGAGAAAACAGAGTAGTCAGCCACACCCAAAGCTCTCTACCCATCAACATTCCTTGAACCAGCCTCTCCCAACGTCTTCTCAATAGTCGAATGACCGTGATCACCAATGCAATTGCAGACGCCGAGCCTGATAAAATAAAAAAACCCGAGAAGGGTCCAGGTCCTATTCCTCTTTTCATGGTACCATCATTAGTTGAACTCGAACAATATGAAAGAGATAGCATATCTTCCTTCATTTGCTTGAGTTTCCCACTTTGTGTTAATTGCTCCATGGCCTCTGACATATGTGAACCGAAAGAAGAACCCTGCGGAACGATCTGTAATACAAGAAAAGAAAATTGTCAAAGATGTTCCTCGAAGCTTGAACAACAAATTAGGAAAACGAGCATCGTTTATATTACAATTGAAGAACCGCGTAGGTCATGGCTTGGGCTCCAAGCTCTGAAACCTTGCAGTATTTTGCAAGGAAAACTTCGGCATACGGTGTCCAAAAGAATGCAGCCTTTATATTTCCAGTTGATAGAGCTTTTGCATAATCATCAAATGAAGATTGAGCAATGTGCTTGATATTCTTTCTTTGGAACCCAATGACCTCCACTAAATGCTGCAACATAATTGAATCTTCCATATTACAACCCACAGTTGCATTTGTTTTCTTGAGAATTTCTATATCTAAGTAAGATGATGAGTCGGTGTCTGAGCTTGTTATCATGGAAGTAAAGCTTGCTGTATAGGTTGAAGAAACAACCAGGATCAGGATGAACCATGGGGCCAGCACAAAATTAGTTAAGCTGTTCCTCGGTGATTCTTCTGCATTACAATATGACCAATTATCAGTACGAGGGTTACTTGAAGATGCTTGTATATCCTATCATGTAGTGTGGTAATTGCAACTGGTATCCATATTGAACATGCTGCTCAAGAATAAAGTGAAATGCGTGATTTTAAAATAAATCGTACTATGCCCTCCATAGAAGAGGGTCGCCAAAGGGATCCAGAAGATAGCTCCAACAGATTCATGGCCAGTTCCAGATTCAACTAATCGAATAACAAAAGCATTGAACACCGTGATAGCAGCCAAAGTAAACCACATCTTGTTGGTGAAAGGGATCATGAATGAAAAAAATTGGTTCATTTCAAGGTTCTCCTCAATCACTACCACCGGGCCTACTTCAATATATGGATATGAGAATTCTACAACCTGGGATCGTTCCTTGGTCATTACTGCTAAGCCAATGGCTGCATCAAAAGTCTTATCATACATAAAAAGATATGGAAATTATTTCAGTCAGTCTAACTAATGTTTGATTTGTAGGAAATATAAAGAACAAAGTCACAAACTAACCCTGCGAGCAAGTTCCTTAAACAGCTGATCATCAGACCCGTAGAAAGGAACCAGATTATAAGGTCTATCGACTGACATCATTGAAGTAGCTTCTTTAAAATATCTACCCAAAACCCTGTTATTTGTGTTTCCTTGTAGTTCTTCTTGTCATGGCTTATGTTAATAAACTGCCTGGGAATCGATCTTACCGGTACACCAATGCTTAACTCTCTATAACAGTGAACCGGCTTGGATGCCAAAAACGATAAAGTTGCATCCAGTTGAACAATCCCACTAGAATTTTGTGGTTGGTGGCTGTTCAAGCTGAAAGTGACGATGTCTAAATCACTAATTCCGTCGGACTTGTACATAATCAATCCAGATTTTAACTTCATCCACGGGAAGTTGCCGATTGCTCTAGCAATATCGCGAACAATTTCATACATATGACGAGACATGTAACTCGTTGATGATTCATTTATCATTGGTGCTTCAGCCCTTGCGGGTAGAGCACAAAGTACGGTCGCCTTGGTTCTCTTGGCAAACTCATTTACTTCCATAGAAAATGCAGCTTCATATTTTGTGACAGTACAAAGAATTGGTAACCTGCGTCTGTGCGTAGTATGGTTTTTTATGGCCACACAGTTTTGATAATGATCTGCAAAATTAATAACAGTTACTTTTTGTCAGATTCATAAATCTATTCTAACTTAATTATAGATCTATCAATCAATCGATCGTGAAACAAGGAGATTACATCACGTTACCATCGAGATCTATGGGTTTAACTTCCCCATGCAAATCGTTGAATTGTAATTGGATTTGGTGTGTATCACTGGCGGCGACACAACGCATACATACTTTAGCTTCTACATCTTCCTGATCATCTCCATCTATTGTCCCACTACACTTTGATGACAGTAATAATAGCAATACAATAGCAAAAAGCTTGGTAAAGGTTGCCCCCTGCATGTCTCTAATGAGTAGAAACCTGAAACTGAATCCTCTTTCGTTTGAGTTGCAGGGAAAGGTAAGCTAAAAGTACTCATTTAGGGTCAACGGTAGGGCTTTCAAGGCGTGTTCTAATGTCCCTGTCCACCGTAAATTATCCTTGGGAACTTGCATTACTTGGTAACCTCCTAGAAATTGTGTGGAAAAATGAGTATATTCACGTCAGCTGCACCCAATATTGGAATTAAAATGGCTAAGCCGGCCGCATGCCATGACTGAAGCGTCATTCTTATCATTGCTAGCAATGAAGGTTCTCTCCTATTGCTAGCGACAACATGATAAAACCAGATTATCTTAGTTCTACATAAAAAAACAAAATTGTTACGTTTACTCGTTGCGGTAAGTACTGACTAGTATCCATTAGGTCTGTGATCACAATAAACACAATATAATAAAAAAATGCATGTATGATTTTCATTAAAGTCAAGTAGGGTTAAATCCAAGTATGATAATTCTATTTTTTAATAAAACAAAATTTTAAAAAGAGTTTTAAAATTAAAATTAAATATATAATTATGTAAAAGATATCACAAAATAAAATTTTAAAATTTAATATAATGAGAGTCTCAATAGTAATTTCACGAGTTTGATTTATTAGTTTGATTATCAATGTAAAAATAATTTTATAGAAAATGAAAAAAAAACACCTTTTTGCTTTCTCGATTTAGATTGATTTTGTATCTATTCGTAAAAATGTTGAGTACAAAAGGTTTTTCTTTCCTTTTTATAATAGAATATAAATAATAAAAAAATACAATATTTGTTTTTGTTGTGCTGTCTTTGTTGCTTTACTGTGCTGCTTTCTATTTTGCAGGTGAAACCGTCAGGGTGACGTGAAAGAGGCTGGTGGCACACGTGTGGCTGGAGAGCTGCGGCGCTAGGCATTTCTGGAAACCTCTAGGGTTTCTGCTTGTTAAAATTTTTGGGCCATTTGGGCCTTATAATTGGGCCACTGTAATTTTGGACTGTTTATTATTAGACTTATTATTATTGTTTTATTTTGTGTGTTTTTTTTTTTTTTATTTGGTTTTACTTAGATAGTTGGACCAGGCGAAATAGGCCTATTACACTTATCATTCAGATACAATACTGGTCTACCTTGTAGTTCATCAATTGTTGACCATCTCCGACACTTCCAACATTTTCAACTAATCCTTGCTAGTTGAACCTGAAGCTTATTTCCCTTCTGGTTTCGAGAAAACAGAGTAGTCAGCCACACCCAAAGCTCTCTACCCATCAACATTCCTTGAACCAGCCTCTCCCAACGTCTTCTCAATAGTCGAATGACCGTGATCACCAATGCAATTGCAGACGCCGAGCCTGATAAAATAAAAAACCTGAGAAGGGTCCAGGTCCTATTCCTCTTTTCATGGTACCATCATTAGTTGAACTCGAACAATATGAAAGAGATAGCATATCTTCCTTCATTTGCTTGAGTTTCCCACTTGTGTTAATTGCTCCATGGCCTCTGACATATGTGAACCGAAAGAAGAACCCTGCGGAACGATCTGTAATACAAGAAAAGAAAATTGTCAAAGATGTTCCTCGAAGCTTGAACAACAAATTAGGAAAACGAGCATCGTTTATATTACAATTGAAGAACCGCGTAGGTCATGGCTTGGGCTCCAAGCTCTGAAACCTTTGCAGTATTTTGCAAGGAAAACTTCGGCATACGGTGTCCAAAAGAATGCAGCCTTTATATTTCCAGTTGATAGAGCTTTTGCATAATCATCAAATGAAGATTGAGCAATGTGCTTGATATTCTTTCTTTGGAACCCAATGACCTCCACTAAATGCTGCAACATAATTGAATCTTCCATATTACAACCCACAGTTGCATTTGTTTTCTTGAGAATTTCTATATCTAAGTAAGATGATGAGTCGGTGTCTGAGCTTGTTATCATGGAAGTAAAGCTTGCTGTATAGGTTGAAGAAACAACCAGGATCAGGATGAACCATGGGGCCAGCACAAAATTAGTTAAGCTGTTCCTCGGTGATTCTTCTGCATTACAATATGACCAATTATCAGTACGAGGGTTACTTGAAGATGCTTGTATATCCTATCATGTAGTGTGGTAATTGCAACTGGTATCCATATTGAACATGCTGCTCAAGAATAAAGTGAAATGCGTGATTTTAAAATAAATCGTACTATGCCCTCCATAGAAGAGGGTCGCCAAAGGGATCCAGAAGATAGCTCCAACAGATTCATGGCCAGTTCCAGATTCAACTAATCGAATAACAAAAGCATTGAACACCGTGATAGCAGCCAAAGTAAACCACATCTTGTTGGTGAAAGGGATCATGAATGAAAAAAATTGGTTCATTTCAAGGTTCTCCTTAATCACTACCACCGGGCCTACTTCAATATATGGATATGAGAATTCTACAACCTGGGATCGTTCCTTGGTCATTACTGCTGAGCCAATGGCTGCATCAAAAGTCTTATCATACATAAAAAGATATGGAAATTATTTCAGTCAGTCTAACTAATGTTTGATTTGTAGGAAATATAAAGAACAAAGTCACAAACTAACCCTGCGAGCAAGTTCCTTAAACAGCTGATCATCAGACCCGTAGAAAGGAACCAGATTATAAGGTCTATCGACTGACATCATTGAAGTAGCTTCTTTAAAAATATCTACCCAAAACCCTGTTATTTGTGTTTCCTTGTAGTTCTTCTTGTCATGGCTTATGTTAATAAACTGCCTGGGAATCGATCTTACCGGTACACCAATGCTTAACTCTCTATAACAGTGAACCGGCTTGGATGCCAAAAACGATAAAGTTGCATCCAGTTGAACAATCCCACTAGCATTTTGTGGTTGGTGGCTGTTCAAGCTGAAAGTGACGATGTCTAAATCACTAATTCCGTCGGACTTGTACATAATCAATCCAGGTTTTAACTTCATCCACGGGAAGTTGCCGATTGCTCTAGCAATATCGCGAACAATTTCATACATATGACGAGACATGTAACTCGTTGATGATTCATTTATCATTGGTGCTTCAGCCCTTGCGGGTAGAGCACAAAGTACGGTCGCCTTGGTTCTCTTGGCAAACTCATTTACTTCCATAGAAAATGCAGTTTCATATTTTGTGACAGTACAAAGAATTGGTAACCTGCGTCTGTGCGTAGTATGGTTTTTAATGGCCACACAGTTTTGATAATGATCTGCAAAATTAATAACAGTTACTTTTTGTCAGATTCATAAATCTATTCTAACTTAATTATAGATCTATCAATCAATCGATCGTGAAACAAGGAGATTACATCACGTTACCATCGAGATCTATGGGTTTAACTTCCCCATGCAAATCGTTGAATTGTAATTGGATTTGGTGTGTATCCCTGGCGGCGACACAACGCATACATACTTTAGCTTCTACATCTTCCTGATCATCTCCATCTATTGTCCCACTACACTTTGATGACAGTAATAATAGCAATACAATAGCAAAAGCTTGGTAAAGGTTGCCCCCTGCATGCCTCTAATGAGTAGAAAACTGAAACTGAATCCTCTTTCGTTTGAGTTGCAGGGAGAGGTAAGCTAAAAGTACTCATTTAGGGTCAACGGTAGGGCTTTCAAGGCGTGTTCTAATGTCCCTATCCACCGTAAATTATCCTTGGGAACTTGCATTACTTGGTAACCTCATAGAAATTGTGTGGAAAAATGAGTATATTCACGTCAGCAGCACCCAATATTGGAATATTAAAATGGCTAAGCCGGCCGCATGCCATGACTGAAGCGTCATTCTTATCATTGCTACCAATGAAGGTTCTCTCCTATTGCTAGCGACAACATGATAAAACCAGATTATCTTAGTTCTACATAAAAAAACAAAATTGTTACGTTTACTCGTTGCGGTAAGTACTGACTAGCATCCATTAGGTCTGTGATCACAATAAACACAATATAATAAAAAATGCATGTATGATTTTCATTAAAGTCAAGTAGGGTTAAATCCAAGTATGATAATTCTATTTTTTAATAAAACAAAATTTTAAAAGAGTTTTAAAATTAAAATTAAATATATAATTATGTAAAAAGATATCACAAAATAAAATTTTAAAAATTTAATATAATGAGAGTCTCAATAGTAATTTCACGAGTTTGATTTATTAGTTCGATTATCAATGTAAAAATAATTTTATTACTCTTTAATAAATTAGTTATAGTTACCAATGTAGCATCTATAAATCAATCTCTTCTTACATTATCGATAATCAAAAGAAATCTTGTTGAAATTATTTCTCTTATCAATAAACAATCTTATAATTTCTTCCTTCAAAAAAAAATTATAAATTTGCTCATCGGATTTAGCTTATCAATAGCATTAAGAACGAAAGAGACCTAATTATAACCAATAAACACACACAAATGAAGCTCACTTAAATTAGATCGCATATCCACATAACATGAATTGCATACGTAGCTTATACTCAATCGTATTGTTCATCACAAATATTAGAATCTATTAATTAAACAATTATGGATGAAGAGTAATGAATATATACTTCACAAATATTCGAACAAATATTAGAATCTATTAAACAATTGTGGATAAAGAGTACATGAATTTTATACATGCAAAACAATACTTTATAAAGTATATATTCATGTATAACATGTAATAAATATTAATCCTATTTTTGCATCTATGACCGTCATTTACATTAGTAATGATAAGAGCCGGTAACTTATGTTTGGGAAGTGAAACCAATGATTGCTAGTTGAAGTTGAATCTGGTTTCCCCTCTAGTTTCAAGAAAACAGAGTAGTCAGCCCTACCCAAAGTCCTTTACCCATCAACATTCATTGAATCATCCTTGTAAGACCGAAAATTTGCCCGGCCCATTAAACCAATATAAAAATCAATTAAAAATAAAATCCAAAATAGTCCACCAGTCCATTACAAATCAATAAACCAAGCCCAACGTAAACTCAAATTTAAAGCCCAAATACCTAAAACACTACCCAATTAAAAAACCCAAATCAGATATTAGACCCAACTACAACTGGCCCAACTTTAAGTCAGGCCCAATGTAATTAAGCAATTCCAAAACTTTTGGTGCCTTCTCCATGACCACCCCCACGCCACGCCCTTTGACTCCGTGCTATACACGCAAGACCGCTTCAGTTCCCACGATCAGATCCCACGCCTCGCGTCAGTCTCAGCAAGACGCCACGCACGAGCCTTCACCAACAGATTAGCTCGTGTCTCCAGACGCCCCCTCACGCCTCCCTCGCCACGTCCGTGTACCAGGCTGGCCTCCGTACCTCTGTACCTCCATTCTTGCACCAAATGACAAATGAACAATGAAGAAGAAACGAATAGAAGCGAGCAAAACAATAACAATTGACAGCAAAAAAAGAGAATATTGTATTTTTATTTTTTTATTTTTTATTTTTTATTTTTCTTTTCGGTTATATATAAAACTGAAGCAAAACTTGTAAAAGGGGGCTGACAATTTTTTACGAAGAGACAGAGAAAAAAAAGGAATACAAAATCAAAAAAAAAACAAGAATCAGAAGGTGATTCTACCTTTTTCTCCTCGATTGAGAGTTTCTTCTGCATTTATCTTCTTTTGCTTTGAGTACACAAAAATATATATAAAAACGAAGGGATTTACCTTCGAGAACAGAAGCGACGGTCTCCTTTCTTCGCCGAAATCGAAGCAATAAAGGGGATCGTCAAGGCTAGGGTGAGGTCTGGTTTGGAAAAAGAGTAGTCGAAATGTCTCAAGTCGGTCTCTAATCGCCGATCGCCATGGCGCTAGTAAAGGCTTGGACGTTGAGGTCTCTCTGCTACCGAGAAGGAAATGAAAGGGGATTTAGGTTTCATTTAGAAAGGTAGGGTCTGCTTTTGTTTTAATTTGGTTTTAAGGCCATTAAGGAAGCGGCTACTGCTTAGGCTTATGGTAATAGCCTTTAAACGACGCCGTAGGCGTAACCGATAACTGAATTCGATTTAGGCTTAGATCGTGTCTCAATCAAAAGGGATATTTGCGCTTTCAATCCTTCTTGTTTCGTGGCCTTTTAATTAAGCCATATGTATATTTTATTTTCTTAATTTCGCATTCAAATTTTGTTCGATATTTCAATCTTGTCCGGCCCGACTTAGAAACCCATTGACTCAAGCGTTTTCGTATGATTGGTTTATTTGCACGATTGATCCTCTTTGTTGCATTGTTGTTTGATTAGACCTCATGTATTTTTATTTAATTAGCCTCAGAATTTAGGCGCATTTTTCAATTTGGTCCAATTGAAGGTCTGCGTTTAGGTTTTGCAAATATTGTTGTTCGTCCTCGATGTTTATGCATATAGCGATTCAGGTCCTTAAATTGGCTTGAAATTTTTTTTTATAGGCTCATAATTTTAGCCCTATTTCAATTTAGCC
This sequence comes from Gossypium rotundifolium, assembly GCA_025506655.1. Classification (NCBI taxonomy): domain Eukaryota; kingdom Viridiplantae; phylum Streptophyta; class Magnoliopsida; order Malvales; family Malvaceae; genus Gossypium; species Gossypium rotundifolium. The sequence goes on along the minus strand of CP106723.1, from coordinate 136,913,442 downwards.
CCGTTAATATATTATGGTTGTGTAAACCCAAATTTGCTCCTGCCCAAAGAAACAAATAAAAACAAAATTAAAACCCATTTTACAAACCCAAATCCCATTGTCACCTTAACAAAGAATAACCCAATTGAAACCCAAATACAAAAGCCCAAAACAAAAGAAACCTAACCTAATATTCCCTTGCCTCTCTACCAACTCGCCTTCGACACTCACCACTTGCCCGTCAGCCTCCACCACCTGCCACCACGCTCCACCACCGCAAACACGCAAAAAGGACAATAGTAGCAGCGAAACAAAGGCATCAGATTCTTCTTTTTTTCAATCTCTGGTTATAAAACCAAGAGGAAAACAATGTAAGGGGGATTTTGATTCAAAAATCAAAAAAATCGAACCAAATCGAAATAAAAAATAAAAGTAGAAGCCTTTAAAGGTCGATTTTCATCTTTTTTATCTACCGCTTTATTATTTTTATTTTAAGTTTTTGTTTTTACAAACGAAATATAAAAAAAAAAGGAAAAGCATACCTCTCCGTCGTTGAACCTCCTTTTCCAAAGGTAGAAATCGAGCTATAGGGATAGAGGATTCGTGGTTTTGCTTGTGGGGAGAGTTCTCTGCCTTTTCGCCTTTTTGAGAGAATAAAGAGGAGATTGAAGAAGGAAATGGGGTTAAAAAAAGGAGAAACCCTTTGAATTTTTTTTAAGAACACTAGAAATGAAGCTTTAAGGAAATTTTTTGTTTTAAAGGCCATAATAAAAGCGTCGCTTGGTGGGGTGGGGATTTGTGTTTTCGCTTTAAAGGATATTTTCATGAATGGTCCCTCCTTCCGCTGCTCTGTTCGATTAAATGCATTTCACTTTCTTTGCTCTTTTAAATTTGGCCCTCGTGTTTCATTTTGATTTCGATTTGGTCCTGGTGTCAAGCTGGATGTCGCATGGGGATTTAGGGAACATTTGCCTATTTGGTGCCCAATAGTTTCGCATTATTCGTTTTGCTCCTAAATCGACTTTTGATTATTTATGATTCATATCCACGAGTTACGCTAGATTTTTAATTTTGTCCCGACCTTGTGTAATTTATTCATTATTTTTAAACTTGTTTTATTATTATTATTCATATGAAGTTTTATATATTATTCTTATTAAATTGTTTATATATATATATATATATATATATATATGTATATAAATAGTATTCATTTTAAATTCTTTGTACACATTAATTATTTTAAACTATTATTTGTTTTAAATTATATATGTTGTGTTTCACTAACTTTATTATTATTATTATTATTATTATTATTATTATTATTATTATTATTATTATTATTATTATTTGTTATTTTGATTATATTTTACTATTATTCGTTTGTTATTACTATTATTTATTATTATGATCGTATGTGTTTTTTTTTTTTTACCATTATTATGACCTAGATTGTTATTTTATTTATTATTATTATTTGTTGTCTTCATCATCATTATTATTATCTATTTTATCATTATTTTACCATTATTATTATTACTATTATATTATTTTTTGATATGTATATATTTTTATTTACTTATTTTATGTATATTATTTCATGTATTATTTGCCATCATTTTTTGTATTATCATTCTTATTTTATTTTCATTTCAAATATCATCATTATTATTTTGTCATTATTATTTCTTATTGTATTTTTATTTTATTTTTATTTTTTTTTTCTCCATCACTACTTTGTTATTATCATATTGTTATTATTATTATTATTACTATTATTATTATTATTTGTTTTTTATTTATTTACTACATTCACATCCATATTTGTTTTCTTCGCTTTTGTACTAAATTATTAAACAAAACACTATTCGTAAAATCATCATATTTCACCGAAAGATTTTAAAATAAAGCAATGTTTTGTATTTAGAAATTCGGGAAATAGTGCCCTAACATGCTGGGTTACGATTTTCCATTTAGCTAAATAACTTAACATCCCTTTTACGAAGTTTTACGAATTACGAGACGACTTTGATTACGAGAGATTAAAACATCGTGTCCTAACGGGCTGGATATGATGTTTATATCTTCTCGGGACAAAGAAATCTCAAGTTTTGACTCGAGCCTTTTCTTTAAAATAAAGGCAATGTTTTGTATTTAGGAATTCGGGGAATAGTGCCCTAACGTGCTGGGTTGCGATTTTCCGTTTGACTAAATAACTAAACATCCTTTTAATAAACGTCGTAAAATCATGAGATAGCTTTGATTATGAAGGTTTAGAATATCATGTCCTAACGTGCTGGATGTGATGTTTGTACCCTATCGGAGCGAAGAAATCTCAAATTTTCCAATACCTTTTAAAGGATCCGTATTTTAAAACCTTTTCAAAATTCCGACACTAAGACATTAATTAATCATTTTGGTACCAATTTTGGGCGACGAGGGTGCTAGCCCTTCCTCGTATGTGAATCGACTTCAACCCGATTTTGAAATTTCGAGACCATCAACATTGTTTTAGTAAACCCAAATGTTTTATTAAAACAAAGGTGATCCGATCACACCAAATAAAGATCGGTGGCGACTCCCTGTCTTTTATTTCGTTTTCAAAAAACCAAAGTCGAACTCCTTTTGTTTTTTCAAAAAAGAATGGTTACGACAATGGTTTTATGCGCATATATATATTATTAACGTGATATGAATCATTGGCTTTGAGATTTTACATAGATTCTAAGCACTTTGCATGCATTATCACATACATAAGTTTTTTTTTTATTTGTTATCATAATATATTTAAAATTGCTTTTGTTTGTTTAGAATATGACTTACCTATGTCATACTTGTACATATATGTTAATTAATTTTTTCTTACCATTGATCTAATGTTTTATAATTATTGCTATCATTTTTAGTTTTATATTTATTGGTCGCTTGATATTCACTTGCATTATATTACATTTATAAATAATTGCTTCGCATAGTATACGCCATCGCATTTTATTCCGATACCATTTAAGTTTTAAAATCATTTTACTCCAAACTAAAGACAATGTTTGTGTTTAGTGGTTACGAGAAAATCGTGCTCTAACTTACTGAGTTTCGATTTTCTTCGTTTAAAACCTAGCAACCAAATACTCTTTCTCTTTTAAATCAAAATACACAATATTTCAAAAAAAAAAAAACTTATTCTTGGGATTTTTGGAGATATTGCGCACTAACTTACTGGGTGCGATATTTTATTATCTCGAGATAAGATTTTCAAAAGAATAAAGGCAATATTCCGTATTCGGGAATTTTAAGAAATAGTGCCCTAACTTACTGGGTTACTATTCTTTTCATTTGACCCAAATAAGAGAATATCCTTCTTATTTTTTTTAAATATACAAGTGTTGAATGTCGAAGGATAAATCTAACTTCGAGAATATAAGATGTTATGCCCTAACTTACTGAGTATGGCATTTTATTTCTCCGAAATAGGGAGCTTTGGCATCCAATACGGTTTTCATCCAAATATATATATATATTAAATAAATGGATCGTAATCTAAAATCTTTTCAAATTTTCAGCATTAAGACATTCATTCAATTTGGTACCAATTTTGGGCGTTGCGAGGGTGCTAATCCTTCCTCGTATGCGTAACCGACTTTAGCCTGCTTTTCTCGGATTTCGAGACAAAATTATTGTTTTAATAAATCAAAATGTTTTATTAAAATAATCTATCTTAAGGTGATCCGATCACACCTCGAATAAAAGATCGGTGGCGACTCCATTTCCACATTTTTTTAAAGTCGATCCCTTGTTTTTTCTAAAACCCAATTTTAAAAAATGGTTTCGACAATCCTCTCCCAATGTCTTCTCATTGGTCGAATAACCATGATCAACATTGCAATTGCAAATCTCGTGCTTCATAGAATAAATAAATTTGAACCACGGAAGTTAGGTGAGATGGTAGGACCTCTCCTATCCAGTGGCTGAGCCAAAAAATTATTTTAAGGTGATCGAAATTAAATTGTATATTTTTACAATATTAAAAATACAATTTCATTATTTTAATAGTCTATATCTTTATAATTTTTAAAGGATTAAATCAAATTTTTATCATTTGAGGGGCCAAAATACAATTTTACCATTACTAATTTAAAATTTTATAAATTATAAATGGTCTGAATAGAAAAATTTTCATTTTAGGGGGATCAAGCCCCCTCCCAACCCCTTTGTAATAGCCCAAATTTCAGCGATGTAGGAAATAGTGGTTCGAGACCACCAAATTCGACAAATGAACTCGTAGCTTATATTATTTAATATTTACAAGCCAAATGTAGCTTTTAAAAGATTTTTGAAATAGTAAATTGTATGTTATAAAGATTTATTTGGTCAAGAAATTGAGAAAAAGAGGTATCGAGATCTCGGTGTTATAAACCGGTTTATAAATATTTTTATAAATATTTACAGAATGTCAATAAAGTAGTATTAAAATTTCATTAGAAAATTTTGACGTTTGGGTGGTTAATTAAATAAAAAGTACTAAATTGAAAAAATGTAAAAGTTGTTAGAAGGATTAAATAGCTTAATTTTCAAATGAGGAAGGAACTAAAGTGAAAATAAGCCCAAGGAAGATATTTTGGGCGGCAATAGATGAGAAAAATCAGGAAACGGGTGAAATAAGGGTAAAATTGGAAAATTGTCAAAATTAGCTAAATAAAAAGGGGACCAAAAATATCTAGAATTCTCTTCATTTTCTTCATTTTCTTCAGCAGAAAAACAGCCATGGGAAAGAGTTCAAGCTGGCTTCCATACTCAAGTCATGTAAGTTTAATTCTTACTTTCTCCTTGAAATTTCTATGTTTTTGGACATTTACAATTGGGTCCAACTTATTAATTTCATTAGTTTTTGATTCTATGGCTAATTTTTAAAATTTTATGTGGATTAGTGCTGGAAGAATATGATGAATAAATATTTAATTGAAGCTTTTATTTTGTTATATGATGATTTTATCAAGTGAAATTGATGGAAATTGATTTTAGGACCTAATTGTGAAAGAGTTGAAATTAAGGCCCAGTGTTAAAATTGTGATTTTCAAAGGTTATGAAGTAGTTTAAAATGATATAGAAAAGTATTAAATGAGAAAATTATCTCAATTGAGGGTTTAATTGAGCAAGGACTGAATTGTATGAATTGTGGAATTTGGGACAAAAATAGAAATCAACATGTTACATTAAAGCAGTTTTGGAAAGCAGCAGTTGTCTAACTTTGAAAAATTACCAAAAATAGTAAAAATTGAATTAGAAGTTAAGTGAGATATAGAATTAAAGCTTGTTGAGTCTATTTTCATATAAAAGAAACAAAGCAAGCAAAGAAAGTCTAAATATTGAGATATTTAGATTTTTGTAAGACTGGTTTAGAATAACTTCGTGATCCTCTGTTCTTACTTTAGAAATTCACTAAATATTGTAAAAAAATAATTATAAGTTATAATTTATATTTTTGTATTCTTTAGTGAGCTTATTTTCATTATAAATAATCGGAAACACTATATGAAAATCATACTATGAGATAATTAATTTTTAGTGAAGAGAGGTCAGAGCTGCCAGACTGTGTAATAGGGGAGAACTTAACTAATAAACTGTACTAATTGGCCACACCAAAAATTCTGAAAAAATTATAGTAATAAGATAAGTGAGTCTAGTTTCAAATAAAATTAACAGATCTTAATTTGGAGTTTTTTAGCTCAAGATAAAAATAATTTAGTGACTATGACACAGGTGGACAGCTTGAATATTCACATAAGTAAATAGTAAAAATTATAGATAATGCTACTTACAAGTGTGTTATTTATACTAAGGATGTAGATGGAAAGGAGGAGGAGGAAAATAATATATGAACGACTTTTGTATAAATTGATCACATGCTCGATTATAATTGATAAATGTTGAATTAGAAATGATATAATATTTTATTTGGAATATTTATTATGAAAGTATGATTATCATTATAATACAAAAATTGAACTTGTGAGTTTATACGGCTAAATTTTAGTGATCATTTGTTAATTTTATGAACTTCATGATGTGTTATTTCATATGTATTGATGATAAAATCGTGAATAATGTAAAAGCATGAAAATTAAATAAATGATCAAATTGAGTACTTTAGTTCAGTAACAAGATGAATTGACAACAAAAACCATGGATGAACCATGACAACACGTGATAAGTGATAGCTTCGGCTACACTTATCTGATCAAGGACAAGTGAAAGTAAAAAAAAAATGGTAGCTCCAGCTACCTATTCAATGAATAGTGGTAGTTTTGGCTACAACTGACAAGTGATTTCCGTGTAAGACTATATCTGGGATATGGCATCGGTGTTGTACAAAGCCCAAAATTACCTGGCCCATTTACATACCCTAAACCCGTTTAAAACCCAAAACCCAAATAACCCGAAGCCCAACTACCCCAGCCCATCAAGCCAATCAGAAAACAGAAAAAAAAAACAAAAAAAAGGCCCAAATGGCCCAAAACCAACCTCACCAAAATGAAGAAGATGAAAACCCTAGCCCCGTTGCTCGCACTCGACCTCCGACTCTCGACTCGCCCCCACTCGCCTCTGCGCAAGACGCTATCTGTCGCTGCCCGACACGCCCGCCTCAGAACCAGAAAACAAAAAAACACGCAGCAGACAAAGAAAAGGGGAGCAATTTGTTGGCTCTATTCATTCTTGGCTATAAAGCCACAAAAAACTATTGTAAAAAGGGGAGGATTTTCGGAGAGAAAAAAACAACAGAGACTTTGAACACAAAAATTGTTAGAAATCGGAAGCAAAAGCAAGTAGAAGGTTGTTTTTAACACTTGTTCTCATTTTTATAATAAATATTATTTTATTTCCTTTTTTATCTTTTTTGTTTCTTTTTTAACCTTTTTACAAATAATAATAGCAAAGAGAAGGCAAACTTACTCGAACCCCGGCACGTCGTGAGTCTCCCTCCGTCGTCGGCCAAATCGGAGCAAAGTGGGGTTTTTCTCTCGGTTTTCAAAAACAAAAAAGAAATAGATCAAGAACAACAAAAGCAGATCAAGAGGTTTTTTTTATTTTACTTTCAAAACTTTTTATTTTATTTTTTTCTTTCATTTCATTCCCAGATATACTTAAATACACATATATAAACCGTAATAAAAATAAAAATAAAAAGGAAAACACAAAAAATTAAATTTTTTACCTTTTCCTACCACTGTGGGTGGTGGTGAGCTCCACGCCGGCGACGGGAGCGGCGTACATTCACGGATTTCCCAAATTTCTGCAGAGAAAAAAGAGGAAAAGGTGTTTTTTTTTTTCAAGTCGAGAAATGAATTTTTTTCAGGTTTTGGCCTTTAAATAGGCCTCCAAATGACGCTGTTTGGGCAGCCTCTCGTGCACCAAAACGACGCTGCTTTGCCCCAATCCGACCGAACCCGACCCGCCCAAAGAAAGATCCACAGAAGTTAAGGGAAGGGCTAATTGCACTTTTAGCCCTTCCGCATTTTTTATTGTTTTAATTAAATTTTATTGTTTTAAAATCTAGACCGTACATTTGGTCCGCTTTTTCAACTGTCCCCCTTTAGACGCCTTGCGTTTAATTTTATGGAAAAATTATCCTTTGGTCCTCTACCCTTTTATGCGTGCAAATAGCCCTTTTTTTCTTTTATTTTATTTCAATTGGCCCCAAAACTTAATTTTAAATGCAATTTAATCCTATTTTAATTATTTTGCAATCTTTTAGGTCTTTTTTGCTATTATACTATTTTATTTCCATTATTATACTTTTATGTACATGTTTTATCGTTATTTTGTTTCACTAATTTTATTATTATTATTATTATTATTATTATTTACCATTATAATTATTTTATTATAAATATCATTATTATTTCTCTAACATCATTATTGATACTTCTATTATTATTATTACTACTTATATTTATATTTATTTTCTTGGTTTAATACTATATTACTATTATTATGTTTATTACTCTTATTTAATATTATTATTTTAAATATTATCATATCTCATTATTTATCGTTTTATTTTAACATTATTATTATATTATTTTTGGTATTTATTATTACTATTACTCGTTATTATATTATTCTTATATGCATATATTTTTGTTAATTACCTTTATTTTATCATTTTTTTATCAATGTCACTAATATTATTTTATTATTATCTCTTTTACTCTTAAACATTATGATTTTTATTATTGCCCTTATCATTATTATCATCATTTTATCATCAAATTAATTAACTTAGCATTATTACATATATCATTGTTAATTTTTGTGCAACCTAGCTTCGTAATTTATCCCATTTATCGAATTGTGTTGCATTAACCTTTGCTCGAGTCATTAAGTTTTTTTCAAATAATCACTCCGTATTAGTAATTCGAGTGAATCGAGCCCTAACTAACTGGGTTCCGATTTTTCCCGTTTAAGCTAAGCAACGGGATATCTCTTCCGAAATCGTAATTTAAATTTTTAAAACAAAATATTTAATCTCGAAATTAAATGTCGCTACTTACTTATCGGACTCGACATCTAGATACTTCGAGATAAGCTTTTTTCCTAAAAATAGAGGCAATCTTCCGTATTTGAAATCTCGGAAATCGAGCCCTAACTTCATCGGGTTCGGTTTCTCATTTGATTTAATAACGAAGATCCTCTTCAAAAATGAAAATCGAGTTTTAAAAGACGAGTTTAGTTTCGGAGTCTAAAGTATTGCGCCTAACTTATCGGACATGATGCTTTATCTCTCCGAAAATAAGAGAGTCTTAACGCTCCTTTCAATTCCATCAAATTTTGAAAATAAAAGCATTGTATTTTCGAACCTTTCAAAGTTTTCAACAAAAGGACATCAATCAATCGCTTGGTACCAATTTTGGGCGGTCGAGGGTGCTAATCCTTCCTCGCACGTAATCGACTTCGAACTCGCTTTCTCAAAGTTCATGGACCAAGGAGCACTGTTTTAGTAAATTAAATGTTTTATAAAAACAAAGTGATCCGATCACACCAAATAAAGATCGGTGGCGACTCCTTTTCTTTTCTTTTTTTAAAATCGAGTCGACCGCGTGCGTTCTGCTTCACCCAAAAAATGGTTACGACAACTTGGCGACTCCACCTGGGACTCGAGGTCAAGCCATAGATTGATTGATTTCATCCTTTTGATTAAAATGGTTTAAAAAAAATCATGCTTCTTTTGATGCACTTTCAATATTGGTCTCGTAAATATTTTGGCATTGCATTGCATGACCATTGTGGTCACACCTTTAAGTGAGAGCGAGAAGCTATGCCTTCGTGAGGTTTTCACCTCCGCATGGGCTAGTGGATCGCCGGATACATCCGCATTCTATGTCTTCGTGAAGTTTTCACTTCGCATGGCCATAGGAAAATGTATTCCCGAACCGAACTCGGTCCGTATGAGCCTATAATGTGTGAAGATCGAGGAATCTGCTGATTCGGGTACCTCGAACTTTAGAACCAAACCGCATATAATAAACCCTAGGAGCCCACCTTAGGTAGAGCTATGTCAAACCTTAGTGGTCACCCAGGTAGGTGTTTGCTTATTTTACTTGCTTTACATTCTATGGTACTAACTTTTTGTGTTTCTTTCTTTTTGTGCATATCATTTCATATTTTAAAGAGACATCGATTCACGATCCGCTTCGAGTTGGGAAGTTGGTTATGAAAAGCGAATTCCTTGATAAAGTAGAAGACAATGCGGCCGCTCAGATATGGTCGAAAGCAAGGCCAAATAGAAAAAGGAGATAGCTTAGTCGAAGGGTATGTCGTCGAAGTATGAAACTTCACCAATATCGTGTCACGCAGAATCGAGCTCCGGAGTTGAGAGAAATTTGACTCGATGGAATGATGAAGCCAAGCGGTACTGTTCTATGGTACTTACGGTGACCGCCTTACCCGCTGAGGTCAAAATAGACAAGCACCGCTCCAGCAATGACCCGGCTCGAACGCCGCTTATAATGCTTTCTCCTTCGGAAAGTGGATCTGGTTCCCACAATAGAAGAGTATACGACCTTGCTACATCGCCAAGAATTCAAGTTGACAAAGCTTATTCCAAGGCGGTTGATGGCCCAACCTTCGCGAAGAAGTTGATGAATATCACCGGAATGAGCGAATGTTGGGTCTCAAATAGAATGCGTAAGAAGGCGAGGTAAATGCATACCGGATATGTTTGAGAGACTGATCTGGCGCATCCCGACACGTAAGAAAAGATAGACATCTTGGCCTTATGTATTTACGGCCTGGTAATCTTCCCGAAAGCTTTAAGGCACATTGATGAAGCGATTATTGATCTATTCAGCCGATTAGATAAAGGGATCACACCCGTTCCTGCCATCTTAGCCGAAACATTCAGATCCTTGATCGCATGTCGGAGAAGAGGTGAAGGCGTGTTTATTGGATGCGCAATTGTTATTGGCGTGGTTCCATAGTCACTTTTGGAAAATAGGGAAAGTGTCTTGCCGGTTCATGTCAGAAAAGTACTCCCCGCTAGAAGAGATAGCAACTACGCCTAGAAGAGAGGATGTGTCCAAGGAAAATTAGATCGCGCTCTTTCAAAACCTTCAAGAGGACGACATCGAGTGGAAGGCTCCCTGGATGATTCCCCGATGATCCTTTATCGCTATGAAGCTTTGACCGGGTTCCCTATTGGGAATTTGGGTTGCCACTACCACGCCTTTGCTGGTCCTAAGACAGTATAGTTCAAGATAGTTTATACCAACGACATACAGGCTAGCTCAATGCGAGTTCTCATATGAAGGGGGAAGCTATAAGAAAAGGGTTAAAGAGATTTCTAGCGCCTGGAATCAGATTCACAGAATGAGAAGATTATCTACAGTGCCGAGGACTAATTCCTAATACCTTGAATGGAGGGCTAGGAGAGTCAATGATAACATTCCCGAGCCAAATCCGTATGCGCCCGATCAAGAGAGGAATGCATGCGAGTGGTCCCATCGTAATTAGAGATTGTGAAGCAAGATTTTGAACGGATGAGCTCAAACTCTGAAAAGGATAGAAAGGTTGGAGGAAGAAAAGATGCTCCTCCAATTAGAAGTGGATCATTAAAATCGAGGTGAGAAACTTCGAAAGGAAAAGCAAAAAGTAGAGGAAGACCGAGATAACTTGAAGACGAATACAAGAGGATGCGCTTAACGATAAAAAACGCGGATTAGGGAAAACTTTAGAAGCAAAGGCAAGAAGAGGTCCGAGAAGAAAGAGCCAAAGTTAGCAGCTTGGGAGAAAAGTTTCATGAAATACGAGCCAGTAGGAAGACTTAGAGAAGGCGGATGACAAGACCAAAAGAGAAAAAGGATTAGAAGCTAGAATAGCTGAGCTTGGCGATCTCTACACCGCTATCAAGTCGAGACTCCTGAAAGCCAACTAAAGACAAGCCCGAATGAATAGAGGAAATGAAAGGTAGGTTGAAGAGTTGAATCGGATTACATAGTAGCGAGCCCGGATTGAGCTTCGGAAATGAGAGAAAGCCGCTGGGAGGAGGAGCTCGCCATTCTTGTGAGTAAGTTCAAGTCGGGACTACCTCATGGGTGAAGCAATAATCCGATTCGAGAAGTAGCGATCACCTGCATGTACTTTGGGTGAGGAGGTGACATATTGGGCATGAGATATGGGCTACTACCGGTCATGATGAAGAGCTAATCTCCCGCTTGAAAAATCAAAACCTTAGGTCTTAGGGCGAGAACATATTTTTAATCTACTTTATGTAAAGGGTTTTGCCTTCTAATAAAGTTTTCTAAAATAAAATTGATCAGAATCGATGTCTTCTTCCTGCATTCATGCATTTGCATTGCATCATATTACGTACATTAAAATTTATAAAAGAAGCCTAATTGGTTAAGATTAACAGAGAAACAAGAGAGAAGAAAGAGAAAAATGGGAACCGAACATTACTACGGACTCGTGCTAAGACAAAGAAAATGGATCAAAGATTTGAACAATTTCAGAAGGAAATGCAAGAACAGATGCAGGAGCAAATGATGAAACTCCAGCAAGATATGATGGAACGGATGCAAGAGTCCCAAAATAACATGATAAGTCAGCGCGCAACTATTGGCCAATGAACGAGGAAAGGCGCCGCTACTAGCTCGTGGAATAATGACGACCTCACCATTCTCCGGATTTACCCCGCCAAATACCTAAGCACCACTGTAAATATGTCCCCAAAGGACGCCTTTTGTTGTCGCTACAATGCATGTGTTGAGACTGCAATGCCGCCAGACTTTCCGATCGTTCAGCACTAATCCCAGAGAAGGTCCCGCTAACCCTATAGTCCCGATTTTGATGAAATGGTGAAATGGATAAGGTAAAATAACCTTCCTGCATAACTCGAGGATCGCTGCAAATGGTTAGAAGAAAAGTTTAAGGAGATAGAGATCATCGACCATAGCTACGGGTGGACGCTAAAGACTTGAACCTAGTCCTGCACCTCATACTTCCGTCAAAATTCAAGACCCCATTTTGAAAAATACAATGGGACCAGTTGTTCAAACGCACATCACAATGTTCTCGTCGACGGATGGCGGGATATGTTAACAACGATCAATCACGATTCACTGCTTTCAAGATACCGGTCTGGTCTGGCTGTCAAATGGTATAATCACTTAGTCGTGCCTGATCAAGACATGGAAGGATCTCGCACGCCTTCATGAAATATTACTACCATGTGGCTGATATTGCTCTGATAGAATCACGCTCAAAATATGGAGAAAAGCCGGGTGAAAGTTTTAGACAATATGCCCAATGATAGAGAGAGGTAGCGGTACAAGTTCAATGCACCACTTTTGGAAAAAAGACGCCATGCTTTTCATTAACACTCAAGGCCCTTTCATAACTCATATGATAGGAGCACGACTAAGAGCTTTGCCGACATAGTAATGGTGGGAGAGATGATCGAACATGCCATAAGAGGCAAGCAGAATCGAGACGGAGAAAGCACGAGGAGGGCGCCCTAAAAAGAAGGACGGTGAAGTAAATAACGTGAGCGCACACAAGACGATCACGCTAACCTACCAAAGACAATCACCGACAACAAGGGCCGTGAAGACAGAATCGAACTAGACCAAATCTCGAAAAGATCTAATTTACGCCAATTCGATAACGTATAAAGAGCTATACCGATTTTATTCAATGAGCACATCGTGTCCCCGCTTTATTTACAACCATTGCAAATTTCATACCCTAAGTGGTACGACTCAAACGCCAATGCGATTACCACGCAGGATAGAGGGCATTCGATGAGAATTGCCTCGCCTTCAAAAAGGTAGTCGAGAGGCTAATCAAAATGGGTGTTATAAGCGCTTGATGACTTGGTAAGAAAGGGAACCCATTGCCCAATCACGAGGAAAAAGGGTGAACGTAATCGGTGAGGAGATTGTGAGAAAGATCAAGAGGATGTCACCAAGTGAAGACCCCATTGCGAATAGTCCGAAGGAAATGGTAAAAGAGGGTTGATAGAGTCGATTCTCTGAGGCGAAAGACATATAAAGAATTGCGCAAATTCCATAAGACGAGGGGCACGAGATCCAAGAATGTACCGAGTTTAAAATTTTGGTGCAAGGCCTCATGGACAACAAAGAACTGGAGTTTTATGAAGAAGGAGTAGAGGAAGAGGAAATATGCGCGACCGAGGAAGAATTGACAAAGCCCGGAGTTAATTACCCAAGAATCATCATTTCATGAACACGTAGGGCTGAGTATGGAAAACCAAAAATCACAATTCAGAAACCTGCTTCTTTTCCCTACAAAGATAGTAAAAGGGTACCGTGGAATTATAATTACAATGTGACAATACCAGGAGCGCAAGGTTCCGCTAGTATTTCGGAGGAAGTCAAGAACGAAGGTTCCTATACGCGTAGTGGAAAGCGTTATGACCCTGAAAACAGGAGAACTAAACAAAGAAATCAAGACCGTGGTCGATTAGGTAGGAAAAAGAACCCGAAACGGTTATCAATAAGCCCATAAAAGAGGAAGAGGCTAAAGAATTCCTAAAATTCTTGAAACACAGCGAATACAGTGTGGTGGAACAATTGCATAGACAACTAGCCCGTATCTCTGTGTTAGCACTACTTCTAAGCTCCAAAGTGCACCGCGAAGCATTAATAAAAGTACAGAATGAGACCTATGTTACTAAAGATATATCCGTCAACAAGTTGGATCGTCTAGTTAGTAACATAAGCGCTGATAATTTCATCTACTTCAGCGATGACGAAATCCCATCGGGAGGTATGGGGTCAACAAAGGCATTACACATAACTACCCGTTGTAAGGGATATACCTTGCCAAGTGTACTAATAGATAATAGGTCAGCATTAAATGTCTTACCACTAGCCACACTCAAAAGGTTACCGATAGATAGTTCTTATATGAAATCCTGCCAAAACATAGTGAGAGCATTCGATGGCACCGAAAGAAGAGTGATGGGAAGAATAGACATACCATTGTTGATCGGCCTAATACATATGAAGTAGACTTTACGGTCATGGATATCAAGCCTTCTTACAACTTCCCTAGGAGGCCTAGATTCATTCAATGAGGGTCGCACCTTCTTCACATCGCACTGTAAATTGAAATTGGTAATGAAAATCGATTGGTAACTATAAACACCAAGATGATATCATAAAGAATCGTTACCAACGAAGCGCCATACCTAGAAACGAATGAGGAAGCCATTGAATGTTCATTTTGATCCTTAGAGTTCGTGAATGCGACCTTCATTTTAGAAGGAAATAAAGTCCCGTCACCTAAACTATCCAAGACTACCAGGATGGGATTGCAAATGACAGTGGGAAAAGGAGCCCTACCCCGAAAAGGATTGGGTAAATATCTCCAAGGGAAAGTCCAAGCCCCGATGCTTCAAGGAAAAAAGGATTGCTTTGGTTTAGGTTTCAAACCGGATGCTAAACAAATGAAGAAGGAGATGGAAAAGAAACAAGAAAGGAGAAATGCCAAATGAATGGAGAAGACGCTAAGTGGGAACCGATGACATTCCTCACATATCTCGCACCTTCAGACGGGAGGAATGATTTACCCGGAAAAGAATCTCCTAGAGGGAATGTCCTCACATCAATGCCATACACGATGAGGAGATTGATCAAAGAAACTTGTCGGCATCCGCCATATGAACACAGGAAGCACATTAGACAATGAGACTACAGAGGAATTTCTGTAGTGTTTAGAGATTATCTTGAGTAATATTCTAACACTCTTGTTGTTTTTAAGCCTAGAAACAATGAGATTTCTTTTTGTGAAATAGGCTCATGTTCGAACATTTTGTTTTAATGAAATGCATCTTCAATTCTACTAAATATCCTCTTATTTTACATTTTTACCATTTATTCTTTGTTCTCATTCATATCATGTGAATAATTATCCTCAAATTCATTTGTTCTTTATACACCCTTCGATACCCATTATGTGTCTCTAGACATCAATGATATGAGTAATGATACTACTGATTCGAGGTCCGCTTTGAGCAAGACATGTGTTCGAGGAATCTCGGGACTTTGGAAATGACACAGTAACGCGACTTGCCTCTGGATTTGTTGAGAATGGTAGAGCAAGAAGAAAAACAAATCCTACCCCATAAAGAGTCGGTAGAAACGGTGAACCTAGGAGAGGGCAAGAGGTGAATATTGAGCTTGTATTATCGCAGTAAACCAGCGAGAACCTCATCGAACTACTCCATGAATTCAAGGATATGTTCGCATGGTCGTACCAAGATATGCCTGCATTTGGCAATCGATATTACAAAGACAATCAATCGCCTATAAGAGAAGAATGCAAGCCACCCAACAGAAGCTCGGAAGAATGCGAACGGACGTCTTGTTAAAGATAAAGAAGAAGTCGAGAAACAATTTAATACCGGTTCTTATAAGTAGTCAAGTACTTGGATTGGTGGTAACGTTGTCCCCGTCCCCAAGAAAGACGGAAGGTACGAATGTGCGTGGACTACAGAGACTCGAACAAGGCCACTCAAGGACAATTTTTCACGCCTCATCGACACTTTAGTAAACAATACAAAGGTATTCATTGTTCTCCTTCATGGATGGTTTCTGGTACAACCAAATAAAATGCATCCTAAGGACATGGACAAGACAACGTTTATAACCATGTAGGAACATTTTGCTACAAGGTAATGCCATTTGGGCTAAAAAATGCAAAGCGCGACATATCGTAGAGCCATGGTAACCTTATTCCATGACATGATGCATGGGAAATTGAGGTTTACGTCGACGATATGATCACCAAATCCCGAATCAAGAAGAGCATGTGCGGTCTTGAGAAAATTGCTCTTGAGGTGAAAAATTCAGTTGAAGCTTAACCCGCAAAGTGTACCTTCTGAGCTCTATTCAAAAGTTACTCGGTTCATAGTCGGTGAAAAGGGATTGAGGTTGACCAGATAAAGTCGAGCCATACAAGAATTACCCCACCACGCACTCCAAAAGAAGTTAGAGGTTTCTTAGGAAGGTGAATAACATCGCTTCGGTTCATTTCTACAACCGACCGAGAGATGTGACCCCATATTCCGCCTCCTCAAGAAACACAACCTGCACGTGGGATGAAGAGTGCCAAAAGACTTTCAAAAGGTGAAACAATACTGCCTCAGTGCCCCAGATTAATCCGCCTCAACCGCATACAAGCCCTCATCCTTTATCTAACAAGATTTGATAATTCAATGGGATGCGTGCTAGGTCAACATGATGAATCGGGAAGAAAGAAAAGCAATATACTACCTTAGTAAGAAATTCACCGCATGTGAAATGAGGTACCCGCCAATCGAGAAATTATGTTGTGCCTTGATTTGGACAACTCAAGGTTGAGGCAATACATGTTGTATCACACGACATGGCTCATCTTAAAGCTAGATCCTTAAGTATATGATGGAATCTACCGCCTTGAATGGAAGGATGGCGGTGGTAGATCCCGCTTCCGATTTGACATCGCTTATGTAAACCAAAAGGCGGTAAAAGGAGCGCGATAGCGACTTTCTAGCTAGTAGAGCCTTGAAGACTATGAGCCCTTAGATTTTGATTTCCTAATAAAGACTTGATGTACGTGGAAGACGTTGAAGAAGGTACCTCAAGACCATCCTTGAAACTAAATTTTGACGGGCATCAAATGTAGGCAATGGAATTTAGGCGATCCGATATCCCCAAAAGGAGACCATTATCCATTCACTTGCAAACTAGATTTCGATTGCACTAATAATATGGCTGAATATGAAGCTTGCATCATGAGGCTCCGCTACCGCCATCGAATACAAAATCGTGGTATTAGAAGTCTATGGAGATTCCTACCGTAATCTATCAACTCAAAGGAGAATGGGAAACCAGGATCCAAAATTGATTATCTATAAAAGATTGGCCCAAGAACTTGTCAAAGAGTTCGATGACATCACTTTCAATTACCCTTGGGGACGAGAATCGATGGTCGATGCTCGCCACCCTGGCTTCCATGGTCCGAATAAATGAAAGCAAAGATATGAAGCCAATACAAATGAGCATTCATCAAGACCCAGCCCATTGCTACAATGTCGAGGAAGAAGGGAAAACTGGCCCACCATGGTACCACGATATATTGCAGACGTGAAGAATCGTGAATACCTCGATCAAGCCACCGAGAATGAAAAAAAGACGCGAGGAGATTAGCCTTGTGATTACATCTTGATGGAGAAGTCTTATACAAGAAAAGGAAGGATCAAGTCAGCCGAGGTGTGTGGACGCCACCGCTAAGTTAATCCTAGAAGAAGTCCATGAAGGTGTCTGTGGAACTCACGCTAATGGTTTCACAATGGCCGCACAAATAATGAGGTTCGGATATTATTGGTCCACCATGGAGGGAGATCAGATCAACTATGCTAAAAATGTCATAAATGCCGATTTATGGAGACAAGATTCACGCACCATGTCACATTTACATGTTATGACTTCGCCATGGCCATTTTCCATGTGGGGATGGACGCTCATTGGGCCAATATCTCCGAAGGCATCAAATGGGCATCGATTCATCTTTGTGGTCATCGACTACTTCACGAAATGGGTAGAGGTCCTCATATGCTAGGCCACTAAATCGGTAAGTTAGTCGGTTTTGAAGAAGGAAATTATTTGTCGATATGGAATGCCCGAAAGGATCATATTAGACAACGCACTAAACTTAAACAATAGCACGATAGCAAGGGTTTGTAGCCAATTCAACATCAAACACCACAATTCATCACCAGACGCCTAAAATTGAACAGGCAAGTGGAAGCAAATCAACAAAAACATCAAAAGATAGTGGGAAAGATGATCGAGACTTATAAAACCGGCATGAGAAGTTGCCGCTCACACTTATGCTTATCGAACATCCGTCCGAACCTCACTGGGGCAATGCCTTTCTCATTGGTCTATAGGATGGAGGCGCTTCTACCTATTGAAGTGGAAATACCTTCTTCGAGTATTGTCGAAGTAAAACTAGATGAAGCTGAATGGATCCGTGCTCGATATGATCAGCTGAACTTAATTGAAGAAAAGAGATTGAGGCTATCCGTCACTACGGTCGATGTACCAAAAGCTAATGATGTGAGCTTACAACAAAAAGTTCGCCAAGGGAATTCCACGAAGGGACCTCGTGGTTAAAAAGATCCTTCCCATACAAAACACCACGTATGAAATGGATGCCGAACTAGGAAGGACCGTATGTGGTAAGGAAAGCTTTCTCGGGAGGTGCACTGATTCTGACAGAGATGGATGGGAAAAGCTTGCCCAATCCCGTGAACTCAGATTCAGTTAAAAGATACTTTGCTTAAAATAGAAGAAGCCAAGGTGAAGACCCGTAAAGGGTACTTTGAGACTTCAAAAAAAAAACACGGAGAGGCCAAGGTGAAAACCCGCTAAAGGGCACCTTGAGACCAAAGGGCTTTTTGAGTTGAAAACCCAAAAAAGGGCGGCTCAAATTTTGAATGGACACATCACGATCTCGCGGCGCCATAATCAACAAAAGAGGAAGTACGTTGCATATCGGGGCATCGACAAAATACTTCGAGTCTTCTAAACACATGACAGGCTCAGAGCAGTCTTTTTAAAGTTGTATATAGAAGCCAAATTGGCGATGTCTAGGGCGTTTGATCCATGTTGTTATTTTACCATTTTGGGTCCTTTTCTCCGTAAAAAAAGAGGGGATATGTCCCCAATCAATTTTCTTTGTTTCATAGATAAATTCATTTTAAGTCGACTCCATCATATCCATCATTAACATGTCGCATTAAAAACAAATTGATGAACTAACGATTTCACAAAGGAAAGTTCCACGATCACTTTGAAAATCTCTAGATCAAACAGAAGTCAAATGTAATATTTGTTTAGAACTTCCATGAACACAAGATGAAGACATTGGAGAAAAGGGTCTCAATAAAGACCATTTCTATGAAGTTTCTCGCCCGATTCAAGAATTGTGGCAAGGGTAAATAATGTTGCTTGGTCACTTTAAAAAGTAAACCGCCAATTTTCGATAAGGAAAGATTCAAAAACCCTAAATGGGTGAGAGTCGAACAAACCAAGTCAAACATTCTTCAAGTAGGAGTTGTGACTCCCAAGGAAGACAGCTAGAAGTCAAGGCAGACCTGTGTTCTAAGGCCTAAAATAGGCTTCAAATTTCCATGCGGGCAAGCCATTCATGCAAGACGGCCAACGAGAGGAAACGAGATAAACCTTGACAAACAAATGAGTGATAACACCTTAAATAGGAATCATACTCATAACATTCTGACTCATCATACTCATGGCATCCTAATCGTTAGGCATAAGTATGTATTCATTCTACAGGTTACGTCCTCAAGAAGGACAGTACGGTTGAGCAGATCTTGTCTCCCTGAGTATGCAGTGGAGCAGATCAAAGAGATCAGATTTGACCTTCTTGAAGTTGCAAGAAGCGGATCAAGATAACAGATTTGACATTCCCGGTTGCAGAAGCGGATCAAGATATCACCGTGATCCTTGAGTTTGCAAGGATCGATTGAAGAAAGCGATTTGACGCTCCCGAAGTTGCAGAAGCGGATCAAAGATTCATCCGGTGACCTTGAGTTTGCGAGGATCGATCGAAGATAGCAGATTTGACCTTCTTGAAGTTGCAAGAAGCGATTGAAGATAACAGATTTGACGCTCCTGGGTTACGTGAAGCGGATCAAAGATTCACCGGTGACCCTTGAGTTTGCAAGGATCGATTGAAGATAGCGCTTTAGACATTCCTAAATTTGCAAGAGCGGATCGAAAATAAACAAGTCACATCCTATTGAAGTCGCAAAGAAGAGTGATTGAAACCACATATTGGTGAAGTGGATCAAAGCAACAAGATGCGGAGGATCGGGATGAGGCTACTTGAAGAAAAGCACCGAGAGGCCAAGACTGACGAGGCCGGCAACATTGGCTTTTTGAGTCTTTACTCTATTCTCACACGAAAATGAGCAAAGAGGGCAAACAGACAAAGCCCAAAATTACCCTACCATTTACATACCCTAAACCCGCTTAAAACCCAAAACCCAAATAACCCGAAGCCCAACTACCCCAGCCCATCAAGCCAATCAGAAAATAGAAAAACAAAAAAACAGCCCAAATGGCCCAAAACCAACCTCACCAAAAGAAGAAGACAGAAACCCTAGCCCTTTGCTCAGACTCGACCTCGACTTCTCGACCGCCCCACCGCCTCTCACACAAGACGCCATCCGTCGCCAGCCCGACACGCCTCCTGCCTGAGCCTGCAGAAACAAAAAACACGCAGAGACAAAGAAAGAGAGGAGCAATTTGTTGGCTCTATTCATTCTTGGCTATAAAGCCACAAAAACTATTGTAAAAAGGGAGGATTTTCTGAGAGAAAAAACAATGAGACTTTGAACACAAAATTGTTAGAAATCTAAGCAAAAGCAAGAGAAGGTTGTTTTTAACACTTCCGTTCTCATTTTTATAATAAATCACATTTTTATTTCCCTTTTTTATCTGCTTTTTGTTTCTTTTTTAACCTTTTTACAAATAATAATAGCAAAAGAGAAGGCAAAACTTACTCGAACCCCGGCACGCGTGTCGAGTCTCCCTCCGTCGTCAAGCCAAATCGGAGCAAAGTGGGGTTTTCTTCTCTGGTTTTCAAAAACAAAAAAGAAATAGATCAAAGAACAACAAAACAGATCAAGAGGTTTTTTTTTATTTTACTTTCAAAACTTTTTATTTTATTTTTTTCTTTCATTTCATTCCCGCAAATATACTTAAATACACATATATAAACCTAATAAAAATAAAAATAAAAAGGAAAACACAAAAAATTAAATTTTTTATTTTTCCGCCATCTGGTATGTGGGTCGAGCTCCGCCACGGCGATGGGGAGGCGGCCCATTCACGGATTTCCCAGCCCTCGCAGAGAAAAAAAGAGGAAAAGGTGTTTTTTTTTTCAAGTCGAGAAATGAATTTTTTCGTGTTTTTGGCCTTTAAATAGGCCTCCAAACGACGTCGTTTTGCAGCGGCCTCTCGTGCACCAAAACGACGCTGTTTTGCCCCAAACCAACCCGACCCGCTTCCAAAGAAAGAACAACAGAAGCAAAGGAAGGGCTAATTGCACTTTAGCCCTTCCGCATTTTTTATTGTTTTAATTAAATTTTATTGTTTTAAAATCTAGACCGTACATTTGATCCGCTTTTCAATCTGGTCCCCTTTAGACGCGCTTAATTTTATGGAAAATTACCCTTTTGGTCCCTCTACCCTTTTATGCGTGTAAATAGCCCCTTTTTTCTTTTTATTTTATTTCTAATTGGCCCCAAAACTTAATTTTAAATGCAATTTAATCCTATTTTAATTATTTTGCAATCTTTTAGGTCTTTTTTGCTATTATACTATTTTTATTTCCATTATTATACTTTTATGTACATGTTTTATCGTTATTTTGTTTCACTAATTTTATTATTATTATTATTATTATTATTATTATTTACCATTATAATTATTTTATTATAAATATCATTATTATTTCTCTAACATCATTATTGATACTTCTATTATTATTATTACGACTTTATATTTATATTTATTTTCTTGGTTTAATACTATATTACTATTATTATGTTTATTACTCTTATTTAATATTATTATTTTAAATATTATCATATCTCATTATTTATCGTTTTATTTTAACATTATTATTATATTGTTTTTGGTATTTATTATTACTATTATCTGTTATTATATTATTCTTATATGCATATATTTTTGTTAATTACCTTTATTTTATCATTTTTTATCAATGTCACTAATATTATTTTATTATTATCTCTTTTACTCTTAAACATTATGATTTTTATTATTGCCTTATCATTATTATCATCATTTTATCATCAAATTAATTAACTTAGCATTATTACATATATCATTGTTAATTTTGTGCAACCTAGCTTCGTAATTTATCCCATTTATCGAATTGTGTTGCATTAACCTTTGCTCGAGTCATTAAGTTTTTTTCAAATAATCACTCCGTATTAGTAATTCGAGTGAATCGAGCCCTAACTTCTCGGGTTCCATTTTTCGCTTAAGCTAAGCAACGGATATCTCTTCGAAATCGTAATTTAAATTTTTAAAACAAAATATTTAATCTCGAATTAAATGTCGCTACCTAACTTCATGGACTCGACATCTAGATACTTCGAGATAAGCTTTTTTTCCTAAAAATAGAGGCAATCTTCCGTATTTGAAATCTCGGAAATCAAGCCCTAACTTCATCGGGTTCCGGTTTCTCATTTGATTTAATAACGGAAGATCCTCTTCAAAAATGAAAATCGAGTTTTAAAAGACGAGTTTAGTTTCGAGTCTAAAGTATTATGCCCTAACTTCATGGACATGATGCTTTATCTCTCGAAAATAAGAGAGTCTTAACGTCCTTTCAATTCGATCAAATTTTGAAAATAAAAAGCATTGTATTTTCAACCCTTTCAAATTTTTCAACAAAAGGACATCAATCAATCGCTTTGGTACCAATTTTGGGCGTGTCGAGGGTGCTAATCCTTCCTCGCATGTAATCGACTTCCGAACCCGTTTTCTCAAAGTTCGTGGACCAAGGAGCACTGTTTTAGTAAATTAAATGTTTTATAAAAACAAAGTGATCCGATCACACCAAATAAAGATCGGTGGCGACTCCTTTTCTTTTCTTTTTTTAAAATCGAGTCGACCGCGTCGTTTACTGTTTCACCCAAAAAATGGTTACGACAGGTGTGATACATGTTTAAGATGTAAGACCATAGCTAGGCTATGACATTATAGTGAAAAGTGATGGACGAATAAGACCATGGGTGATCCATGGCAAAGTGTGAAACGTAGGTATGGTATCATCCATACTGAGTTGCGAAACGTAGGTATGGTATTAACCATACTAAGTTGTGAAACGTAAGTATGGTATTAACCATACTGAGTTAAGAAATGTAGGTATAGCACTTCCCATACCGAGTTGTGAAATGTAGGTATGGTATTTCAATGAGGAAAACCATATTGAGTTGTAAAATGTGGCACTGAGCAACACCGTGTAGCTTGTCATGACCGACAACTTGTGTGAACAGATCAATTTTGTAAGACGTTCACTAATTTGACAAAGTTTGGTAAGTGTTACATGGAATTATGTGATATAAGAAAATACGAGTTGATGAGACATGAACATAAAACTTGGTTGATGAATGAGTTCATTTGTGATTATATATTTGTACACCCTTGAGTGTATTATCCATATGAATTGGTATTCTAAATGAATTAATAAGAAAAATTCTAATATGAAATAATCTGAAATTTGAAATGACATATTATGAAACCGTACTTGAAATACATTGGTATATCTTGAATATGTTATTTGAGTTCATAATGTGGAAAGTAAATGTATGTGGAAATTTGAGATGATGATATTGGTATATGGAATCTATTGGTGGATACGTAGATCCAAATTTATATGATAGATTTTAGTGAACATTGAAATTGGACTCAATAAGTGAGTTGTCAATTTAAATTGTGATTGGCAGTAAGAGTTAGTGAGTTATATGTCTATGAATTGTTACACATTTTTATCTGAAATACGAGAAAATGAGATTGTGATATATATATATAAAAAAACATGGAAAATGTTTGATAAATGTGTTTATTCATAATTTTAGAACTGTACATCTCAAGTGTACTATTTGTGTAAAGATAATGATTTCAAATTATCTGAAAGTATTATGTATTCTTTGGTAATGCCTCGTAACCCTGTTTCAGGCGACAGATATGGGTTGGGGGTGTTACACCCTCGCTCCGCCAATGTTATTATCTTAAACAGTGGTTGAGGGTTCAATCCTCATCTTTAAGTAAATCCTCATAAGTATAGAACAGTTTTAAAATTCGTGTCCAGTGTCTATCCCGTAATAGGCCTACAAAATCCAGGGATTACTATGGTTGGTGCACCAAGATTTGAAGCCTTTGCAGTATTTTGCAAGGAAAAGACTCGAATAAGGCGCCCAAAAGAAGGCAGCATTTATATTTCCAGTTGATAGAGCCTTTGCATAATCATCAATGGATGATTGAGCAATGTACTTGATATTGTTCCTTCGGAACCCAATGACCTCTACTAAATGCTGCAACATAATTGAATCTTCCATATCACAACCTACAATAGCATTTGCTTTCTTGAGATTTTCTATATCCAAGCAAGATGATGACTCGATATCTGAGCTTGTTGTTATCATGGAAGTAAAGCTTTGTGTATAGGTTGAAGAAACAACCAGGATCAGGACCAACCATGGGCCAATGGCTGCAGCAAAAGTCTTCAATACATAAAAAAGGATTTGGAAATTTCAGTAAGTCAACTGATGCTTGATAATTTATAGGAAATATAAGGAACAAAGTCACAAACTAACCCTGCGAGCTAGTGTCTCAAACAACTGATCATCAGAACCGTAGAAAGGAACCAGTTTATAAGTGGTATTGATTGGCATCACTGCAATAGCTTCTTTAAGCAGATCAATCCAAAACCCTGTTATTTGTGCTTCATTATGGCTCTTGTCGTCATGGCTTATATTAAGAAACTGGCTGGGAATCGATCTTACTGATACAGCAATGCTTAACTCTGTATAATAGTGAAGCGGCGTGGATGTCGAAAACGATAAAGTTGCAGCCATTTGAATGATTCCTGTTGTTTTTGAAGTTGGATTGCGGCTGTTCAAGTTGAAAGTGACTGTGTCTAAATCACTACTAATTCTGTCAGATTCCTCGTAGACAGACGTCCCAGGCTTCAACCACAGGTAGTTGTCGATTAGACTAGCAATTTCGTACATTTGACGAGACATGTAACTCGTCGAAGATTCGTTTCCCATTGTTGTTTTTTCTTTTGCAGGCAGAGCACAAAGTACATTGACCTTGGCTCTCCTGGTAAACGTATTGATTTCCACAACAAATGCAATTTCATAACTCATGACAATCCAGGAGGCCGGAGTTCCATACCCGTCGATCAGATCTAATGAGCTGATGTACAAAAACAGGGCCTTCAATGCCTGGACAAGGCGATCGAAGGCACCCATCGTTCCTTATATTTTTATACTCAACTATGAAGTAAAATAATTTTTTTTATATATTTGAACTCAAGCTAAATTTTACCATTTCAAACATATTTTGATTTTTCTATGATCGTTCCTTATAGATTTCTAACATAATTGTTTTCATCGGCATGATATATATAAGAAACTAAATATATCTTCGACCTCCTTTTACACCCATGATGCTAGGAGCTGGTAAGTTGTGTTTGGGACGTGAAACTAATCCTTGCTAGTTGAACTTGGAGCTGATCTCCCCTTTGGTCTCGAGAAAACAGAGTAGTCAACCATACCCAAAGCCCTCTACCCATCAACATTCCTTGAACCAACCTCTCCCAGCGTCGTCTCATCCGTCGAATAACGGTGATCAACAATGCAACTCCAGATGCCGTGCCTGATAAAATAAACAAACCTGAGAAGGGTCCAGGTCCTATTCCTCGTTTCATGGTGACATCAATTGTCGAACTAGAACACTCTGGAAATGATAGTAAATCATCCTTCATTCGCTTGAGTTTTCCACTCCCACATAATCGCAGCATGGCCTCTGACATATCGGAAACAATAGGAGAACCCCTTGGAAAAATCTGTAGAAATGAACATATGACATTCCTCAAAGCTTGAACAATAGATTAATAGAGTTAAAATTGAAGAGTATGGTTTTTATTACAAGTGAAGAACCAAGTAGATTACGGTTGGGGCCCCATGATCTGAAACCTTTACAGTATTTTGCAAGGAAAAGACCCGAATAAGGCGCCCAAAAGAATGCAGCCTTTATTTTTCCAGTTGATAGAGCTTTAGCATAATCATCGATTGAAGATTGAGGAATGTGCTTGATGTTCTTTCTTTGGAACCCAATGTACTCCACTAAATTCTGCAACATAATTGAATCTTCCATATCACAACCCACAATAGCATTTGTTTTCTTGAGATCTTCTATATCTAAGCAAGATGATGACTCGGAGTCTGAGCTTGTTGTTATCATGGAAGTAAAGCTTTGTGTATAGGTTGAAGAAACAACCAGGATCAGGACCAACCATGGGGCCAACACAAAATATGTTAAGTTTCTCCTCGGTGATTCC
Organism: Gossypium rotundifolium; assembly: GCA_025506655.1. NCBI lineage: Eukaryota > Viridiplantae > Streptophyta > Magnoliopsida > Malvales > Malvaceae > Gossypium > Gossypium rotundifolium. The sequence goes on along the minus strand of CP106723.1, from coordinate 136,886,769 downwards.
CCTGCATTACAAAAGAAATTCATCTAGTCCATATAGAACATGCTCAATAGCAAGGTGAAATGCTTGAAGTTAACATAAATCTTACTATGCCCTCCATAGAAGAGGGTCGCCAAAGGGAACCAGAAGATAGCTCCAACAGATTCATGACCAGTTCTAAACTCAACTAACCAAATAACAAAAGCATTGAACACCGTCATAGCTGCCAAAGTACACCACATCTCGTTGGTGAAAGGCATCATGAATGAAAAAACTTGGTTCAGTTCAGGTTTTTCCTTCATCACTAGCACCGGGCCTACATTGAAATATGGATATGAGAATTCTATGAGCTCGGACCCTTTTCTGGTCATTACTGTTAAGCCAATGGCTGCATCAAAAGTCTTCAATACATAAAAAAGATTTGGAAATTTCAGTCAGTCAACTGATGTTTGATCATTTGTAGGAAATATATGGAACAAATTCACAAACTAACCCTGCGAGCAAATGCCTTAAACAATTGATCATCAGAACCGTAGAAAGGAACCAGTTTATAAGTGGTATTGATTGGCATCACTGCAATAGCTTCTTTAAAAAGATCAATCCAAAACCCTGTTATTTGTGCTTCATTACGGTTCTTCTCGTCCTGGCTTATGTTAAGAAACTGCATGGGAATCGATCTTACTGGTACGGCGATGCTTATCTCTGTATAATAGTGAACTGGCTTTGATGTCGAAAACGATAAAGTTGCAGCCATTTGAATGATCCCACCTGTATTCGGCGTTGGATTACGGCTGTTCAAGTTGAACGTGACTATGTCTAAATCACTAATTCTATCAGATTCCTCGTAAACTGTCGTCCCAGGCTTCAACCATAGGTAGCTGCCGATTAGACTAGCAATTTCGCGAGCAATTTCGTACATATGACGAGACATGTAACTCGTCGAAGATTCGTTTCCCGTTGATGCTTTATCTATTGCAGGCAGCGCACAAAGTACGTTTGCCTTGGCTCTCCTGGTAAATGCATTGATTTCCGCAGAGAAAGCAGTTTCATAACTTGTGACGGTACATAGAATCGGTAACCTGTGTGAAGTCCAATTTTTTACGGCAACATAATTTTGATAATCATCTGCAGTATTATCAACAACACAACACCTTTCTCCTTGTCAGATTCATACATCAATTCTAACATAATTAAAGTTCGATCATAATTCAGAAACAAATATTATAAAACATTTTACCATATAGATCTATGGGTGTAACATTCCCAGGCGAATGGTTGAATTTTAACTCGATATGGTGTGCATCTGAGGCGTGGTTACAACGCATCAAACATGAATCATCCTCTGTATCTTTCTGATCATCTCCATCTCTTATCCCACTACACTTTGATGACAGTATTAATAGCAAAACAAAAGCAAAAATCTTAGCAGACATGCCTCTAATGACTAGAAAATCTTTGTATTTCTCCTTGAAAATGGAAACTGAATCTCCCATTCGTTTGATTTGCAGAAAAGGGTAAGCTAAAATTACTCATTTCGGGTCAACTCTAGGACTTTCATGGCATGTTCTCATACCAATGCCCACCACAAATTATCTTTACCAACTACTTCCAAGTAACCTCTTATTAATTGCTAGTTATGGTTAAAAGTGGTTTTTTTAAAAAAAATTTAATGGTTTTGAAAATGTCGGGCTATCATAATTCATAAATAGGAAGATAGTATGTTTTAATGTACTTAAATTTGTATATTCTTTCATTGATAACAATATTTATGATAATTAAGCTAAGACTCAACCCTTAAATAATTAAAATTTTAATTAAATTATATGATATTTTAATATCTTAATATAATGACATATGAAATATAAATTTTAAACATCTTTTAAGTAATTAATATAAATTATTTATAAATTAATGATAGATAAAATATTTAAAAACTTAAATATAATAATAAATTATATTTAAATAATTTAATATAATGGTACATAATATAAATTGATCTATTTTATCTACTTTTCAAATAATTTATATAAATAATGATATTTTTAATAACTTTCACTTCGAAACTCAAAAGGTAAAAATGTTTATATCCCAATTTTTACATTTAAGTAGAAAAATAATTTTTCACTGTAGTTTTGACCCCAAAAATCTGAGTGTACAGCATTTTTGGAACCCTAAACGTAATGTACAACAAGGCTTAATTGTGTTTGGGTTATATTCTGTTGTGTGGAAAATTGAACATGTTAATCACGTCAGCAGCATCTAACTAATGGAATTTGTTAGTAATTTAACTGTTCAGTTTAATATTTGAGTAAACTACATAAATGATGTGTTTTAAAAATAAGTGTTAAAAAATTAACTTAACCGCTACACTAATCAATTGTTAAGTATTTAACAGTTTTAGATTTAAAATAAAAATAAAAATAAATAAGATGATATTTTAAAATTTTTAAAGTTGAATGATTTAGTAAAAAATTTCTAATAATCGAGTGACCATTTATATAGTTTATTTTTACATTTTTATATTCCATATGATTGTCTCCTTCCTTCTATAAATAGTAATTAAAACAACAAATTAGGACCATCAAAGTGTTTATATATTAATTTGATTCAATGTCCTATATGAATTTTGATTTTGTATTATTATAATTTTGATTTTGATTTAATTGGATACATTTTTAAAAATAATATATATAATTATATATATATCAATTTATTTTTATATTAGATAAGTATAATTATTTTGTGTATATAATATATAAATATAAAATGATGTTATATCAATAATAATGTTAGAGATTTGTGAAAATTAAATTAAATAAGAATATCAAATTTATAATTACAGAAAATCAAAATTAATATATAACATTGAAGTAAAATTGCTCTAATTTTGAGATTTATCTATTTATTTAAATTTATTTAAATAGAAAATTGTAATTATCCTAAATATAAAGAAGAGGCCTGTCAGCCCATTCATTTCTAAAAAATTTGGGCCTTTTTTATTTAAATGAAAAAAAACACCTTTTATCCATTAAAGCAAGCAAAAACATGGGTTTTTCAGTTATTAACCCAGTTTTCTACCAAACTAAAATTTTCCGCGAAACCAAACAAAGCCGAGATTGATTTTTGAGAATCGTCGCTAATTTTTCCATTTCACTCCAATTCTCATAATCTTCGATTTGCTTTCATTTAGGGTTTAGATACTCCCGATTCTGTTCCTCCAAGATGTGGCACGAAGCTCGGCGATCAGAGAGGAAAGTCCACGACATGATGGACGCGGCTCGAAAGAGAGCTCAAAGACGAGCCATTTTCTTAGCCAAAAGACGTGGCGATCCTCAACAATCCATTCAACTCATCGGCTCTCGCTGCCGTATCTACCGCGACGATGCTCTCTATCACGCCACTCAAGACCAGCAAGGCCTGTAAGTAATTTAATCAAATTTCCTATTAATAATCTTACTAATATTTCTTAAATATTTCAATTTTTTTACTCCATATATTTACAGGATTCCTTGGAATGGAAAACAAGACGTTTTGATTGATAGGTAGTTTGATTTCTCTTTTTCTATTCCCTTTTTTGTTACATTTATTAGATCTTTTTTTTTTTAATTTATGGAAAATAATGCTTTTGTTTACATTATAGATTTGATGGCCGAGCTCTGCTTGATTTTATTCGGGAGCCAAGAACACGGAATTTTAGGAATCTAGAAAAGTCTGAAGAAGAGGAAGAATTAGAAGAAATTGTTAATTTTGAGCGTTATCGGGATTTAATTAAGCATCGGCGTAGAGGATGTCGGTACTTCTTTTTTAATTCCCTGAATTGATGATCTTTATTTTTTTAGTTTTCTTTGTTTGTGTTGAATGCATTATTGTTACCATTGTTATATAAGATATAATAAGGATGAAAGTCTGTTATAAGAATAAAGTTTAGCTTCAGAATGTGCTTTATGAGCTGAAGTTTGTATCTTTCGACAGTTACGGATGAGGAGGGTTTACAACATGTGAATCTAGAAATGGAGGCGAAAGTTCTCACTCCATTTCAATCAGACAGGTAATGCATATGATAGTGGTAGAGTTAATATATTTCATATAAATTTGAAATTTGAAAGTTCGACTTTTATTTAAGTTTCAAGAGAACTCTGGTTCTTTGCAATTACTTTTGATGTGTGTTGCATAGGGTTTCCGGGTAATTTTGGACATGAAATTATGTTTATGGTTGGGATAAATCTTTTAGTGTCATGCTATTCAGAAACAAATGTGAGATTGGTTAGCTTTATTGAAGACGTAAGTTATAAACTTATTCTTCATATGATTTTTGGGAGTCGTCTTTAGTGGGCTTATTCTTTGCTATACATAGTTGATTGATTGCTAAGCAGGAGAAATACATAATTTTTTGTTAATGATTTTAATGCATATATTACGGTCTGTTGGTTATCAGGGTTATAATTTCTGCCCTCAGGAAAGTTTGCCACTTTTTACTTATTTTGATATATCTGACTGCTGTATGTTGTTATGTGACTTCTTTCTCTTTTCTCTTTTGGAATGTTGGCAGATCACAACCAGCGCAACCAGCTAATAAAAGTTCTTATTCACAAGTTGGATTTTCTTATGATGGTGGGAAAGAGGAAGCTTACCTTTCAGATGCTGATGAAGAAGAGGAGGATGAAGAAGATGATGATGAATTCGACAGTGATGATAGTAATGATGAAGGAATGGAAATAATAGCGAAAGGATTTGGAGTGAAAAGGTATGGTTGGCTTGTTTATATGGATAAAAAAGCAAGAGAGGAGGAAAAAAGACAGAAAGAAGTAATCAAAGGCGATCCTGCAATTGTAAGTTCGAAAAGACGCATTGGTTGTAGTTGAATTTTATTATTTAATTTATGTTGATAACAAATGCGAAATCTTTTAGAGGAAACTGAGTCGCAAAGAAAGGAGAAAAGCTTCTCAAATAGAGAGGGAGAGAGAAAGAGAAGCTGCACGGATAACCGGAACACGAGTACTCCGTAGTGATCCCTACCGGTACCAAGTTTGTTAGATCTCTGATACATACTAATTGGGTTTGACATCATGCATTAAAGTTTCAATGCTTTCTTTTGCCAAATCAGGGAATCTAGGCGTAGTCCAACCTATGACGCTTATCCACGTAGGAGGTATGCCCTGTTCTAGGCTTTTCTTGGAGCTATTATTTGAGACACATAAAATGAATTTAAATATGGATTTTCCTATTCAGGTCAAGATCTAGATCACGTTCATATTCTCCATCATACTCAAGGCGCCATGCCCGTGGAGGTTATTCTGATGATTCTCATAGCAGAAAACCAAAGGCTCCAAAAATAGAATATATTACAGAGTTTGGGGGTTCTGGTGACGGAAATGGACCAAAGCTTGATGCAGTTTCTCCACCATCTTCTCCTCCATCTCAGGCTGACATTTTAAACCGGTCGGAGCACTCGACCTTTCATTCTTGCAAAGATAGATTGGCAGTCTTTACTCTGCTGCAGCTTATCCCCATTTTGTTGCCTGAGGCAATCTTTTCCGGTTTAAAATAGATCTTCCCTAGGTTTATCAGCATAACTGGAAAGAGGGAATAGGAAGGAAGCTTCCCTTCTGAAGATCATATTTTTTCCTGAAATGGAATCTATGTGAATGCTTCCTAGTTGAATGAAACCGTAAGGATGGCCATAACTAATGCTTTTCCTCTCCTGCAGGCCATCATCTGGTCATATACTCGAGGCACTTCATGGAGATCCTGCATCTGGTGTATCTCTTGACAAAGAAAAGAGTGGTGAAGTGTTAAAACCAGCGTTGAGGTATCACGGAAATTTTTGGTTCTATCATTACATTTTTCCACAAAGGTTTAGTGAATAGTTTTTGAGTTGCATTGAATTTGACAATTTTATTTCTTTTCTGTTAGTGGAACATCAGCATTAGCCAAGTTGACAAAAGCAAGTGCCTCTGGAGGGCCCTCAAAACAGGGGCAGGTTGAAAAGAAAGAAACTCCGCAGGAGCGACTAAAAAGGATTATGAACAAACAGTTAAACAAGCAAAGTATGATATAAATGATATTTATTTTATGCAGCTGTTGGTTCAATGATATCCTGTCATGCTCCATTGGAGTTATAAAGGAATTTACTTTTTTTTTTTTTTACTGTTGAGATAAAAAGAGGCAGTTTGTAGTTTGTACAGTTGGGTTTCTGCTTGTCCCATCACATTGTTTCTTGTGTTTTATTTATGATTTGATGAGCTGAGTGCCTCTATAGTTAAGAAGGACACTGCTGCGGAAATGGCTAAGAAACGAGAGCAGCAGCGCCAAAGACTGGAAAAACTTGAAGAAACAAGCCGATTAAGTCGTCAAAGGTACCGAAGCCGCAGTCGCAGTAGGAGCAATAGTCATTCTCCTCCAAGGTATATATCCTGGAATATATTTTTGTGCTCACTCCATATTGTTGAAGGCAAAGAATTTTGTCACGGTGCTCTCATATAATGTATCCTATTTATGAGGTGAATAATTTGTTTACTGCAGAAGACATCGACGAAGTAGAAGTTCTAGCAGGAGTCGTAGTCGAAGATATGTTTCTCGCTCACGTTCACGATCTAGGTCCCGCTCTTACTCTCGCTCGCATTCTCGTTCAAAGTCCCGCTCACCCAGGTAAAATGCTTGGCAGTGAAGACTTTTCTCTGAATGATGCTTGGAGGCTGATTTAATGTTGGTATAAAAAATGCAGGGTAAGAAGCCATTCAAGGTACTGAATTAGAGGGTGATTGCTGCAAATATTGCTGGCAAGGAAGCAGGGTATTTGATATCTATGTTATGCAGGGTTCGATAAGAATATGGGTATTAGGATTAGTTTTACATGTTATTCAAATATAATACATTAATACTTTTATAAATAAGATGCTTTAATCTTAAAAAATTTCTTTAAATATATTTATTTATCAGAATTACTTTTTATTATTATAAATTTATCCATTTTTGAAAGTCAAATCGCACGTAGTAGCGTCCAAAGAATCAGACCTATATCTTATGTGTTTTTGTTCATGTTGACATGTTTGAATTATTGACGAGGAAGTCTCAAACACAAATAATGCTTGAATGGGAAAACCAATCAATGGGATAATGGTCCAAGGTTTATATCAAGTTATTTTTTAAAGTTTTATTTGCCCTTGTTGTATAATTGGGCGTGCAAAAGAGATACAATCAAATGAATTTAGTTAAATGACTATAAGAATATCAATTAATATAATTAATATAAAAAATTCGTGTAGTAATCCTTATTAGAACAATTTAGGAATCATAGATGGAGAGAAATTTTATTTTGCATTTTAATTTATCTTACAAATAAATGTAATTCCTATTTATAAGAGTTTTATATAGCTTAATAAAGACATAACTAAGATCTTTCAGGTATCTATTTGGATGGTTACATATTTTAAAAATAAATAAATTTATTTAGTAAATATATACTTTTGAAGAATTAATAAATATATATTTAAATAGTTAAAACTCTTTTAATCACCTTTAATCCACTAAATATAATTTTATTATTAATAATAATATTCCACTTCTAACTATTGAAATATTTATGATATTTTTAACATGTTTCAACACAAATGTAAGATTTTAAAATGACCCTAAAGCATTTAATTAAGATACTAAATGGAATTAGAATTAGATAAAGTCATTCAATAAATTTATTTTTAAATATATTTGATAACTTAAAAGAAAACTATTAGACAGAAATATTTTCTAAAAAAAATGTAGAACATGATAAATAGATAAGGCACTTAGAGAATAAATTTAATGGATTTTTATTTTATTTTATTTTATTCTATTTCATTTAATATTATATTATTTTTTACCAAATAATTTAATTGATGATGATTCAGTTAACTAACTAAAATCACAACAAAAGCAAGTGCACCTGTACGGTGAGTCGGGAATATCGTATCCACGAGGACTAAAAGTACTAGTAATTACTATCTTTTTATTATCTAGCCGATAAATGGAAGGAATTGTTTTTAATCTAAAATTATCTAAACTAATTATTAAGAACTCGACAGAGAATTAAGTAAGAAAATATTCGAATGAACCAATGAGAGAGACAATACTCATGAAGACTCCACCTAGACTTCACTTATTATTTTGAATCTAAATTAAACAATTTATTCACTTGCCTTGATCCGTAAAAATCCTTAAATTATATTAATATCTCTTTCGAGAGTAAAAATAACTGACTCTAGGTTGATTAATTGAAATCTCTTTCTAATTAAAACCCCTATTGTCACATTAACTCGATTTATGAATTCCCCTATTAGATTTGACTCTAATCCAATAGATTTATATTGTCCTATTTCTAGGATTGTATGCAACTCCACTCAATTATGCCAGATCTACTCTTAAACAGAGACTTTTGCTTCACTGAAATAAGCACATCAATCATGAATTAATATCCTGAAAACATTAAAACATGGAATAATTACACATAATTGAGATCAAGAAATCAAGTATTTATCTTGTAATTCAGGAAATCAAATAATAATATCCATCATAGTTTTTATCTTCCCTAGGTATCTAGGGAATTTAGTTCATAATTTGTAAGGAAGATATCTCAAAATTAGTAAAACAACAAAACATAAAGAAACCTAAAAACTTCTAGAGAAATTGAATGGAGATCTTCAGTCTTGAAGGAAATCTTGCTTCTAAGTTGAATCCGTTGGCGTTCTTCGAGTAAATTCTTCGTTCTTCTCTGCGTCCCCCTTAGGTCTTCTTCTAGTGTGTATTTATAAACTTTAGAATGCTCACAAACACTAAAAATTGACTTTTTCCACGTATTAGGGAAACAGTGTTCGAAATCGACACGGGCTAGCACATGGGCGTGTGGCCAGGCCGTATGGATCCTGAAAGTAGCTCATTTTGTTCGATTTCGCCCATTTTCTGCTCCTTTTGCTCCCTTATGCTCTCCTAAATGTAGAGACATAAAATTAAAGGATTAGGAACATCAAATTCACTAAATTATATAATAAATCATCCAAAAATATGCCAAGCATGGGATTAAAACATGTTATTTTTATGGTTTATCACTAATTATATTCAGTATTTAATTTTAAATAAAATAACAAGCATACTTTATAAATTAAATTTAATACTTAATTTTTAATACTTATTTTAACACTTATTTTTTAATCTATAATACATAACCTAAATAATAATAATAATAATAATAATAATAATAGTGATTGAGTTGAGGGCTTGAGGCCTAAAGCTTCTAAAACCCGGGCCTCAATTGGAGTGATGTTATCTTAGTACAGAATACATAGGATGTATGTCGAAAAGAGGGGTGGCTGTTTAGTGGTTGGAGTACAGAGGGCTCCCCACATGCCGGTTCTAAGTGTGTAGGAGTCACATCCAAACTCACCTTTGAGGTGGTGGATACTCACCACTCTCGCTCACCATTCTACTTCATGATGCCCATTCTAGTTGGACCAATATCAAACCCAATATTGAATTGATTGAGGAAATATTTTTAAGCATCCTGCAAAATCCAAGTAAATTCCTTTTGATTGCCATTCGAAATATACCCTAAACCTCAAAATGGAGATATTGATGGAGCTTTTATACATGTATACATGAAGGATTTTTCTACTTGGATGTAGTTTTTTTTTTTTCATTGTTAGAGTTGCATTTTAATTATTATTTTAACCATTTGAAAAACCTAACCCTAATAAATGTGTTTAATGAAGCTCGACACCTAGTATCGAGTTATTTTAATTTAAATTTTCACTGTTTACCATAAATCCTAATAAATATTTTTAAAAGAACTCGACACTTATGGGTAATAAATTTAGTTTTATTTAAATTTTTACCATTTACCATAAATCTAACCCTCATAATACTCAAAGAGTCTACTAATTCAATATTTTTTACTATGCCTATAAATACCTCTTCTTCTCATTTTTTGTTCAGACAAACAAAAGTTATCTCCCATAATATTTTCATATCCTAATTTATTTATCTTGAAATCGATTTTTTAAAACCCTACTATGGCTCTATTGAGGGAAGAGAATCATATTACTCTAATTTTTATTAACTTATTAGTTAAGCAAGTATCATATGTTAGTATTCAATTTTAGTGTTAATTTTTTATTATATTGAATATTGACTTAACTAATACGAAAGGACAGCAAAGCCAGAAACAGCAAAAGCAAACAGTAGAAAAAAACAAAAAGAGAGGATAAACGATGTTGTAATCGACTATAGAAGCCTTAACAACCACAATGTAATTTTTTTTTTTACAGACAAAAAAGCAATCAAAAAGAGAAATAAAATACAAAAAATTAAATTAAAAAAAGGGTGATTCTCTTGATTTATTTTTATTTATTCTTCAAAAAATAGAAAAACAATAAAAGAATTGTTTTTTTACCTGTCTCAGTCGCCGGAGAGAAGAAGAAACCGAAGGTTTTCTCCATTTTAGGCCCAATTTTGCCCAGATTCCAGTGTTTTTAACCCCAAAACGGGACTCCTCTTGAAAAGCGGGTTAAAAGGGGGCATTTTGGATTTTTCCGGCCAACGGGAACGGCGGTGACTCGCCGGAGCCAAGGCCGGCCAAATGAGGCTTTAAGAGAAAAAGGGGGGAACTTTCAGTTTTTTTTAATGAACGAAGAAATGATTTTTTTTGAAATTTTTGGTTTAAATAGGTGGCCTAAACGGCGCCGTTTTGGGCCAATTTTCAGACGTCAAAACGACGTTGTTTTGATGCGACCCACGGCCCGACCCGATTCACCTCTGGGATCCTCGTGTTTTTCCTTAAGGAGGGCTAATTGTTGCTTCAAGCCTTCTGCCTTTTTGACGTCTTTCAATTTCATCCTATAGCTTATTATTTTTACTTCTATTTTACCCCCTGTTTTGTTTTTTCTTTGCGATTTGATCCCTCGTTCACTGTGGACCTAAATTGGGAAGGACACAAGTGATGTGGATGGGATAATACCCTTATTGGTCCCTCTTCATTTTTCTGCATTTTAATCTAATCCCGTTATGATTATTATTTTTACATAAGATTTCATCGGATTTTTAATCTGGTCCTTTATGCTCCTTTCTTTATTTATTTCACGATTTATACTTTAAATTTTGCTTGAGTTTCAATTTAATCCTTAATCCATTTAATTTCATCCTTCTATAAGTTGTTTTATTTATTTGCTTATCTATTTATTGAGTCATCTATTCGTTAATTTTTTATTTATTTTTATAAATATTTAAAATTTATGTTATTCATTTGCATTTCATTTGTATATTTGACATACCTTTTCCTCATTTATTTTGCGATATGAGCTTTAAAGTTTGCTTAAATTTCAATTTAATCTATACTCCAATTAATTTTACTTATTTATTTGCTATGTCATTTATGGGAAAGGATTGAATGAAACAGTGATGCCACGTCATCTGTATCCCTTTCCAATAGATTTATGCCACATCAGTATTTTTATCCTAAATTTCAGATTTTTATCTTGAAAAAATTAAATCAAATTAAAATCCGAAATTCAAGATAAAATGTTTGAAATTCGAGATAAAAATGCGATGTGGCATAAATCTATTGAAAGGAATACGATGACGGGCGCCACTGTTTCATTCAATCATTCTCGTCATTTATTTAATATTTAAAATTTATATATCTTATCTTTATATTTTATTTTATCTACTATATTGTTCATTTGCACATATCATTCTATTTTATTCTTTGTTCTTGTCATTATTATTTATTCAATTTAATATTAAGATAATAACCACAATATGATTATCGTTTAATCATTGTTTTATTCATTAGTATAGCATTTCTTTGGTTTTTTTATCTTCTTATTTTCCTTTATTTACTTTTTATTTATTCATTCATTTATTTTCTGTTTTAATGTCATTATATCATTTTTCCACCATTATTTTGTTTAATTCTCGCTAAATTATCGAATCATATTTCGTGTTCAAATATATCCATTCGTTTTGTGAAGTTTAAATATATATATTTTAAGAAAATAAAATATAAATATAAATTTTGTTTTTTAAAAGGGATTGCATATTCGTTCCATCTAATGCATAAGAAATATTTAAAACTAAAATAATATTCATTATTTTGGAATTAAAAGGTCATGTTCTTAACTTACTAAATATGATTTTTTTTTAAAATCGAGATAATCGAATGTACTTTAAAATAAATAAATAATTTTAGCGTTTATTCTCTTTTTCGGGGATCCAAGACATTGTGTCCTAACTTACGTGGCATAGTCATTTTTTCTCGATTAACTTGAAATAAGATTTCTCGTGAAAATTAATTTAGTAATTTCTTAATAAAAGATCATATTTTCAAATCTCTTCAAATTCTCAATTTTCGACGCTAAAGACATCAAGTAATCAATTAGGTGCTAATTTTGGGTGTAACGAGGGTGCTAATCCTTCCTCATGCGTAACCGACTCCCGAACCCATTTTCTGGATTTTTTTGTAAATAGAAAAATATTATTTTAATAAATCAAACCTCTTATTAAAACGATCAAATTACGAGGTGATCCGATCACACCTCATAAAAAAAAGATTGGTGGCAACTCCTATTTTCATTTTCAAAATAAAAGTTGATATAAAAAAAAAGGTTTCGACATTGAAGAAAGAAGATAAATATATAATATTTTAACTTTAATTATAAGATTATTATCACCAATGGCGTGGTTAGAAAATTTTTTGGGTGGGCGGAATTAAATTGTATATCTTTACGATAGTAAAAAATGTAATATTACTATTTTAATAGTCTATATATTTATAAATTTGAAATGATTAAATCAAATTTTATCATTTTGGAAACCAAAATGCAATTTTACTATTACTAATTTTAAATTTTATAAACTATAAAAAGCATAAATAAAATTTTTTCCTTTTTAGGGATGAGGACCCTACTAACCCTTTGCTCCGCCACTGGTTATCATTATATGAAATAGTAACTAAATTCTCAAAGTGATTGTAGATTAATTGATGGACCTTCACTAAGTGATTACAACAAATGACAAATGAATTTAGTGTAGACTTCATGTCAATTTCAACCATTAATAAAAGATTTTTAAGATTGTGTTTATAAAGTTATCATGACATATTGGGTAAACTCTATCACCTCAAGATAGGAAGAGGCTGTTGAATTTCTAATTTAGATGATGCATAGTCCAAATTTATCACATTATTCAATAATATGTTTCTCTTTTCATAATTAAAATTGAATAATGTCAACACCAAAACATAATTAGTATACAAAATTTATCCTTTCAATTTAAACTTTCTAGTCTGATATTGATAGCACTAATGTTTGGCTAATATGACATGACTTGGGACAGTGAAAAAAAAGCATGTGTTGAGTTATGAATGATTTAGGATAATTTTAGTGGCAATAATGGCTCCCCTTTGATATATGACTCAAAGAGTGGGAAATTGTGGAATAATTCAGTCATATGTCTAACAACTTGCTTGCTTAAATCTCATAATATGAACCAAGCTTTTTCTGTTCTTGATATTTGTCTAAACCCCACCAATCAAGTAAAAAAAATACTAATATATTTGCAATTCAAAAAATTAATTATGAAGAAAAGTTGTATCTATCATCATCTAAATAAAAAATCCTATATTTGATGCACTAAAGCTATAAATTTATGCGATATAATGATGATACATTAACGATGAATAAAATTATATAATACTAGATTATGATATTTATAATGTGGGTGAAAAATAGATTTATGTCATAGATATATTTTTTAAAATTGGCATAAATAATAAATGTGGTATTGGTTGAATGGTGAGGTATAAATGTTAAAATTATAAAGACTTAGGTTTAAATCATAGAATAAACTATAAAAATAGTCACTTTCATTTGCCTCAGATTACATTTTAGTCAATTGTGTTTGAAATGTTACGTTTTAGTCACTTACGCTATCGTTTTGTTAGAAGTGGTCACTCTTGTAACGACCCGAAATTTACGGTTATTGGAAAAGTGTATTTTCAGGTCATTGTTCTCGTAAAACGGGTTCGAAAATATTTATTAAAAATATTTACAAAGTTAATTGTTAGGTTAATTAGGTTTTGACTAAGTGATTTAGCTTGAATTAAGGTCAATTTAGTGTAAGAACTAGATTGAATATAGAGTAAAAGTTGAATAACAGAATCAAGAAAAGTCGAAGAACTAAATTAATAAATAAACCTAATTGACACAAATGTATGGTAAAAGCAAGGTACATGTGTAGAAAACATGTTTGTACATTTTGCAAATACATGTATGTATTTACTTATAATTTAAGAAATAATAATTATGTTAATATAATATTATATTAATAAAGTAAACATAAAATAAATAATAAATAAAACAAATTAAATAAAGATAGAAAAAGAGAAGTAAAGAATAGAAAAGTGAAATGAGAAAGAGAGAGAGAAAAAGAAAGGGAAAAATTAGGATTTCAAGGTTTGAAGTTTAATTGTTAACGTTGAGTCGGAGACCTCGGTTAGGAAAGGAAAGAAAAAGTTGACAGGGAGTAATTCGGGAAAATTTACGGTTTGTATTTCTATAATCCGAAAACTAAAATTATTGTTATATTTTGTGAAAAATATAACGTCGATAATGACAATATATCGCAAAGAAAAAAGAAATAAAAATTTAAAGAACACAAGATTTTACGTGGAAATCCTTTCGGGGAAAAAAGCACGGGTAGAGTAGAAGAAAATTCACTATGTCGAATTCGAATCAATTACAAGAGGAATAGACCATGTCTATTTATAGGCTTGTAAAGCCATATTCTAATAGGACTGTAGTAAGATTAAAACTCCTTATTCTAATCAATATCAAATAGATGGAGTTTAATAAGGTTTAAAAAACCTTATTTAAAATAAAATAAAAGAAGTGTAGTTCTATAGGGATTCTTCTTTTATTTTATTTTACCATTGCATTTTATTTAAATAAGAATTCGGGTCACTTAATTCTAACAATCTCCACCTTGACACGAATTCTCAATGAACAAGTTCTTCATCGCAAACTCTCAACAGACAAGTTCTTCACCTCTTCCATAAAACCCTTTAAGGGTTTAACTTCAACAATGAACACCAACCAAGTCTAAGCAATGCTCAAACTTGGTTATAGGAAGTGACTTAGTCATCATATCTACAGGATTTTCATGAGTACTAATTTTGCTCACAACAATATCACCACGAGCAATAATATCACGAACAAAATGATACCGAACATCAATGTGTTTTGTTCTCTCATGAAACATTTGATCTTTTGTAAGGAAGATGGCACTCGACAGGTCACAAAATAATGTGCTGATTTGAAGGTCTTCATTGAGCTCACTAAAGAGTCTCTTCAACCAAATAGCTTTTTTACAAGCCTCAGTAATCGCCATGTACTCAGCTTCAGTGGTAGACAAAGCGACTGTAGTTTGCAAAGTAGCTTTTCAACTAATTGCACAACCTCCTATTGTAAAGACATAACCAAGAGAGATCTTCTTCTATCAAGGTCTCCAAGAAAATCAAGATCAACATACCCAATGACTCCATCTCTAGTTCTTCCAAATCGTAAGCAAACATCGTAGTACCTCGTAAGTATCTTAAAATCCATCGAACTACTTTCCAATGTTCTTTACCGAGATTCGCCATGTATCCGCTAACTCGACCGACCGTATGATAAATCGAAGTGAACAAACCATAGCATACATGAGAGATCCCACTGCACTAGAATATGGAACATGTGACATGTACTCAATCTTATCATCTGATTGTGGAGACAAAGCTGATGAAAGTCTGAAATGGGCTGCTAAAAGAGTACTAACAGGCTTAGCACTCTGCATATTGAACCTGCAAAGAACTTTCTCAATGTATCCCTTCTGACTTAGGTGCAATTTACTTGCTTTTCTATCTCTAAGAATCTCCATACCAAGTATCTTCTTTGCTAGTCTCAAATCTTTCATCTCAAATTCTTCACTTAGTTGGGTGTTGACCTTTCTTATTTCTCATTTATCTTTTGCTTCTATCAACATGTCATCAACATAAAGAAGTAGATACACAAAAGAACCATCACTTTTTTTTTAAAGTAAACACAGCTGTCAAAACTACTTCTTTTAAAATCATGAGAAGTCATAAAAGAATCAAACCTCTTGTACCACTGTCTTGGTGACTATTTCAAGCCGTAAAGGGACTTTTTCAGCAAGCAAACATAGTCATCTTTTTCTGAGACTGTAAAACCCCCTGGTTGTTGCATGTAAATATCTTCCTCAAGTTCTCCATGCAAAAATGCTGTTTTTACATCTAACTACTTAAGCTCCAAATCATACATGGCCACAATACCAAGCAAAGCTCGAATCGAACTATGCTTCACAACTGGAGAGAACACATCTGTGAAGTCCACTCCTAGAATTTGACTGTAACCTTTTGCAACAAGCCTTGCTTTATATCTAGAAACTTCAACTCCTAGAGTCCCTTCTTTCTTTTTAAACACCCATTTACAGCTAACAACCTTTTTACCTTTAGGAAGTTTCACAAGATCCCATGTTCTATTTTTATGAAGTGATTCCATCTCCTATTGCATTGCAAACATCCACTTTTTTGAGTCTTCACAGCTAATCGCCTCAGAATAATTAGATGGCTCTTGGTTTGCATCTATATCTTCGGCCACATTTAAAGCATAAGCAACTAGATCAGCCTCGGCATACTACTTTGGAGTTTTAATTTCTCTTCTAGTTCTATTTTTGGCGATAGAGTATTGTGGTGAAGAAGCAACTCTATTCTCAATTTTTGTACTGGTTTGAGGAGTCGACTCTGTATTAATCTGATGCTTCACCTACTTTTGATTTTCTTTATTGGAAGAACCTTTAAGAGATAAGTTAGGTAGCATAGCAATTTCATAAAAAATATCTCTGCTAATCACAACTTTTTTATTTTCAAGACACCATAACTTATACCCTTTTACACCAGCTTTATAACCAATAAAAAAACATTTAATGGATCTCGGTTCTAACTTTTCAACATTTAATGGATCTCGATTCTAACTTTTCATTATCAACATGAGCATACGTAGGACACCCAAAGATCTTTAAATCAAAAATAATTAGTAGGATTACCAGACCATATCTCTTGTGGAGTCTTTTTCTCAATGGCAATGGATGGAGATTGATTGATCAAAAAACATGTAGTCAAGGCTGCTTCAGCCCAAAACGACTTTGGTAAGTTGGCATTTGATAACATACATCGAACCTTCTCCATGATCGTTCTGATCATTCGTTCTGCAATGCCGTTTTGCTGTGGAGTATGACGAACTGTCAAGTGTCTTATGATCCCTTATGACTTACATAATTTATTAAACTCATCAGAACAAAACTCTAAGCCATTGTCTGTGCAGAGGTATTTTATTTGTTTTCCATCTGTTTTTCAATCATAGTTTTCCAAGACTTAAATACGGAAAACACATCGCTTTTCTGCTTTAGGAAAAATGCCCAAACTTTTTTGGAAAAATCATCAATAAAAGTTAGCATATAATTAGCTCCACCTTTTGAAGGCACTCTTGATGGCCCCCATAGATCAGAATGAATATACTCCAACATTCCCTTTGTGTTATGGATTCCTCTAGTGAATCGAACTCCCTTTTGCTTCCCAAAAACGCAGTGCTCACAGAACTTCAGTTTGCAAATTCCTTGCCCATCAAGAAGTCCTCTTTTGCTCAATTCTGTCATGCCATTCTCACTCATATGCCCTATGCGCATATGCCAATGTTTAGTAATATCATCATCTAACAAGGAAGAGGAAGCGACAGTTGCATCACCAATAACAGTAGAACCCTGTAAAACATATAACTTGTCAGTCTTTCTTTGCCCTTTGATCACAACGAGGGAACCTTTGGAAATCTTCAAAATCCCACTTTCAGCTATGTATTTGTACCCTTTTGAATCAAGAGTACTCAATGAAATTAAATTTCTCTTTAATTCTGGAACATGTCGTACGTCACTAAGTGTTCTGACAACTCTATCAAACATCTTAACTTTAATTGTTCCAACACCTGCGATTTTACATGAAGCATTATTTCCCATCAAAACAACACCATCAGACACTGTTTCGTAATTTGTAAACCAATCCCGATTGGGACACATGTAGAAGGTGCAACCCGAATCAAGTATCCACTCCTCGCTCACTTTAGAATTGTTGACAGAAGCGACTAGAAGTTCACCATTGCTGTAATTTTTTACAACATCAGCTTCGCCGAAATTTTTTGGTTGTTTTCCCTTTTGATTCGGAGCCTCCCTTTTGATCTTATTTTGTAGCTTATAGCATCCAGATTTAATGTGCCCTTTCTTCTTGCAGAAGTTACAAGTTTTACCTCTGTTTGAAGACTTGATCTACCATTAGATTTATCGTGAGGATTCTGATCCTGTGTCCTTTCACGATCATCATCAGCATTCCGATCTTGTCTCCCACGAACAATGAGACCTTCTCTCTGAGAGTTAGTTTTAACTACAAGATACTTCATCTTATCATACGAGGTCAAAGAATCATAAACCTCATCAACTGTGAGAGACTCGCAGCTATATAAAATCATGTCTCTAAAAGTTGAATAAGATGAGGGCAAGGAATAAAGTAGAATCAACCCTAGATCTTCCTTATCATACTGAACCTCCATGGCCTCCAAGTTTGAGAGAATTTCTTTAAACACTGTTAAGTGTTCGTGCACAGAAGCACCCTCCTCCAAACGATGAGCATAAAGACGTTGCTTCATATGCAACTTGCTAGTTAGAGTTTTCGACATACATATTTGTTCTAGTCTCTTCCATAATGCCGCGGCGGTCTTCTCCTTCATCACATCCTGTAAAATTTCGTTAGACAAATGTATATGTAACTGTGTTAATGCCTTTCGATCCTTGCGCTTCTTCTCTACCTCCGTCAATGTCGAAGGCATCTTATCTACCTCTAGCAGGGCTTCCTCTAAATCCATCTATGCAAGAACTGCCTGTATCTTTATCTGCCACAACACGAATCTAGTGTTGCGATCCAACAACAGAATTTCATACTTCAAAGACGCCATTACCGTGATCGAGATGAAAAACCCGGAAGCTCTGACACCAATTTGTGAAAAATATAACGCAGGTAATGACAATATATCGCAAAGAAAAGAGAAATAAAAATTTAAAGAACACACAGATTTTATGTGAAAACTCTTTCGGAGAAAAACCATGGACGGAGGAGAAGAAAATTTACTATGTCGAATTCGAATCAATTACAAGAAGAATAGGCCATGTCTATTTATAGGCTTGTAAAGCCATATTCTAATAGGAGTGTAGTAAGATTAAAACTCCTTATTCTAATCAATATCATATAGATGGAGTTTAATAAGGTTTAAAAAACCTTATTTAAAATAAAATAAAAGAAGTGTAGTTCTATAGGAATTCTTCTTTTATTTTATTTTACCATTGTATTTTATTTAAATAAGAATTGGTCACTTAATTCTAACATATTTATTATTATTATGTATGGTAAGTGAAATTAAGGTGAGTTTGATATATTGATATTGAATTGAATTGTTTTGTGAACATATGTGTATGATTGAAAAGTGTACTGAATTAGAATTGATTGAAATTGTATATTGACTGGAAATTGAATTATGAATTGAAATACCTTATTAACAATGTCAGGCTAAGTCGGATATGTAAGAGTATGCCCAAAGATCAATCATGAGATTGTTGTAATAACATACTTGATTTACCATGTTTATTAATATAAGGCGTTGTCATTATTATTTCATTTTTTTTTTCTGTGTACAAATAAACTGTTTTATAATAATGTCCTGAGAATAATATGATTATTCTTAAAAGATCCTTAGTCAAGTATTATTGTTGACTAGGACAACAATAATGCATTAAGACTAACATGTAGTTGATTGATGATAAAGAGTTGTCATTGATATGGAGTGTCTAAATCAATGCATGAATATGTGTGTTAGAGAACAACATATTGGACTGATCGACTATGAGTATGTTTCTTGGATTATTATGTAATTGTCACAATATTACTCATAGTGATTAATATGTATATGATCCTCAGACTTGAGATCATCATTATCCCAACATCGTGAGTTGTATATTTTGATATAGTCAAACGTACAATCAGAATCGGTTGTTCTATAAAGGCTGATGTTGGATATACCACAATCTATGTAGAGGGATATGGTTGATCAATATAGGATAAGTCCCTCCTACATAATGGGAGTAATATCTTAGGCCACTTGATTGAGTGAGACTAGAAATGCATGGTCATGCTCAAATAAGTTGATATGAGATGTCATACTTATTTGTATATCATAGTCTACTCAAGATATCAAGAAACTTGAGATGGACTATGCAAGTGTGACTATTCCATGACTTGTGTCCATTCCAGAGATAAAGGACTTAAGGATTAATGTATGAAAGGTTAATCATAAAAGTTTATGTCGAATCATGACTTCTTGTAACTTAGGTAGCAATGATGCATTACTAGATGCCACTCATTGTTTGTAACATTAGAATCGTTCTAGTATTACTGCTAACCTTACAAGAACCTATAGGGTAGAGGTGTACATGGTAGGGCCCAACTAAAAATCTAGGCCTGTTTTGTAAGCCGGGCTGCCCTACATCTAAATATGGGCCTAAAAATTGTCTAAGCCCGGCCGACATGAAATAGGTAAACCTGAGTCTTTACCGGCCCTACCGTATTATTTTTTTATTTTATTAAATAAAAATAAAAATAATGAATCAAATACATTTAAAAAATAGATGCTTATTTTCTACTTTGAATCTCATAATGATACTATTCTACCATTTAATTTTCTACTTTACGAAAATAGATGCTTAATTTGTTTAGCTTAATTTATTAATAATTTTTCATGTTCTCAAAATTTTAATTTTAAAAAATTAAATATGGAATAAAATAAACACACGTTCCTAATTTGGTAACAAAAATCAAGTGACATTTCAACTTTTGCAAGTAACTTAAAACACATGTTAGTCACTTGAAAACTTGAGATATGGAGCCTTCAACTTAAATATTAATGATTAATATATAAAAAGTAGTAAATAATTTTTTAAGTCTTGATATTCAATCAATATATTATAGGATCTCAAAATCATATCGAAATAATATTAAAAATGACAATAGGACAAGAAGAAGTAATTATACTAAAATTGAAACAACTTATTTAAACTAAAATAATAACCAAATTAATAATAAAATAAAAGTTCTACAATATCGAAATAATATTAAATACAACAACAAAACAATAAAATATCATAAAACAACATCAAAACAGTCCAAAACAGCCCAAAACAACCACAAAACAAAGATCAAATAGCATCAAACAGCAAACAAATAGCAACTAACAAAGAATTAACAAAGAATTAACAAAGAACTAACAAAGAACTAACAAAGACCAAAACAAAGGGCAAAATAGCATAAAAATAGCGGAAAAACAGCATCACCAACAATCCAAAAAAATACTAAAGTTAAAATTTTATTAATAAAAAATAAAAATAATACTAAAATATTTGGTAGGTCAAGCAAAGTTCGGCCAAAAAAATCATGCTCGAGGCCCGGCCCGCTTTTTAAACGGGCCTCATTTTTTACCAAGCCCATTTTTGGGCCTATATTTTGCCCAAACCTCCCACATTTCAGGTGGACTGACCGCCCCATGTACACCTCTACTATGTGGTCACACCCTATGGTTGAAATGAGCGAATAAAACATAGTTGGTATTGTGTTTGGTTGTCACTTGAATTAAATTAATTATAGAATTTATTTAATTGGGCAATCAAATATTGAACATATTATATGTACAAGAATGTTGTACACATAATGAGAACATAGTTATATTAATATATGAATTTGGTTCAGATATAAATTTAAAAAAATATAGTTTATCAAATCCTTGTTATAATTGATGTAATTATAATTTTCGTTAAAACATTATTATATTTATTTTTAATTATGATTATTATGTTCGGATAAAAATTTTTATGAATTATGATTCATTATATATATAACAATTATAAAAGGTGAGAGGTAGAGAGTTTTTTTTTGGAAAACCTAAAAACCGAAACTTTGCTTGTGAGGTCTAGCAGCTATCAAGCAAAGAAACCTCCAAAACAGTTTTGGAGATTTCTTTCGTTCATCGTCAAACTGGGTGGATTACGTAGAGGTTGAAATCATAAAAGGTTGCGGCTTGGTTCGATAGTAGATCGAATTCTCGTTGCCGAGGCAATGCTGTCTACTCAGATTGAAGTTTAGGTAATTTTGAAACCATTATTTCACCCCGATTCGTTCCTCGCACATGGATCCATGTTTTGGATCGCCAGAATTTATTTTTTGTTTTGCTGCGCCATGGGGGTACCGGCATTCCAAAATATAGTTGGCATGCCATAGGATTGGAAGTGTTCAGGGATACTTCGACTTCGAGTCGATGAGGCACTATAAGTGTCATTTTACTGTTATTACTTCGGATAAATTCGATGAGGTATTGAGTACCGTACTGTTATTATTTTACTCGGCTTGGCCGATGAGGCACAGAGTGCCGTATTGGTGTGTTGGTTGGATTTGTGTATTCGTCGAAGTCCGAGTTATTTTAATAGGGATAAATAAATGAATTGGTTAAATTGATTGATACTGAATGATATTGAAATTGAATTGAAAACATTGTGGTGAAATGCTATTGAATAGCATCTATGAAATTGAAATGGAAAATGTGATAATTGAAAGTGATATAAATGATGTGTATTGTGAAATTAATTTATTGTTGAATGGATTTGTTATGTGTAAATATGTAATTGAACTTTATAAATTTTTATTTAATAAGTATTTGGATTATAGAAATACCACTGAGTTATATACTCAGCGTACGGTTTGTTTCCATGCAGTTAGGTCAAAGTCAGACTGTTGAATCAGCATCTATAGCCGATCCCGAACTCAAATACGTGGTGAAGTATTTTCTCTTTTGAAAATGGCATGTACCTAGGTTGTCTTTTGATGTCATTTTGTGATGAGAATATTAATGGTGTATAAGATGATAGTTTGATCTATATAATATTAATGGTGTGTGTCTCAGCCTTGTGAAGTACACGGCCCAGTACACGGGCATGTGCCCGGCCGTGTGAAAACTACACCTAAAATTCGAAAAAGATAAATTGACCACACGACCTAGCACACGGGCGTGTAGCATGGCCTTGTGAGGTAAGTCAGAGAGCACACAATTTAGGACACGGCCTGAAACACGGGCATGTTTTAGGGTCACACGGACGTTCCCTAAACCACACGGGCGTGTGAGCTTTGTATGTAGGAAAAATTTTGAAATTTCATGTAAAATCCTCAGAGTTTTCGATTAAATCCCGAATTGTTTCTAACGTACATTTTGGGTCTCGAATACCCATAAAAGGGACAACATGATTAATTTCTGATTTGAATGCTAATTATTTCTGTATTATTTGTATTAAAACTATATTGACTGGTAATACTCCATAACCCTGTTCTGGTGACAGATAAGGGTTAGAGGGTGTTACAACTCTATCGTTAAGCTCTGTTACCTCCCTAATGGCGGTCTTACATGACAATCTAAATAGGTTTTAAATGCCAACTTGGATGTCCTACGTGGCAGTTCAAATTAAATTTATTTAATTAAAACCTTTTTTCATCCCAGCAACTGCATATCCAAGTTAGCATTTAAAACCTATTTGTACAACCATGTAGGACTGTCGTTAGGGAGGTAACGGAGTTTAACAGTAGAGTGACCACTTCGTAACAAAACGATTAACGTAAGTGACTAAAACGTAACATTTTAAATATAAGTGACTAAAATGTAATCCGAGGCAAACAAAAGTGACTATTTTTGCAATTTAGACTAAATCATATTATGTATAAGATATTAAATGAAAAAAATGCCCTCAGAATTGTACGACCCATTTGCCCGGCCCAAAAGGCCCAATCACACACAGACCCAACACTAAAAACTAAACAAACCGAAAACAAAAAATAAAAAACCCTAGCCCTTTCCTATGCACCGAATCGCTTTTCCGACTAGCCACCTACCATCGATGTGGTCGGCCACCGCCCTTCAACTACTCCACCGCCACTGACCGGCCACTTGCACCACTTGACCTGCAAAACAAGACAGAGGCAACACGCAATGAGAAGGTAGAAGAAAAGCGATAAACAAGTTGTAAAAGGGCTATAAAGGCCGATTGGTGTTCAGATCGGGGGTTTTTTTTTTTGGAAAAACAGAGGAAGAGGAAGAAATTTTTTTGTTTGAAGAAAGAGATTTGGCTAAAAGCAAGAACTATCAAGAATCAATAAAAAGGTCGATTTAGTTTTTCTATATATTGATTCATCGCTTATTTTATTTTTTATTTTCTTCATATATATATTTTTTTAAAAAAAAGGAAAGATAAAAATAAAAACGGAAAATCTGAAAAAGAACGATCGAAATAAAAAACAAGAACATTTTAAAAGGTTGATTTTTTTTCGATTTGTCACCATCGATTTCTATTTTTTTTTCCTTTTTATCATCTCCATACGTTTTAAAATCAAAAGGAAAGGCAAAAGGATCTTACCCGAACCGCCACCCCAGGGCGCGACGTTGGAGGCGACTCTCCGTCGTCGTGGCCGAATCGAAACCCCAAGAGGGAGTTTTCCTCTCGAGTGTTGGAAAGCCGAGGCTTGGCTCATGAAGGCCAAACAAGGCCAAAGGCCCATCTCCGCTGGCTTATCGGCTACGGACATGGCACGGTGGCGTGAAGGCTGGCTAAGGAAGCTCGACCGACGGTGCGATGGTGGGTTGTGAAACCCCCAGCAGAGGAAGAGAGGAGACCTTCCCTCTGCTTCCGATTTCGAAACGAAAAGGGGGGGGAGTGCCTTAGGGATTTGTTTTCTGGCTTGGGGAATTGAAGAAGTAAAAATGGGGTTATGGGTAATAAAAGTTGCGTCGTTTGGGGTATTGGGGGACCGTTCCTATCCCTTTAATGGGTTATTTGCAGGATGAGGCCCTCCCTGCTACCGCCGATTGAACCCTTTTACTATCCTTTTTTTTTTAATTTTGCCCGTTATTTGTCAAGTTTTTCAATTTAGCCCATACCGGTCATTTGAAACGTCAGTTGGGTTATTTACTCGTTTAGTCCCTCAGAAGTCCATGCGCGTTGCAAACCAGTCCTCATCCTTTCTTTTATTTTCAAATTTAGCCCTAAAATCCTATTTTAATTTCAATTCAATCCTTTTTAAATTGACTCATGATTTTTGTACATTTATTATCATTATTATTATATTACTACATCGTTATCATATTATATTATTATTGTTACTTTATATTATTATTATATTATTACTACTATTATCATTTTATTCTTTTATTTCATTACTAGCATCATTTTTATCTCCATTAACATATATTTATTTACATTCTTATACTATTATTTTATTTTATCACTACAATAATTATTACTATTATTATCATTATTTAGTATTTGTATTATTATATTATTATTATTATCTCTATTATTGTTTTGTAACCATATTATTATTATCGTTGTTATTTTTATTTTTACTATTACTATTATATTATATTATATTTGCTTATTCTTTTGCATATATATTACATTATTTATTAAAGACTATTACTATTTTATTTTCCTCTCGTTTTATCTTACATTATTATTTATACACTATATATTATTATTAGTATTATTTATATTTTCATTGTCATCGTTCTAATATTATTTTTATTCTCTATCATTCTTGTCATGTTACTATTATTATTGTATTATTATTATTGTATCATTATTCGTATGTCATTTTTACCGTTATCATTTTATCATTATTTATTACCATATTATCGTTATTATTATTATTCGTCATTTTCATTATTCTCACCATTTTTTTTCTTTTGTTTGCTATTACTATCGCTATTATTATAATTTTATGTGTTATCATTTTTTTCTACTATTATTACTATTATTAATATTATTAGTTTATTTATTATTATTGTCATTGTTATCATTAGTGGTAGTAGTATTTTTATATTTATTGTGTTTGCATCCATATTTGTTTTCTTAACCTCTGTTACATCATTAAACAAAATACATTTTGAAAATTATCATGTTTCCTTTAATTTTTAAAAAAATAATAAGGCAATGTTTTGTATTTAGAGATTCGTGGAATTGTGCCCTAACGTCTTTGGGTTGCGATTCTTTGTTTCACTAAATAATCCAACATCCTTCTATCCTATTCCATGAAACACGAGACGACTTTGATTACGAAAGATTAAAATATCGTGTCCTAACGTCTTGGATGTGATGTTTAGATCTTTCTGAACAAAGAAATCTTGATTTTTGCCCGAATACCTACACTTATTTTTAGCTTGAACATTATAAGATCAAAGGACATCTTACAAAGACCACTTTATTTCGCTCAAAATTTTTAAATAGGGTAATGTTGATGTGTTTAGAAATTCGAGAATAGTGCCCTAACGTCTTTGGTTGCGATTTTCTCGCTTGACTAAAACACTAAACATCATTTTAATAAATTTCAAGAACTCGAGATAACTTTGATTACGAAGGCTTTGAATATCGTATCCTAACGTCTTTGGATGTGATGTTTGTATCCTCTCAAACAAAGAAATCTCAAATATCCTAATACATTTTTAAGACCCGTATTTCAAAACCCTTTCAAACTTCCGACATTAAGACACTAATTAATCATTTTGGTACCAATTTTGGGCGTATCGAGGGTGCTAACCCTTCCTCGTATGTGAATCGACTCCGAATCCGATTTCTAAAACTTCAGAGACCGAAACACTGTTTTAGTAAAACAAAACGTTTTATTAAAATAAAGGTGATCCGATCACACCAACTAAAGGTCGGTGGCGACTCCCTTTTTTTCATTTTTAAAACCCAACGTCGAACCCTTTTGTCGTCTTCCAAAAAATGGTTACGACAGCTTGGCGACTCCACTGGGGACTGGTTTAGAGAGTCAAGCCATAAATTGATTATTTTCTGTCTTTTGTCGGAAATTTAAAAGTTGATTTGCAAAATTATAATCCTTTTATTACATGTTTTAATCTCGGCATTGCATTGCATGACCGTTGTGGTCGCACCTTTAAGTGGAAGTGAGAAACTACTCCTTCGTGAGGTCTTCACCTCCGTGCAGGATAGTGGATCGCTTTGAATACATCCGTACCTATGTCTTCGTGAGATTTTCATCTCCGCAGCCCATAGGAAATGTATTCCCCGACCGAACTCAGTCCGTATGAGCCTATAATGGGTGAGGATTGAGGAATCTGCTGGTTCGGTACCTCTCTTTAGAACCAAACCACAAGTAGTGAACCCTAGAGTCCACTTTAAGTAGAATAACGTCAAACCTTAGTGGTCACCCGTAGGTGTTTGTTCATTTTCACCGGCTTTATACTTTGTGATACTAACTCGTTGTATTTTATTTTCGTGCATATCATCTCATTTCTTTAGAGGTATCGATTCATGGTCGGTTTCTAGGTCGAAAATCGGTTATGGAGAACGGGTTCCTTGATAAAGTGGAAGACAATGTAGTCGTCAGTATATAGTTAGAACCTAGGCGCTTAGAAGGGTATGGATCCATTTGAGCAAATGGGCAAATGCTAAAATCTCACCACCTATGCTTCCTAATTTTGTTCCGATCAAAACCAAATCGGATGTGGAAAAGATTGTATGACATTTTATGGCAATGCATGGTAGAAAGT
Source organism: Gossypium rotundifolium (assembly GCA_025506655.1). Classification (NCBI taxonomy): domain Eukaryota; kingdom Viridiplantae; phylum Streptophyta; class Magnoliopsida; order Malvales; family Malvaceae; genus Gossypium; species Gossypium rotundifolium. Next base: position 136,859,023 of record CP106723.1, on the reverse strand, counting down.
AATTATACTCACTAATCACTTCATAGTGGGCGAGTAAGGTAGGATAGACGCTTCTACCATTACAGTGTTTCTCTTTCATGTGAAGATGGCAACCCTGTAGACAACGAGGGTGTCGAAAGGAAAGTAATTGACGGAGGGCAAGAGAACTATGACAATGAATTGGCTGGAAAGGACCTTGTTTACGACGGGGAGAAAAGTTTATTTACTGTTGATGCTCTTCCAAATAACAAGCATAAGTTTACAATGATATTTGAGGATGTTACATCTAACAGAAACAACGGTAGTGTAAGACCTGATGACTCAAACGGTAGCGGAAAGGAAATCAAAACTCTCAAGAAACACCGAGGATGATGGTTGTCATTTTAAGGTAGCATGTCACAAGAGGATGCCTATTGGTTTGCCAATCTTTTAAGATAATCGGAACAACTTCACGATATTGGAGGAGGTACCCTTGATTGTAGGGTTTCCATTCAAGTTTCATAGCCACTCGTAGAGGCCTTTCCCGAATATTCGTGGATTCGTTGCTAATCGAATGCCATAGATCCCGCAAAACGAAGCCTTGAGAACCTGAGGACAAAAGTCAATCCATCCAATCACGAGTACAAGATCACTGGATTGAGCGGCGATTGTGCAAAGATCCGTTGTTTTCATTGAAGGAGGAAAGTGTGAAAAGTTAATAGACTTGCCATGTTTTAATGTCGAGAGCCGAAACAACCTACATACATTCCTTTGGAGCTACATTCCTTGATGTACTTGCAATTGACAAAGCACTAACTAGAGAGCTTCTTTGGTTAAGATGTAAATCTCGTGAAAGAATGAAAGCCTTATCCTATGCTTCACAGGGAGCAACCATAGTGCCGAGCCAATCTTTGCGTTCTTATGGTGTTTCTTTCAAGACTAATTCCACCCAAGTCAAAGGTCGTGGCTCATCGGGGCAACGATGAAAATTTCTTCCTAAAGAATAGGCGATGGAATTGGGGAACCATCTAGGGTAAAAGGATAGGCCGTTGTGAACTTCGGGCTCATCGTTGTGATCCAAACAACATTGCAAGGGATTTGATTCTTGATTGTATTGACCCGTTAGATAGATTCAAAGAGACGAACCGAATAGACGACTTTCACCAAGTGGATGGAATTGGAAAAACTATTGACGGATACAATCAATGTCCTGAGCTTAGCAGCCTTCTTGGTCCGGAAAACTCTAATCTTTCCGAGCCATGAGGCGGAAAAATCCTTGAGTACGATGCTAGCTAGAATAAATGATCAATCTTGAAAAAAGCGATGCTAAGTCGGGATAGTCTCCTCACTACCCTCAAAGTCGTAACTTTGCAATCGAGTTGAATTTAAGTCCGAACAAGATTGAGGAAATGAAGTGTAGTTAAATCTAACGTTACACAATTGTGAATCATGGATCGAGCTTCTTGAAACAAGAGAGAAATATTGAGAGAAGAACTTCATCATTCTTATGATCATCAAGTTAAAAAGTCAAGATTACCTTATGAGGGGAATGACGGTTCAGATGCAACAGGTAGTCGGTCATCTACAGATTTTGGCATTACAAGTGGATATGTTAAGCATAAAATATGGGCTACAGTCTGGTCACAGTCAAGAGCTAGCTTCATTACTTGGGAAATCAAGACTTTTAGGACTTAGGACGAATGCATATAGTAGTCCATTTTATGTAAAAGAACTTGTTTTCTAATAAAGTTTTCTAAAATGAAGTCGATCAGAATCGATGCCTCTTTGCATTCATGCATTCGCACTACATTGCATTCGCATTACATTGCATTCATTTGCATTAGACTTTTACAAAAGGACCCTAATTAGGCAAAATGTTTCAGTTAACCTGGAAAACATGGAACAAAGGTTGGTGAGGATAGAGCAAAGGCAAATGCAGATGCAAGAACAATTGATCCAAATACAACAAGAAATGCGAGAGCAAATGCTAGACTTTCAAAAGAACATGATGGGCGGTGACTCGATTACTCAAGGACTTGAAAAAGGAGTGACCCAAAGGATCGACAATGTGGATAATGATGAAGACATCGTTTATTCCCCAATAAATGTCCCAACTCAACCAGATACACATTCTCGCATGGTACCTGTCATTATTGGATCTCAATATAGGACTAATACTTCGGTCTTCTTGAATTCTCCAATGGGCCCGGTAATGAGCAAGCCAATCGCGTTGTTTTGGCCTACCGAGACAAAGAAAAAGGAGAAGGGGCTTCAAAAGCCCCGAAGAGGAAGGATAAAGATGGGGCCGGCACGAGTGTGTATACTAAGGGTTATTCGAAGCCGTTTACAGCAAGCCAGCCAAAGAAGGCAGTTACCAGTCACCCGGTCCCACCAAAGCAAGAACCCAATCCAGAGCGATTCTAAAAAACCTCGTTCACTCCTATTCCCATGACGTCTGAGAGTTATACCGAACTTATTTGATATGCATGTTGTAGCTCCTTATTTTATAAAGCCACCGCAACCCCCATACCCAAAGATGGTATAACCTAAATGTCCAAGGTGAGTATCATGCAGGAGTTACAGGACATTCCATAGAAAATTGCATGACTTTCAAGAAGTTGGTGGAAAAATTCGTCAAAATGGGTGTTGTGGAGATGACAACGCACCAAAAGCGTAAGCATGAACCTAAGAACATTTTAAGCAATGAGACTGTGGAAGTAATTCTCATAGTATTTAGAAGCTTATCTAGAGTAATGTATGAAGTATACTTGTTGCTTTAAGCCTAGAAGCAATAAGATCTCTTTTGTGAAATAGGCTCGTGTTTTGAATTACTACTTCAATAAAATGCATCTTTTGGACCAATATTTTTTTATTTTTCCATGCTATACATTCTATTGAACATTCTTTTATTCTTAATTCATAAATAATCATTCATTCTCTAAATTGCCTTCATACCGGATATGGGTCCCGATATCAATGACCGAGCGACGTTATTACTTAACTCCCTTTCTAGTAAGATATGTGTCTAGAAGAATCTAAGGACTTAGAAGATGATAGAGATTGCAACTTACTTCCTAATTTGTTAAAATGGCAGAACCTACCTCATGAGATATCGCCAACACCGCAAAGCCAACGAAGGAGATGAAGATGGAAGCTTAGTTCACCGCAAGAATAAGGCAAGATATTATCACATGATCACGATTAGACACATTAAGGCCACTAAAACGTGGATTCCTATATGTGAGGCATGGACGCTATCAAGCCGATCTACTCAAGAGCTTTGAGCTAACATCGGTTCATATTCATAGCCTTTGGTTACCTTACTAAGAGGTAAAGGCCGCTTCACATGTCAAAATTACAAAGTCGCAATCGGTGACTTCAACTTCAACTTCAAATTCAAAAAAGGCAAAAAAAAAAAAACAACAAAAAGAAACACAACAAAAGAAAAAGAAGAAGAAGAAAAGGAAGAATAAAGAGAGAATGGCGATAAAGAATGCCAGAAAGAAACGCGGTAGCACTAATTTATAGTCTGTCCAAAGATTAGACACCACGTCAGTGCAGCAAGATAGCCAAAACCATTCAAAATTTTTGGAAAATGACTGGTACTTGTAAACGTTGGCATAGAGAAGTTACCATTTACCCTCTAGGTTTTTTAAAAAAGTTGGCCAGGACTTTCACCGGGGCATCTTTACCATTGGTTTATGACAAAAATGTTCGCTCAAAAGGAATTTCAGGAGAAAGACCCGGCATTAAGAAAGGTCATTCGTATTCAAGAGGACTCTAAAAGGAAAAGTAAATACAGCAAAAAGGTTTGTTCTGGGGAAACATAGATGGATGGCAGGGACCAGTCCAACCCGGTGATTTCAAATTCAAAAAAAAAAAAAAAAAAAAATAAAGAAGGAGTTGCAAAAAAAAAAAAGAAGAGTTTTGCAAAAAAAAAGGGTGAAAAAAGTGAAAAAGAACAAAAAACGAAAAAAGAAAAAAGGAAAAGAGAGGTCGAGGCGAAAACCCGCAGTGGCGCCTTGGGATCAAAGGAGATTTGAGTTGAAAACCCGAGAAGGGCGACTTAAATTTTGATCAAAAGTAAGGCGGCATGTAGTCTTACCACGCTTGAGTTAACAATGAAGAAGTATGTTGCGTTTTGGAGCATCGACAAAGTACTCGGGATCCCCAAACACATGTTGAGCCTAAAATGGTCCTCAAGAAGTTTGAACAGAGAGCTCAGTCATGCGATATCTGGGGCACCTAATTTCTATTTTTACCTTGCCAGATACACTGCCAATAAATTTCTTTCCTGACTACACTCGCTATTTTTGCTTAACCCATTGGTTTCGAGCTATGCTCCTAACTAATTTCGTTCTTATCCATAGTTATGATCTCTTTCAGACATTTTGCATTGAAATAACGATTAATGGACTAACGACACTTCCACAAAAAAGAGTTTCACATATTACTCTAGGAAACTTTTAAGTAGTATCGGAACCTGAAACAGGACCATTGCTTAAAACTCCTCGAGTTTTGAGGGACAGGAATAATGGTGGAGGAAAACTCTGAACTGAGGCTACCTCTTCGAATTGAAAACGGTGATTGAACAAATGACGAGGTATTACGTAAAAAGTATCATCTCGATAAAAATGACGATATATAAATGGGGAATCATTCGCGCAAAGAACGATTTTGTATCCACACAACTATCATGAGTGCACACCTGGTCACGATCCACAGGAATGAAAAGGTGCAATGCACCAAATCAACAAATTCTATACCCCGAGTCGTGAGTGGGATTGATCAAGATGACATAGATTCTACACCCCTGAGTCGTAGTGGGATCGATTGAAGATGATACAATTTCTATACCCTTAAGGCACAATGGGTTGATCTGAAGATAGTATAGGCTTTAAAGTCCTGTATGCGCCGTGGAGTGCGCCTTGAAGTCACATTGGGGCAAACTATTTGAGCAAAATATGATTGTTTCTTTGAGTTTCGCAAAGGTATCGCAATAGCGAGATATCGTGGTTGTACGACTGTGGTGAATGACGGTGACAACCCTAAGCATAAAAGGGTCATTTCATTTTACATCCATTCATCATCATTAAGAGCGTGCAATCATCGCATTGTGATCCTTGTACATTTTTAATAAAGAATCATTCTCATGACATCCTGCATTCATGCAAATGTCCTCCATAATATCATTTAGTTAGGAGCATTCGATTTATTACAATCATTGCATCTTAATGGAAAATCATCATTCTCATGACATTACGCATTCATGTAAGTGTCATTCATAACACATGTAGTTAGGAGGCTTTGAGTCATTCTAATCGAAGCGTCCTCACCATTTGCATAAGCATAAGCACATAAAATTAATTCTACAGGACAGGATCCTCAAAGAACAGTGTAGCAATATCAAAGTTCGATTTCGTTCCCTCAAGATAGTAGTGGGGCGATTGAAGATTGAAGTCTTCCAAGATAGTAAGGAAGCACATTGAAAAGTTCATTTCGTTCCTCAAGATGGTAGTGAAGCGGATCGAAAATTGAAGTCTTCCTAAAATAGTAAGGAAGCAAATTGAAAAGTTCGATTTCGCTCTTCGAGATGGTAGTGGAGCAGTGAAGATTGAAGTCTTCACGAAGATAGTAAGGAAGCAAATTGAAAATTTCAATTCCGCTTCCGCGACGCTACGGTGGAGTAGGTTGAGATTACAAATCCCGTCTCCTGCATTAACAATGAGGTTATATCCTTGTTTCTTTGGAGTTTCAAGAAGAGAGATGGAGATTACAAATCTCTTCTCCTCAATTCTTATTTCTTCAAAGTTCCCATGAAGTAAGAAGTAAATCAAAGAAATCACCGGTGATCCCCGAGTTTGCTTGGGATCGATTGATGAAAGAAATTTGACCTTCCGAAGTTGCGGAAGAAGGTCGAAGATTCATCTGGTGATCCTTGAGTTTGCAAGGATCGATTGAAGAAAGATATTTGACCTTCCCGAAGTTGCGGGAAGAAGGTCGAAGATTCATCTGGTGATCCTTGAGTTTGCAAGGATCGATTGAAGAAAGATATTTGACCTTCCCGAAGTTGCGGAAGAAGGTCGATATCGGTCCGGTGATCCCCGAGTTTGCTTGGGATCGATTGATGAAAGAAATTTGACCTTCCGGTTGCGGGAAGAAGGTCGATATCGGTCTGGTGATCCCGAGTTTGCTGGGATCAGATTGATGAAAGAAATTTGACCTTCCGAAGTTGCGGAAGAAGGTCGAAGATTCATCTGGTGATCCTTGAGTTTGCAAGGATCGATTGAAGAAAGATATTTGACCTTCCCGAAGTTGCGGGAAGAAGGTCGAAGATTCGGTCTGGTGATCCTTGAGTTTGCAAGGATCGATTGAAGAAAGATATTTGACCTTCCCGGTTGCGGGAAGAAGGTCGATATCGGTCTGGTGATCCCCGAGTTTGTTGGGATCAGATTGATGAAAGAAATTTGACCTTCCCGAAGTTGCGGGAAGAAGGTCGATATCGGTCGTGATCCCGAGTTTGCTTTGGGATCGATTGATGAAAGAAATTTGACCTTCCCGAAGTTGCGAGAAGCAGATCGAAGATTCACCGGTGATCCCCGAGTTTGTTTGGGATCAGATTGAAGAAAGCGATTTAAAGTCCACGGTTGCGGGAAGCATATCGAAGATATCACCGGTGATCCTTGAGTTTGCAAGGATCGATTGAAGAAAGCCGATTTGACCTCCCCGAATTTGCAAGAAGCGGATCGAAGATATCACCGGTGATCCCCGAGTTTGCGGGGATCGATTGAAGAAAGCAGTTTTGACGTCTCTGAAGTTGCAAGTCTTATCCTCCTCAAGTTGTCATGCGGGCGAATAAGAGACGATTAAACCTATCTCCCTAAGATTGCAGGAGAGCAAATTGAAGCTACAGATCCTATCTCTCTGAAGTGGTAGTGGAATGGATCAAAGTAACAAGATGCGGTGGACAGGAGCGACGTTACCTGAAGAAGAGCACCAAAAGAAGTTAAGGCCCACTGAGACCGGTCAAGATGGGTCTTTCTTATGTCTTTGCTCTATTGCCGTTACACGACAATGAGCAAAGAGGGGCAGCTGTACGACCCATTTGCCCGGCCCAAAAGGCCCAATCACACACAGACCCAACACTAAAAACTAAACAAACCAGAAAACAAAAAAATAAAAAAACCCTAGCCCCTTTCCTATGCACCGAATCTGCCTTTCTGACTAGCCACCTACCACTGACAGGGTCGGCCACCGGCCCTTCAACTACTCCACCGCCACTGACCGGCCACTTGCACCACTTGACCTGCAAAACAAGACAGAGGCAACACGCAATGAGCGAGTAGAAGAAAAAGCGAGAAACAAGTTGTAAAAGGGCTATAAAGGCCGATTGGTGTTCTAGATCGGGGTTTTTTTTTTTGTTTTGGAAAAAACAGAGAGGAAGAGGAAGAAATTTTTTTTTGTTTGAAGAAAAGAGATTTGGCTAAAAAGCAAGAACTATCAAGAATCAATAAAAAGGTCGATTTAGTTTTTTCTATATATTGATTCATCGTTTATTTTATTTTTTATTTTCTTCATATATATATTTTTTTTAAAAAAAGGAAAGATAAAAAATAAAAACGGAAAATCTGAAAAAACGATCGAAATAAAAAACAAGAACATTTTAAAAGGTTGATTTTTTTCGATTTGTCACCATCGATTTCTATTTTTTTTCCTTTTATCATCTCCATACGTTTTAAAATCAAAAGGAAAGGCAAAGGATCTTACCCGAACCGCCACCCTGTATGCTGACGTTGAGGCGACTCTCCGTCGTCGTGGTAGAATCGAAACCCCAAGAGGGAGTTTTCTCTCTCGAGTGTTGGAAAGCCGAGGCTTGGCTCATGTGAAGGCCAAACAAGGCCAAAGGCCCATCTCCGCTGCTTCTCGGCTACGGACATGGCACGTGGCGTGAAGGTCAGCTAAGGAAGCTCGGCCAAGCGTGCGATGGTGGGTTGTGAAACCCCAGAGAGGAAGAGAGGAGACCTTCCTCCGCTTCGATTTCAAACGAAAGGGGGAGTGCCTTAGGATTTGTTTTCGGCAGGGAATTGAAGAAGTAAAAATGGGGTTATGGGTAATAAAAGTTGCGTCGTTTGGGGTATTGGGGACCGTTCCTATCCCTTTAATGGGTTATTTGCGGATGAGGCCTCCCTTTCTTGCGCCGCCGATTGAACCCTTTTACTATCCTTTTTTTTTTTTAATTTTGCCCGTTATTTGTCGTTTTCAATTTAGCCCATACCGGTCATTTGAAACGTCGAGTTGGGTTATTTACTCGCTTAGTCCCAGTAAGTCCATGCGTTGCAAACCGGTCCTCATCCTTTCTTTTATTTTCAAATTTAGCCCTAAAATCCTATTTTAATTTCAATTCAATCCTTTTTAAATTGACTCATGATTTTTGTACATTTATTATCATTATTATTATATTACTACATCGTTATCATATTATATTATTATTGTTACTTTATATTATTATTATATTATTACTACTATTATCATTTTATTCTTTTATTTCATTACTAGCATCATTTTTATCTCCATTAACATATATTTATTTACATTCTTATACTATTATTTTATTTTATCACTACAATAATTATTACTATTATTATCATTATTTAGTATTTGTATTATTATATTATTATTATTATCTCTATTATTGTTTTGTAACCATATTATTATTATCGTTGTTATTTTTATTTTTACTATTACTATTATATTATATTATATTTGCTTATTCTTTTGCATATATATTACATTATTTATTAAAGACTATTACTATTTTATTTTCCTCTCGTTTTATCTTACATTATTATTTATACACTATATATTATTATTAGTATTATTTATATTTTCATTGTCATCGTTCTAATATTATTTTTATTCTCTATCATTCTTGTCATGTTACTATTATTATTGTATTATTATTATTGTATCATTATTCGTATGTCATTTTTTACCGTTATCATTTTATCATTATTTATTACCATATTATCGTTATTATTATTATTCGTCATTTTCATTATTCTCACCATTTTTTTCTTTTGTTTGCTATTACTATCGCTCTATTATTATAATTTTATGTGTTATCATTTTTTTCTACTATTATTACTATTATTAATATTATTAGTTTATTTATTATTATTGTCATTGTTATCATTAGTGGTAGTAGTATTTTATATTTACTGTGTTTGCATCCATATTTGTTTTCTTAACCTGTGTTACATCATTAAACAAAATACATTTTGAAAATTATCATGTTTCCTTTAATTTTTTAAAAAAAAATAATAAGGCAATGTTTTGTATTTAGAGATTCGTGGAATTGTGCCCTAACGTGCTGGGTTGCGATTCTTTGTTTCACTAAATAATCCAACATCCTTCTATCCTATTCCATGAAACACGAGACGACTTTGATTACGAAAGATTAAAATATCGTGTCCTAACGTACTGGATGTGATGTTTAGATCTTTTCGGAACAAAGAAATCTTGATTTTTTTGCCCGAATACCTACACTTATTTTTAGCTTGAACATTATAAGATCAAAGGACATCTTACAAAGACCACTTTATTTCGTTCAAAATTTTTTAAATAGGGTAATGTTGATGTGTTTAGAAATTCGGAGAATAGTGCCCTAACGTCTTTGGGTTGCGATTTTACTTTGACTAAAACACTAAACATCATTTTAATAAATTTCAAGAACTCCGAGATAACTTTGATTACGAAGGCTTTGAATATCGTATCCTAACGTGCTGGATGTGATGTTTGTATCCTCTCGAAACAAAGAAATCTCAAATATCCTAATACATTTTTAAGACCCGTATTTCAAAACCCTTTCAAACTTCCGACATTAAGACACTAATTAATCATTTTGGTACCAATTTTGGGCGTATCGAGGGTGCTAACCCTTCCTCGTGCGTAACCGACTCCCGAATCCGATTTCTAAAACTTCGTAGACCAGAAACACTGTTTTAGTAAAACAAAACGTTTTATTAAAATAAAGGTGATCCGATCACACCAGCTAAAGGTCGGTGGCGACTCCCCCTTTTTTTTCATTTTTAAAACCCAACGTCGAACCCTTTTGTCGTCTTCCAAAAAAAATGGTTACGACAAGAATAACATAATTTACTTTGTAAAATAAAGATATTATCATCATTATCCAATTGAGTTAATGCTAGATTGATGAATGACACTAATTTTAATAAAAAATTTATATTAATAGAAATATTTTTATTATTATCCAATTGAATTAATATTTGATTGACTCGTAACACTTAACTCAATAAAAAATTAATATTAATAAAGATATTTAGATAAATAAAATCGAATCCACCCTTTATTCCATATTGTCAAATGTATGCACGCACGCATGCTCGAGTCTCTACACTCGTAAAAGAATAGCATGGGGCTGCTCTCTTAAAACTTTAACCACAAATAACTATTGGGAAATCCCCCTCCCCCTTTTAGTTACCCTGCCTATCTTCTAGCTACCTATTGGTTCATAGTTGATCATAAAAAGCAACCCAAAAAATAAAATTTAAAAAAAAAATGATCATCATTCATCAAATTCATGGACAATGATCCCACCACCACACGAGGGGGACATTTACTTTAATCACCACTTTCATCCCATATGGATTTTCATAAAAAATATTACATGTGATGTTGGTAACTTTTTTAGCTTTAGGTAAGACTCCTAGTGTTACCTATCTTGTAATCATAGTGTCTCAGTTCTTTAACGATAGAAGTATCATTTTTAGAGTGTTTATATTTAATTTTAGTCTTGAATTTGTCTCCCTATTTCAAGGAGGGTCAAAAGAGATTTATAGAGTTTTGGTGGGAGTGTTTAAGTCCATCAAAGAAATGTTTATCATTTAGTATTGATAGGGTTTGAACTCTTACTCTTAAAAAGTCTAAATGATACAACATTTCCTTGGTGAACTTAAGCGTTCCCATCAAAACTCCATGAACCTCTTTAAGATCTCCTCGAAATAAGACAAAAATCCGAAACTAAAATCGAGTATAGATATTCGAAACAGATACTCGCCCTCAACAAATAGTTTCGAATACGAGTATACATTTTTAACTAATATTATTAAATATGAAATGGTTAATATTTATTAATCATAAATATGGAGCAATACATTTCGATATAAATTGAAGGCACCTAAACGAAAAGCATTGTTTCAAATGTGCTTGGTAAAGATTAATCATATAATATTGCTTTCTTTTCACTAAAACCATTCTTTATAGAAGGAGCCTTGATAATCAAGTACCTTCTTGAGGAGACTTTTTTACGTAATAGATTAACATTTGAATTTAGCTTTATTAAGATTCAATTAATTAAACAATGACCCAAAGAATCCCAATTTATGTATTTGTTAAATCAACCACTTGAACTTGACTTTACCGGCTAAATTATTCCTAGCAAACCCTACCCTAGTTAGCAACTCAAGTAATTAATTTGCTTGATTACAAATTATGGAGGAAGCACATGGGAGGATGTATATATCTATGATTAATTTAATTTGCTAAATTACCCACTAATCTTTCTATAAATAAAATGATTAATCCATAGCTTAGATCTTGCTCTACAATTTGATTAAAGATTCTCCAAAGCATCTATATTTCTTTGCTAATTTTTTTATTAACCCTTCTTTCATCTTTTAGGGGTTAAAATGTGATGATCCTTTTTTCTATCTTCCTCTCGCATCAAACATGATGTCATCTCTTGTGATTTAAATTTGTAAGTAAGGTTTAATTCCACTTAACGTCCTCAAACTATCCCCAAGATTTTAAATGGGTCTTTAAATTTTAAAATGTTCTAATTGAGTCTTCAAAGTGTAGTATTGTATTAATCAAATCTTCTGTCAACCTAATCATCAATTGTTAAACACTAATTTGGGTTTAATGCGAATATTTTTTAAATACGTAGATTAACTTGTAAACATGTGTACCTATCACATGAACAATTTAGACTTGATTTGTTTGGGAAAAAAACACATCGTCATTAGAGTTTAGAAAAGTTTTTTTTTTTGAAATTTTTGTTCATGTGATAAGTACACACGCACTATTACTTTAAATATTCGATTAAAATATTTTGAAATTTTAGAAATTAATTTAAAATCTTAACTATAACTTGAAGATATCTAATGCGATTAACTCAATCTATAAATGTCACTATCAATTTATCAAATAACTTTGATGATATTATTAGATACTACAATATTGTTTAATATTTCTCAAAAGAGATATTTAATAAAAAATTGAGACTTTAACTCTGTCAACGTACAATTTTGTAGACCGTGATTAGAGGGGTTCATGGGTCGGACTGGGTTGGGCTCAATTAAAATTTTGGGCCCATTTGCTAGGCTCGACCTGAAAAATAGGCTTAAAATTTTGTCCAAGCTTGACTCAAATAAAATGCTAAAACTCGGTCTCGACTTACTTGTATTAATCTTTTATATATAATTTTAAAAATATATAATACATCCAAAATACTAAAACATTAAACTAAAATTTCCCAATAAATTAAAAATAAATTTTAAAAATATGTATACTTAAATAACACTAAGATATGTACAACTTAACAAACAAATGTCTCTAAAATAGTAACAAAATTAACAATAAAATAAGAGTTATATAATATTCAAATAATAACAACAAAATAGTCATAAAATAATTATGAAATTGTAGCAAAATAGTGAAAGAAAAACAACAAAATAACCACAAAATAATTATAAAAACCCAACATATTTGGGCCGGGCTCGGATTAGAAGGTCTTACCCGATGCTTGACTCATTTCTAAACGGACCTTATTTTTTATCTAAATTTATTTTTCAAACTTATAATTTTACACAAATTATTCTACTTTTTAATTGAGTTTTTTTAAACTAAATCAAACGATACAATCCATGAACAGATCTGCGTGACATATGTGTGCATATATGGGCAAGTGGGGTTTTCTAATAGTGACAATGCAAATTCGATTATAGCTAAGAGACCTACAAAAGGGCCATAGCTACTAGCCGGAATCATTCTTGCGGACCATTTTGGTCACTTATTTCGCACCAATACAGTGATTGCTTTGTTCCTTTCAGAATCTAAAACTCAAAGATCATTTAAATCCATCAGTTTCCCAAGAAACAAACAAAAACCAACTGAATTTTGTTATGAAAATTAGCACATCCGAAACGAAATATCAACCTTGTACAAACCTAATTTTAGTTCATCCGGTTCATATTAAATCTCTCAAAATGTCGGATTATTTATTAAGTCTAAATATTCATATAATATTTAAAATTGAACACATGTTGAATCCTTGGATTTTAATTGTTAATTGTTTTATTTAAAGATGATATAAAAGTATAAAAGATAAAAGTGTCATGTAATAATATTAATTATAATTTAAAAGAAAGGTGTTTTTATAATTTCATAATTGAATTTGTGACCTAATTAAGAATGTCACCAATTCAATAAAACGCTTAAATAAATAGTATGTTAATATCATACATGGATTCTGCTTGACCATCGGACATTTCTAGCTCATATACTCACTCTTATGCCAACAATTAAGAATGAGCAAAATTCGATTCGATTCAAAAAATCAAATTTCAAGTTAATTGTATCGAGTTATGTGATTTTTTCAAGTCTCAAATAAGTAATTCGAACTTCGAGTTCGAATCGAGTTGAACTTTACAATTCAAATGACAGATTAGCGTAAATATCATTTTGGTCATTGTCAATTTTGAAAATGAACAAATTAGTTTCTCTCAACAAAAATTATAAAAAAACTCAATATTTACAATAATAAGACTCAATAATTTAAATTTTTTTTACTCGATTCAATTAAACAGTTACTCCTACCAACAATAATGTTCGATGTTGTCATCCTTTGTCAAATTCGTTTATTGTGTGAACGTTAATGGACCATGGTAGGAGGAGGATGTTTTGACTTATTGATGTTCCAAGGGAACAGATATGAAAACCCTAATGAGGAAGACAAATAAGCAATCCTTCATGACCACTACTTTTCAGTCCTCGGACCCCCACTAGCTTCATATATAGGACAATGGCAGCTAATTGCCCCTATGGTTCCACATTCATACGACATTTCATGACCGGTCTCCTAGACTTTTCTTTTTCTTTTTTTTTTTTTTTTTTTTTTTTGTAGCTTATGATTTTAATACTTGGTGACCATATTGCCGGCCATTTGGTCCATCCTCTCTCCCCTTTTAAAGCCCTACAAATCTAATCTCAAACCTTTGTTGTTGCGATAATTTGGTCCTTGCAAATTGGTATCCCGCGGGTCTAAACCCCAGAGTATTTCTTTCATTGAAAGCGCCCAACTCAAATTGAGAGAATATATATGTATTCGTACATAAATTCTATGATAATTAGTAGTAAAATCGATAATTGGACTCTTATATTAAAAGTCGAATTTTATTTTCTCCTTACTTAAAAAATGAGTAAATTAGTCTTAATATATTTGATTGAAGAGCAAATCGGTCCTTTTATTAAAAATTTCTTCCATTTCTATTATTAAAAACTAGTTCATGTATGTCAACATGAGGTACACGCGACACACCATGTGTAATTGTTATATTATTCCGTAAGCCACACTAATTTTTAACAGTAGAAATAAATAAAAATTTTAATTGAAATGACTAATTTATTTTTTAATTTAACGTATAATAATTAATTTACTCAATTTTTAAGTAAATTTACCTAAAAAATTGTAATCCTATTGAGGAGCATCCAACCAAGATTAAAAATGAAGTAAAAAAATGTAAACGTTAGAGAAGGAGAGTGTGTGATTATGAATGTGAAGCTAATTCATGATTGCAAACAGGACCCCAAATTGACCCAACCAAGCAAAAGGTTTGCATTTAACAATAACTTATTAAACAAAACACAAACCTTTCTTTCTTTTTATTAATTTAATTAAAGGGATTGAATTAAGGAATCGTATAAAGGTTAATTGATGGTTAAGGATATCAAATCTTATTTCTTTTTTTAAAATAGTAGATTCTATCCAACACATAAACCATATTTTATCAAATAATCAAATGATATTTTTAAAGGTAGTGATATTAATTTTTAGTGTTTAATTCGGATTTAGGGTTGATTTGATAGAAGTTAATTGTTAATATTATTATATTCAATTTTTCATGATTTTGTTGATATAATAAATTTAATACTAATTGTGAATTTATTTAATTTTGTTTTTAATTTATCAAATACAATCCAATAGATGTCATTTAATTGAGTTTTAGAGTTGATTTGGTGAAAGTTAATTTCTAATATTATTAGCTAATTATAAATTTTCATCAAATCAATATATGAACCCAATTATATACTAAAAATTAATATTTTTACCTTTGGATACCAAAATATATAGTATTTGTCAAATACATATACTAGATTGAACAAAAAATTAACACAAATATAACGTTAGAAAAAATTGCCAAACTTAGGTACCAAATTATGTATTAAGCCTAATTGATTTTCAAATAATTTAACTTATGAAATAAATTATATTTATAAATCAAAATAATAACTAATGTGTTATCAACGAATGAATTTTATGAACAATTATTGAATAATACGACACCTCATCAAATATAAATAAATATTGTTAATTTTACTTAAATATTAATTATAATTACTATTTTCTTGAGTTTCAAATTTAGAGTTTATATCATCGGGTTTCAAATTTCTAGTTTTTAATTTATATTTAAATAAAATTATTAATATTTATTTATAATTTTTACTTTTTATTTTGTCAATAACGAAATATTATATTATTGTTCATTAACCATATATAAGATCCATTTATTAACAGTGCATTAAATATTCACCCTCATACGTGCAGCTACCGTATAAACAATTTCGATTTAAGGAATTAAAAAAAATCATTTTCTAAGATATTGGTAAAGAAAACAGTAGCAGAATCTCAAAGGTAGGCCCATCGTTGAAAACAGCTATATATATACCATCCCTCCTCCATTTCTCTAAGTTTAAGCCCCTAACTCACCTTCTTCACTTCACTTTTCTCTGTAAAATAAGGTTCCAAAAAGTCCCTTTTTTAAACGGCTGCCTCTCCACGGGAACTGGTTATTAAACCAATAATGGTCGACGTAGATCGGAGGATGTCCGGTCTAAATCCGGCCCATATAGCCGGCTTACGACGTCTCTCAGCTCGGGCTTCCGCTCCTTCAACGGCGACTTCCCACCCTGTTCGCAACGGTCTTCAATCTTTCTCTTCTTTAGCGGATAAAGTTATACGCCATTTACGTGATTCGGGTTTCAAAGTACAACCGGGTTTATCCGACGCTGAGTTCGCTCGGGCGGAAGCTGAGTTTGGTTTTGTTTTCCCCCCTGACCTCCGGGCTATATTATCAGCCGGTTTACCGGTGGGTCCTGGTTTTCCCGATTGGCGATCCAATGGAGCCCGACCTTATCTTCGGGCTTCCCTTGATCTTCCCATCGTTGCAATTTCTTTTCAGATAGCCCGTAACACTTTATGGTCCAAATCTTGGGGTCCAAGACCTTCAAACCCAGAAAAAGCTTTACGGGTGGCGAGGAATGCACTTAAAAGAGCTCCCCTTTTAATCCCCATTTTTAGTCACTGCTATATTCCATGTAACCCATCTTTAGCCGGTAACCCGATTTTCTTCATCGACGAAACCCGGATTTTCTGTTGCGGATTTGATATATCCAGCTTTTTCGACAGGGAATCCTTTTTCCGGACCTCCGAATCCGACCCGGAATTGTTGAAGAAACAGAGATCGGTTAGCGAAAAATTAGCCGGGTCGTCCACCGACGTATCCAGGCGTAGTATGGATGCCGGTTTTCTTACCGGCACTCGAACCCCTAGATGGGTAGAGTTCTGGAGCGACGCGGCGGTTGATCGGCGCCGGAGAAACTCATCGTCTTCACTCTCGGATTCATCGCCCGAGACGTATTTCGATCTGCCGAGAACCGGAATTCCGAAATGGGTCAAGGATTACATCGAGCAAATCGGGTCGGTTCTTAGGAAAAGCGGGTGGAGGGAGTCCGATATTGCAGAGATCGTACACGTGTCAGCATCTGGGTTTTTCGAAGAAGAGATGGTTTTATTGGATAATCAAGCGGTTCTCGATGCACTTCTTTTGAAAATGGATCGGTTCTCGGACTCGCTCCGAAAAGCTGGATGGAGCTCCGAAGAAGTTTCGGAAACACTAGGTTTTGATTATCGACCGGAAAAGGAAAAGAAACCGGCTAAGAAATTATCCCCTGAGCTCGTACTAAAAATTGGGAAACTTGGTGAATCAGTAATTCGGTAATGAGATTGGTTCAGTTTTTTTTTCTTTTTTCTTGTCTTTTTAAAAAATTTTTGGGGTTAGGTAAAAAGAATTATTAAAATAAAATATAGGGTAAGTAACACATTGTACTATGAAAAGAGAAAAAAAATTGTAAAAATCAAATTGCTGTTCATAAACAATTAATGAAAAATATGGTTATTTTTGTTGTTTACAGCTTTACATATTTTATGGAATTTCTTTTCTTTTTTTTTATCTTTGCTCAAATTTTGCTATTAGTTTTTATATTATACATTATACATGGGTTATTTAGTAATATAATTTTTTAAATAATTTAATTATAGATTTTGATCATATTTGTTTTTTTTGAGACAATATTTAGACATAATTATAGTTTCTCCTCAACCTATAAATAGGAGGATAATGCGCTTCAACGCACTCGAATACAATATTCATGCCAATCGAATTAAGACTCAATTGGCTTAGTAATATAAATTTTAAAAATTCTATTTTAATTCAAATATTAGATATTAAATTTATTAATTAAAATTTAATAAACATATTATTATATGTATAATGTTATGTCAACTTATTATTTCTACAAAATATTCACAAAAACACATTATTTTAGGTGCTAAATTTAAAGATTTGGACTTTGAATTTAAAATTTCAAAATTACAAGACTAAAAGGTTCAAATTGGAAAACAAATTATAATCTAAAATTTATACATAATACGAGATTAATAGAGAATTTGACTTAACAATTTAGTTGCTACAAATTTGTTGATGACTTTCAACTCTTTCGAGAAAAATTTTTAATATATTGTTTGTCGAGAGCTAACAAATTCTTCAATAAATCAGATATTATCCCAAGTCGGGATTTTATATCTCAATTTCACTAAAAACTATATAAAATTATTATCTCGTTGAATTGAATCATTTATGATGCAAAAGTTACCTATCAAGTAAATTTAGGCATTTGAGTTTGATAAAATTTGAGCCCATACCTTTAAATCGCATCTAAGAGCTTGTATGTTTTTATTTCGGACAATCAACACTTAAAATTAGAATAATACATTAAGGTAAAATTGAACTTATTATAGTACAAGGACTAGTAATAAAATTTAACCTTATTTATCTTTTATATACTTTAGAATTTTATTAATATTTTATAATTCAATCCTCTCGGAACTTGAGGTAAGAAAAAAAAAGATAATGGGAGCTTCCCCATTTTCACACTGAAACCTGACACCGAATCCTTCTCACCGTTTAGCTTTTAAAGAGACGAAAACAACGAGGATGTCTGTGTGTTTTCAATCCCCAGCAAAGCTGTGGCTATAAAAAGAAATCCCAAAACAAAATCCCATATCAGATTAAATTTTAAATTTTGTCAGTGAATTGAATTTTAATGAAAGTTGAAGGGCAAATTTGCAAATACAATAAGTTTATGTCTTGTGAGATTAACTAACTGCTCTCAGTGTCACAATCTCTTTAATGTGATTTTGTTTTTTTGTGGTCTAATGTTTGAATTTGGTAAAGTTATATGTTTTGTTACTTAAAGATAACGGTGTAATTGATTTTTTCTCGGATAATAGTATAATTTTTGTTACCAAAAGATAACGGTATAAATTATTAGTATTTAATTCAAGTTTTAGGATTCATTTAATAAAAATTCATAATTAATTAATGATATTAGTAATTAACATTTCACTAAATCAAACTTAAAACTAAAAAAAAAAACCATGTACATCATATTGTATTTAATAAATTAAATAAAATCACAATTAATGTAATAACCCAAATTCTATGGGCACCGGAAAAGTGAGTTTAGGGCCTCCGTCCTAGGAAAGCGAGTCTGTAAATATTTATTAAAAATATTTACGAAGTTAGTATAGGTTGAATTAGATTTTGATAAGTGAATTTAGTTTAATTTAAAGTAGTTAAGAAAAATGATCAAATTGAATAAAGAGTGAAAGTCTAATTATAAATTAAAAGAAAGTAAAAGGGCTAAAATGAAAATTAAGCCATTTAGCATAAGCTGAGGCGGCATATGAGATAAAAATCTAAGATTTTTACTTAGATTTTTATTATAAAATATATATATTAGTAATAAATTATATATTAAATTAATTTAAAATAATAATTATATATAATATTATTATAACATAAAGTAAATAGGAAAGGAACAAAGCAAAGAAACAGAAAAGAAACAGAGAGCATACGAAACAGGGAAAGGAAGGAAAGAAAAGAAAAAGGAAAAATTAGGGATTTAAAGCTTGAAGCTTAAATTGGTAAGTCAATCAAGTCCTATTCTCTTAATTTTGATGTTTTAGAAGCTTTAAAGCAAGATTTTGATGAAACTAAGTTGATATTTTGAGAGTTTTAGGTTCTTAAGTATAGTTGATATTGAAGAAAAGATGAATTAAAGATTAAATTGAATGAAATCTAAGTTAGAATTAGTAAAAGGATTAAATTGTAAGGTAAGCTATAAGTTTTCTACTATAGGGATTAATTTGGAAGAAATTAAAATTAGGGCTTTATTATGAAAATTATATAATCAAGTTGAATATGGAAAGAATTTAATTAGAATCAAAGCATGAATTAAGTTAAGAAAATAAGTAAACTTAATTAGGATTTAATTGCAAAATAAACCATAAGAAAACAGTTTAGAGACAGCAGCAGTAGAGTAACTTTGAAAAATCACTAAAAATCGTATAAATGGAATTAGAAATTGAACTAGATATGAAATTAAATCTTATTGAGTCTATTTTCATATGAAAGAAACATAGAATGCAAATAAGTTCTGTACTTTGAGATATTTAGATTTTGTGAGACTGGTTTAGAGTGATTTCGAGATCCCCTGTTCTGACTTGGAAAAATTATTAAAAATTGTATAAAAATAATTGGGGACATAATTTACATGGTTAGATTCCTTAATGAGTCTATTTTATAAGAAATAAACTAGAACATCATTTTAATTCTGTACAAAAAGATAATTAAATTTTAGTAAAGAGTGGTTGAAACTGTCAGACAACAGAACAGGGGTAATTTTAAAGAATAAACTGTACTTATTGGCTAAATCAAAAATTCTGAAAATTTTATGACAATAAGATATGTGATTCTAGTTTCATAGAAAATTTACGGATCTTAATTTGGAATTCTGTAACTCAAGATATAGATAATTTAGTGACAATGACTCAGGTAAATAGCCTTGAAAGAACTTATAAGTAAATAATATAATTGTGTACAAAGAATGTGGAATGAAGAGCAATGATAGGAATTGAATAAAATTCGATTATTTGTTGTAATTTAATGCTATAATTAATAATGTAAATTTTATTATTATTTTCAGTAGCAAACAAGGAAACCGAGACGCCTAATCTGAAGGGAAGGAAAAGTGATCGAGGAGTAGCTCGAGAAAATATCGGTTTGTATTATCATAATTCAAGTTATTTATAATTGCATGTTTAATTTCAATGTATGTATATGAAAAATGAAATTTAGGTAAGTATTGATGTTTGAATTGAATATGACTTGGACTTAATTGATGAATATGTGTTAGTATTGAATTAAAATTGAACTACATATGATTGATATGAAAGGTACATTGAATTAATTTGTGAAATTAAATTGGAAGTGATTTGAGATTGAGATTGAGATTGCATGGATAATATGTATGAATTGAATCCGAATGATTATGATCGGTTAAAAGTGAAAGTGAAAGTGATATGTGATTTAAATACCCTATTAACTAGTCGGTGAGTGGATATAATTGGCATGCCATAGGATTGGAAGTGTTCAGGGATTCTTCGACCTTGAGTCGATGAGACACTGGGTGTCATATTATTTATTTCGGATAGATTCAATAAGGTACTGGGTACCACTTTACTTCGACTAGGCCGATGAGACACTGGGTGTCACTATATTGCTTCGAACTATCCGATTAGGCACTGGGTGCCAGTATGGTGTGTTTGGTTGGATCCGAGTATCCGCCAAAGTCCGAGTCATGTTAATGGGGTAATTATGTGAAATGAGAAAATCATATGAATTTGATTATTTGAACCTCGAATGAATAGTTAACGAGATATTGTGAAATGAAATTATGCTATATGTGATTGAGAGATGAACCAAAGGTTTATGAACAATTGGAATTCTATGGATGAGATATTAATTCAAATATTAAAATTGTTACATTGGAAATATAATAACTTAGTATAATTATATGTATGATGTATTATTTATCTAAGTATGTTCACGATATCTGATCATTGTTATAAATTGAATTATGATAATACCACTGAGTAATTCCAATACTCAGCGTACGGTTTGTTTTCCGTGCGCAGGTTAGTAGAGTTTCTGATTCGGTCCAGCATCCAAATCAAACCCGACTTTTGGTGATGAAATTCTTCCTTTTGCTAAGTGGCATGTACTAGATAGTTATATGAATTGTAAACATATATATATATATATATACATACTTAAGTTAAATGATCTTAGTTGTATTTAAATGATTATAATGTTTTGGATGAGGGAAAATGATATAAAGTTATAAAATGATAAATTGGTATTGGTTGTTTTGGTCTAAATTTGCAGGGGGATTTTGGTGAAAATAAGCAGAAATACTGCCGAAATTTTTATAAATAAAAGAAAAATTTACGAAAAATTTTCTAGAATGATTGAACAAGTTTCTTTTTACTTTTAATATATGCTTTAGGCATTGAGAGTCCGATATAGGGATTTAATTATTAAATTATACTATGAATGTTATTTTATTTGTAAGTGATTAGTAAATTGTCTGATATGTTTGGTAATACCTTGTAACCCTGTTCCGGCGACAGTTTAGGATTAGGGGTGTTACAATTAACACTAAATTTACCCGATTAACAAAACCATGAAAATTCAAATATAATAATATTAGCAATTAATTTTTAAAATAATCTTAAAAATAGAATTAAACACTAAAAATGTTAACATTTATCTTCAAATATTAAAATGTATAACTTTTGTTAAATATAGATACTCCATTAGACCTCGATAATACAATTATAAAGCTTAAAAGAATATCAAACTCAAGTACCAAATAATATATTAAATCTTTGGTGTTGCATAATAAAAAAGGTAAACTATACTTGTAGTCATCTAACTATAAAAAATTTCATTTTAGGTATCCAAAATAAAATAATTACAATTTAAGCACCCACATTACATAATTATGGGTTGAGGAGATTTTATTTTATTTAATATTAATATATTATATTTATTTAATATTAAAATAAAAGTTAAATTTATTGTTGAAATTTATTATGTATTTTTAAAAATATTTATCTATAGTTACATATTTCTTTTAATATTTTTAGAATTTAGATCAAATTGAGAACATTTTGTAAATTTTGAGTGTTACTTTTCTTATGATTAAATCGATATAAAATGTAAAAATTGAGGCCCAAAGTTGTTATTATTCCAATTTTTTAACTTTAGCTTGTCGTTTATGCTTAAATTACAAAATTTTATTTTAAATATTTAAAAGAAAAAATCATAATTAAATAACTACGTAATTTACCAAATAAGTATTTAGGTTGATATTTGGATGCGACTTTAAAACATATGTTTTGCCGACTATAATTAGATCACTGAAAACGTAAATAAAAAAAACTTAAAAGCCCAAAGGAAATCTTTTAGCAGAAGAAAATGCTACTGAGAATCTTAAAATCGAGGATTTTATTTGAATAATACTTTTTAACTCGAATAAAATTATTCAAAGTTTATAGGAGGAATGGTAAATTTAAATTGTCTATAAATTTTGAATCAATTCGTTTCGTTTTGAATGGAAGAATTTTCTTTTTCTGAAAAATGAATTTGAGGTAGAGCATAGTGGGTATAAAATTGTTTGATAATTGTTTGTCTTGCCCCCACCCCATATTTTATATATTATTATTAAAAGGTAAAAATATAATAATATGTTATTAAAATTTTATATATTTTATGTTTAAATATTTATTTATATCTAAAATGATTGAAAATTATAAAAATAAATAGAAAAATTTTAAACTGTAGTAGAGCGATAAGTAGAAAAAATCTATTCATAAAGATAATGATGATTTTAAAATTTTTCAAAATTATACTTTTATATTTGAGTAAAGCGAGTAATGAAATCAAAATATATATACTATTAAACGGTGGTAGATTTAATAACACCCAACTACTATATCCAGCGGAAAGTATACCAAGTGTAGTGAACTGAGACAGACATTTAAATGCAGCAACGGTGATTGCAACGCCACGGTCCACCACCATAACCGACCGTTGGTACGGTGTCACGTGCCAATATCTCCACCGCCATTCACCTCTTTCATGTGCTGAACGACAACATGTGCACAGTGCATGCACATATATATATATATATATATATATATATAAAATACATCATACAAGTGGAGGTGGCACATATATTTACGTGGGATTTTATTAAAGTGAAAATGGACTTTAGCCTCCCCTCCCCCTTCCCCCCTCTTCATATGGCTGCACCTCTCGTGACAGCCTTTTATCATTACTCTAAAAGAAATCTAATTTGATTCGAGATTTAATTTCATCATGTTGGGCCTAACATTGAAAAAGTTTATAAATCAATAAGATTATCTGCTAAATCAAGGTATAATCATAGGATTTCGAGTAAGAGCTAATTTAAGGAACGAATTTAGAAATGAGATCAATATTAAATTTATACATAAATTTTAATTTAATATATAATTTAATATATAAACTTTAATTTAATATAATTATGCATGTGATATTTAATTTGTAATTCATATATATATAAAACTTTAATTTAATTTAATTATACACATTTAAATATATATATACAATATAATATGATAATTGCTCACAAAGTGGATCATCGTTTATAAAAATAGAACCTATTTCGACCGTTATATCAACGGTGATACAAGACATAAACATGGACGGTGATTGGGGGATTGAGATTTGTTAAAAACCATTTTAATACTGACCTTACGTTGACATGAAAGTGATTGCAGTTTATTTAGTCAATTCGTTGGGTTAATAATTGTTGTAAAGGACAGCTTTTGTTAATTTGTCAACGGCTCCCATGTGTATTTACAGTTTGTTGTTTGGTCCCTCGTAGACCGTGTTTCCATTTTCTCCTTGCCTCACATTTCATAAAACTGTTTCCATGTTTTCTCAATGTGTATAAATTGACTAAACCATCACTTTAGTTTTAGTACATGAAAAAGGTCCCATACAATTTCAACTTATTTAAAATAAAGATGTATGCCAAGATTGAACAGCAAAAAGTCAATTTTTTGGGGGTGTTTTTCTTTTTCTTTCAAATTCGGGTTTTTAACTTAGGGTAACAAGTTGTGTTACATATTTATCATAACCAGTAAAAGAATCATGGAGTTTTTATATGAGTAAAAATGTAATTTACTTTCTATTCAAAAAATTAGTAAATTAGTTCTTATACATTAGATTAAAGAGTAAATTGGTTCTTCTATTAAAAATTTCACCTATTTCTACTGCTAAAAACTAGTCAATGTATGCCAACATGAGATATACATAATATGTCACGTGTCATTGTTTGGTTATTTTGTTAGCCATGTCAATTTTTATCCATAGAAATGAAAAAAAATTAACAAAAAGAATCAACTTACTCTTTGATCTAATGTTCAATGACTAATTTGACTATTTTTTGAGTATAGGGGATAAAATGTAATTTGACACCTAGTATAGGGGCCTCCATGGTATTTTTACCAAGGAACTTTGCTAAATGGCTTAAATGAGTAAAAGTATCATGGAGGCTCCAATACTATAAGTCAAATTACATTTTGTCTCTTCTACTCATACAATGGGCAAAATAATCCATATACATTAGATCAAAAAGTAAACTAATTATTCTATTAAATTACATCCATTCTACTATTAAAATTAGTCTTTGTACGTTAACATGAGGTGCACATGACATGCCACATGTTACTATTTGATTATTTCATCAGTCACATCAATTTTTAATAGTACAAAGAAATGAAATTTTCAACAGAAATGATTAATTTGCTCTTTCATTTGACGTATAGGAATTAAATTATCTTTTCTTTAAATAAACATGATAAAATATAATCTGACTCTTAATACAAGAAGTTATACGATAATTTCATAGGCTTAAATGTCAATGAATGATATCTTAATATAAGTTGGACATGTACTACAATAGCTCTGCACAGAGCAGAAAAGGCAAAGCAGAAGAATATGACATTTCTTGTATAATACTCTCAAATTATTAATTTCCTACAAAATGTAAGACATTTCATTGACTACACCAATGTAAATAAATGCTGTACAGATCTATATATATAAAAACAGGTTCATGTAATTTTTGGCTGAAAAAATCTACCCTTTTGTAGCAATGTTTGGAGATATTGTGGATCTGTTCCCTTCGTGGCTGCACATACAGGAAATTTAACATAAATATAGATGATCTTGCTGCTCAAAACTTTAAGTTAAAGTTGGTTTGTCCCATATTCACTCTTCATAAATTAATTGGGAAAATAAACTTCCCAAAACCATGTGTCAACTTTGATTAATCGTAAAAGTTGACCAATTATGTAAGATTTGGGCTGAAACTAAAAAATGTAGCAAAACCCAGAGCCCCATGTTCCTGTCAAGACATGGTTAGTTGGGGGCTTTTAAGTAGGACTGAAACTAAACCTTCTTTATTCATAACTTAAAACCCATGATGCTCACAAGGAATGGCTTTCGGCTTCAATGAAATCCACAATAAGATTCTAATTCTTCCTTAAAATATGCAATAAATTAATAATGAAGAACTTGAGGGAAAACAATATAAAAGAAGACATGAACAAAAGTTATCCAAATGTGTGTTGTCAGAGATCTTACAACATCTTCATGCATTTCACCTTGCATAAGCGACATGGAATAGAAGAAGAATTTCGGTCCAAAAACCTCCACACCTTCCTCCCTTTAAAGCCAATACCAAACCAACCAACCAACCCTTTTATTGTCTTTTCTTCATCCATTAATATAATATATGTCTTGCATTTGGAGGTTTCTCACTCCAATTTCTTCATTTATAGCCTCACCACCTCCCAAAATTTTATTGCTCATCATTTAATTTTCTCTTCCTATCAACATCATAATCAAATCATTCACAATTTATAATTTGGCGAGCCAACAAGGTTAAGGAACAGCTCTTAAACTTTTTATTTCGTATTTTCGATTACCAACATTTAAATCTCTTGATGTAATTCTCTTTTCAAATTGTAATGTATAAAAAAAAAAACTGTATATCTCTAAAATAAATCTCAATGATCATGTTTACAATTTTGTGTCTAAATGAAAGAAAACAGAACTAACAAGGCTTTTAGTGTTCAAATTAGCATACTTAATAGATTCATATTCTAAAAATATTTAAATTCTGATAATTGGAAAAATCTCATGGGTATTTTAAGGTTTTAGATAAGTTTATTCAAGATTATGGGATGGTTTGAGTCAATGTTTGGGAATTAGTTCGAGATCAATTTGGAAGGTGATTTTGAATCAATTAGATCGAGAAATTGTACAAATTGATTGAATCGAGATTTTTGAATTTTTTAATTTTAATAATTTTTTAATCAAATCAATTGGACCGATTGAACCAGTGAGCCGATGACCTTATCTATTTGACCTCCAATCCAATTTAAAGAACATTGGTAAGAGTTCAGCTAATTATTCAATGTTATAAGTATCCTAGTTGATCTAAATTGTAAAGTGCAAGGGTGAATATATGAGGGTAGGTTGAGACCTCCGTCTCCCCAAAATAATAAAAGTACTTCTAAAATCTTTAAAAAATTATAAAATTATAAATCAATATAGTAATAATATTACTTTTAACTCTTCTAAAATTTATAATTTAATTTTAATCCTCTAAACTTTTCTATTTTCACCCTATCAGGAATATAGTTAGAGATTAAATATTAAAAATATTGCAAGTAAGACCAACTATAGAAATTGAAACTTCCATGAATATATACCCATTTATCCTGTCACAAAGAACATGAGAACTTATCTTAAAAGGAAGGGAAAGAAGAAGTAGATGGATAAAATGGATTTATATGAAAAGTTAAAACAAAAGATAGAATGTGTCAGAAAGAGAGAAGGGTGCAATGAACATTGCCTTGTAGGAAAAATACCCTAATATATATATATACTTACCCTTCTCCAATAATCAAAAGCCCTTTGTGTGGGGATGTTGGGGCCTTAGTGGGATATCTCACATGGATCTATTTTGATGAGATTAGGTTTGACCATTTCCATCTTTAATAAATTTATTCAAAAAAAAAAAATAGTGTTGTTATGGAATTGATTAAGTGAGGCATGATCCTTGAGACATGAACACTAAAACTAGTCGACCCTGCCTTGGGAGGCAACCTACCTCCCACGTTCACTTCATTTAATAATATTGAGACCTAACCAAAATAGAAAAATAAAAAATGGGTTTTCTTTTTTGGACGTCTTTTTTATTGAAGATGCAAGTGAAGGAATTAGTTTGCTGATCATATATAATACCACCTCATGCTGATGAGATTTGCATTACCACATCAATTTCCATTTTAAAGTGGCCATTAATTAGTTGGATTTAGTTAATTACATTGGTATACGATAATAAGGTAGATGTGCTTGTAATGTAAAATATAATTACATTTTTTTTAAAAAAAAGGAAAAATCTATAAAAAATGAAAGATATAATTTTTTCAATTTTCAAACTCATCATAAGTATAAAAAATCAGGAAGTGTAACGGGGCATTTTAATTCAATAGGATCCATTAATTACAATGATTATCAAACATGCCACATTTGTGTAGACTTATTCATTGACTGGTCGACTCGAGACGGGCTTGGATAATGATGTTTTATCTTAGGCCCAACTCAACTCGATCTAAATTTAAATTAAATATTTTTAAATATAGTTTTATTTAACCTTAATTATAAGTATATGTATTAATATAAATTTATACTATATTAATATTTTATTATATTTAAATAATGAAATGAGTTATTCAAAAATGTCAAGTCAGACCAGCTAAGGTCTAAGTTTAGATTTTTTAAAAAAATTAAACCGTGCTCAATATATAAACACATCTATATGCCCGTGCACACACACACACACATATATATATATATGACATATATACCTCTTTCTATATATAATAACTTATAATTACACAAAATCCAATTTTCATATTTTTAATATTTAGTTTTATTTGATGATCTTAATTTTTAAAATTAATGACTAAATAAATTGCAATAACCACTTAATTTAATTTTTAACACATTTTATATAGTATAAATAAAATATAATTTATAATATTTAATTTTTTTATAAAGAGAAATTATTCGTAAATTATGAGTCACAAACAAGAGTAGGGATTGTGAAGTATCCTATAAGGCATAGCAAAATATTAATAAACTAAATATTTAAAAAGTGCAAATGTCTATTTTTAAAATTGCTTATGAAATAAAAATAATTACACTATTAATATAATAAATACTCGCCTTTTAAAAATTATATAAATAATTCAAAGTTGAATTAAATAATAATATATTATCCAAAATTATTAAAAATAAATTCATTTGATTTTATATTGAAAGGATATATCATCATCTTAAAGTATAGAATCAAACACTACCGCATTAAATATTGACCTATTAATAAAATCTACCTATTAAATAAAACAATTTGGAATAAAGGTGGGTTGGCTGCTGATCGAATGTGATTGTAAATAGCGGTAGATTTAATACTTGGACTAAAAAGGATGTAGTTATTGAAATTGAGACTGAAAATTAGAAATTAAATAGAGAAGAATCGAAAGGTAAAAATAAGACAAGTATTATGATTATTGATACGATGACTAAATGGGTTAGATATGTTGAGCGACTGAACTTCATGTTTTTAATAATCTATCTCAAATGATGTTAAATGTTATGGCGCGTGACAAAAGGTAAAGAAACTAAATTTAATGATATATAACTAAAAATATATACTATGGAGCAAAAGATATGATTTATGATTTTTCATTTTAATGAAAAGTTATCATTAGTTGCTTCAGATCATTTTGATTTTATGAGATACCCATGGTTAGGATCTTTCAATTTTCTAGAGAAAATTCATATAACTTAAGAGAGAGAAACAAAGCAATATTTTTTGTTAGAGAAATTCTTTTGAGTGAAAAAGAAAGTTGAAAACTTTTGAGAATGAAAAGGAACTGCAAAGAAAAAAGAAACAGCCATTGCTCTCTCTGTCAATTTTCTTATGATCACGTCGGATTTATATATATATATAAGCTTTGCGCTATGAGAGGTAACTCTCAAAATGAAAAGGAATTTTCATGCATGGAAGAAGGAAATATCTCTTATTAATTATTCTCCTTAAGCACCAACATTTGTTAATAATTTATATATATATATAATATATATATATATATCAGTATTAAACTCCATATGATTCTTGAAGTTATTGGCATGTTTTGCTGATAATAAAAAGCATTAATCCATAGATAATGAAAGCATACAATTATGAAAATTCTTTGTTGCACTAACAACAACTGAAAAAAAAAACCCAACACCTTTAACCCATTACACAAATCAAATCTAAAATTCTAAATTCCCTTTCCCCTTATCTAAGCATCTGCATATTGCCCACACCTTGATGATGATGAGATGGTGGCTGACAAGCTTTCATCAATGAAGAATAACCCACATTAGCCATTGTTGCTCCACTTGGAAACCCAATCCCCATTGGTCTATTAACAGCAGCTTGTTCCAAAGACTGCACTTGTTTCTTCAAGAACTTAACGTAATGTATAGCTTCGTCTAACATTGAAGCAGTATCCATTTTAGTCCCTCCTGGTACAAGTCTTTGCAGTATCCTTATCCGTTCACTTATCCTTTCCCTTCTATGCCTAGCGGCTACACTTTGCGGATCTTTAGAGATCTTAACGTTCCTTCTTTTGGGTGGCTTAATGGATTCAGGGTCTATATGAATAGGTTGCATTGCTGCAATACGAAAAATCATCTCCCTCATTGCTGCCATGGAGTTTTTCTTATCAGGATATGATGGGTACTTGAACTTGTTGGGTTGAAAAGGTGGTGGTGGAGCAGCCATGGATTCTTGAACTGGAAATGGTAAGGCCATGAAAGGGTCATGAATAGGGTTAGGGTAAATAGGCAACACAGTGGTGGAGCTTTCAGGCGGTGGCTCACAGAATTCAGGAAGCTTCTCCATTTGCATCATCATTGTCATCATGTCCATGTGATGATCATCTTCGGTTGATGAAGATTTGATCATGTCAACATCCATTGAATCTCACTCAAATATATCTGAATTATCTGCTACTTTGAGGGTGTGATTTGAGCGAAGAAAAGAGAGATGGGCTGAAAGATTGAATGGCAGAGGGATGGAAAGGAGCTGACAGAGGAAGGTGATGATAGCTGTGATAGAATTAGGGTTTTCTTTTCTTTTTTTTTTTTTTTATAAAATCAAATGTGTGCAGAGATAAAGATAAGGAGAGATATGGAGAAAACTGAAAAAAGTGAATTAAAAAGTACTACTAATATCAAAGAAGGAAGTAGAAAGGGCTTTATATAGCAACTTGTGACCAATATATATATATTTTAAATTCATGCAAAGCTTGCAGGAAAGTTCCCTCTCCCAGAAAAGGTTAAATTCCAGTTTTGGTCCTTTTACTTTGCTCTTACTTGGGTTTTAGTCTTTTTACTTTGTCACAATTTGGTATTTTTATTTTTATGATGTCATTAGGTAATTCAAATAGTTATTACAGTTAAAATATTCATGTAGATTTTTCTTTAAAATACTCATTCTAACTCATCACATGATATGTTTTTACAAAAAATCCACGTAATGGCGAAGCTAGAATTTTTTTTAAGATGGACCGGATTGAATCATAAACTTTTGAAAGGTCAAAATATAATATAATCATGTATTAGTTTATAATTATAAAAAAAATTCATGTTTTCATCTTTTAAAAGGACTAAACAATTTTTTTTTTTGCATTTGGGGACCAAATTAAATACAATTTTACCGCATATAAATTTACAATTTAATAATTTTTAAAGGGATTAAAAAGCAATTTTATATTTTTGGGTCTACCGCCCTTACTTGCCTCCCTCATTCACTCCTAAGTCGAGGTTAGAATTTTAACCGGAATAATCAACAATATTATACACTATCTAATGATCTTATCAAATTAAAAATAAAAAATATTTTTAAAATATTAATTACAAATATTTAATGAATATTTAAATATTTAAAATGAGATCAAATTAAGTAAATTTGAAAAGCAAAAATATAATAATATTAACTAATTTAAAATTTATTTAAATGTAAATATAATTTTAATTGAAATGATAAAATTAAGATAACGAAAAATATGATGTCTAATCAACGATCTTATAAAAGAAAGAGATCAAATTTCAAAAAATATGAACATATGATGTTTTAAATTTAAATCCTATAAATCCCTTATGAACCTCAGCTTTTGAATTAGCAGCATTGGTGTTCACCAAAAAACTTATTTCTTGGATTCGAATCATAACAGCAATCCCATTTATAGCGTGTGAATTGATAATGATTTACTTCTATCGAGAGTATGCCAAAAGAAAAAATAAGGACTAAACACTAAAATCAAATATATTAGGAGGACTAAAAACCAGAAAATTGACCCCAAAAAACTCATTTATGATTGAATATGTGATCTCTGATAGTGACAGCCCATCATGCGGGGCAAACTTAATTCACTCACCCTATCAACCCTCCGATCTATTTAACACCAACTCTCAAAGTTGAAGATCAGATTGATTCATCCAATTTAGGCCCACAAATTGGATGGCTTAATTTAAGGATAATTGTTCAAAGAAGGTGCGTGAACCACTTTGTTTTTTATTGGATTGTGCCATTGAGTACTTGATTTGCATGCTTTTGCCTTAAAAAAAATATAGTCTTTTTTTTTTTTTTTTAATCATGAAACCCCACACATTACTCCATTGTCAGAACAGCAAGCAATCCTTTAGCTTGATAAAGATTCCAGTAACTTTGGGAGACACACACAGTATATATATTACCGTTATAAAAATTTTTGTATTAAAAGTTAAAATTATATTTTATTTTTCTATTAAAAAATAAATATAATTGAACATTTAATATGAGTGCTTTCATCATACTTTTACTGCTTAGTAACTAACTATATAAGTACAGTGCGGTCTCTCTCATCATTGCTTTACCTTTGGCACACTTCTCAACTTGGATAGAAGAAGGGGTGACGGTGGTGCAGCAATTGCAGAGAGCCGGTGACCCTCTTCCACTGCAACTCCAAGTTTACAAATGGTGGCTTCGGCTGCTGAATTTTTTTATCTTTTTTACTTTATTATGTTTTGTTGTTCTTCTTTTGTTGCTTAACTGACACCTTCCATTCGTGAAGCTGACATTTTTTTCAGTCTTCATCAATTTGTGTAATATAGGACAATCATATTGAATTGAAAAGGATCTGTCTCAGAAATTAATGACGTGAAAATAATAATTAAGTATAACAAGATTTCTTGTAAAGTTCAACTGCGATACATGTATTTCAATAAATTAAATAGAATCTGATAGCAAGGACCATGACTGGTACATTTGAAGTGCACATGGGGGTATGAAATTCAAGATTTTCCACTAACTCAAAATACAATATTTAAATAACTTTGCACGAGAAAAAATATTTGAAATATGATATTAAATAAATTTTTATATAATAACTAGATTTATTAATAATTTTCTCTTAACTTTTAAATAAGAGAATCAGTGCATTTAAACATATATTCTTTTACACAGATAACAATATCAATGTGAACAGATTATTTTATTTTACTTTCTCAAAATCAAAAAATGACCGAATAACCCTTTAAAAAAATCGAAATATAAAAATATTTATATATTCAGATTGCATTTTACTCAAGAAAAGGTAAATTACAAAGCTGAGAAAATGGTCCCATCCTTGGAATCTTGCCCTGTTTTTTAACTCTCCTTTTTCACTGATACTGTTTCTATCATCAGCAAAGATTGGATCTGTTCTTTTATATACAGGTTTCCCAAATGAAACAAAAACAAAAGCCGCAATGGGAACTTAAACCCTTCGAATTTATCGCTTTACATTGCAGAGAAGTGAGAGAAGAACCCTATGGGATTCAAATAAAGATAAACCCTTTTTCCTTTTAATTTTCTTTCATAGAAACAAAGGAGACAAAAAGAGAAGTTTGAAGTTTGAAAGTTGATAAGAGAAAGTAAGGTGGCTTGTTTTTATGTTTAGACTCAGTTTCATTGACGGAGCTGTTGTCAGTGATTCTCTTATAACGATTAGAGGAACAATGATTCATCTTTCATCAAATGGGGTCCGTTCATCATTCTGCTAATGTACCAATTCAGGCTAAATGTACTGGATTTTTTAAGTCTTTAATTGATTTCTTGATTTTAAACCGTTTTAATCGGGTCTTTGAAAGCATGTATTTTATTTTTTATTCAAAAAATGAGTAAATTAATCTTTATGTGTTAGATTAAAGAGCAAATTGATTCTCCTATTACAAATTTCATCCATTTCTTTTGTTAAAAATCAGTCTTTGTACGTCAACATGAGGTACAGATAGCATGTCACATGTTATTCCATATTCACCACATTAGTTTTTAACAAAATGGGCCAATTTGCTCTATGATCTAATATTTAGAGAGTAATTTGTCTATTTTTTGAGTAAAAAGAGCAAAAATGTAATTTTATTATTAATATAAGAGCCTCCATAATACTTTTACCTTCTAATTGGATTTTTGAAAGTATTCGTATTATATCAATCGTATCATTGTTTTAGTCTAGTCATTAGTTTAGGTATTAAATGTTAGCTCAAAGGTGATATGGAATATATCCAAAACACAAATAAAATTATAAACATATGCGTAAATATTACATGGATAATTTGGGTTTAACATGTTAAAAAGAACCTCTTAAATTTTAATGATATTGTCTATTTCTTTAACATGTTATCCATGTTGTCCATATGATAAGTATTGACGTATTTTGAATATGCTTAATGTGAAATTCGTATTGGCAATTAACATCTAAAATAATGGCTAAGCTTACAAAAAGATCAATTTGATATAATACTAATACTTTTAAATTTCAATTGGAACGTTTTGAAGTTTGGACGTCAATTAAATAAAAGTTCAAAGACTAACATTTGTTCGGTTAGTAGGATATTGTCAATCAGTGTTGGGTGTAATAGTAAAGGCACATTGCATTTATAAAGAGAACTCATGTTTAAACCTTAAAGATGTTGAGAGGAGCAATCATAAAGTCTGAAAAGATTAATCTCCATTAACCATGAAACAAACATGAAAGAATAACGAGATAGTCATATTGTAAAATGATGGAGTCTATGGCACCAATTTGGGATTTCATTAAACACAAAAGGCCACAAAAACGGATCAGGCCTATAATCGAGTCAGCCAACCCAACAACAACCAATGGAAAATCAAAACAGAAGCTCATAATTTGTGGTATGATTGATATGAATCTCATGTACATATTTCTTTCTATAGCACATAAATCCTTCTAATTAACCTCGATTATCAAAGATTTAATACTTTTAGAACTTGAATCAAATTTGGTATATAATGAGATGTCCTATTAGTTTTAGCAATAGCCCCAATCCATTTAGTGACTTTGGGATTTGACCCATAATTCACTTTGATGAGTCCAAGAAGTACCCAAGGCAGGCCTTAAATTGATCATTCATGAACCACATCTATATATTGTAACCCAATGACAATGGCTTCATTACTTCTCAACAGGTTTAGGGTTTACAAATAAGAGGTTCTGATAAATTTAACGTAATTATTTAGATTGGGTTCAAGTTCAAATATTAAATACTAGAATTCAAGCCCAAGTTTCATCTTACATAAGCTTAACTTTTTATTAAGACCCTTTTTTCGAATTTAATTTTTCTCTAACACTCACCTTGAAGCACGCTTATTACAATAAAGCACTATGTGCATCATTTAGAATTGGATGATATTAAATTTAGATGTTATTGATTTTATAACAGACATAGAGTTATAAAACACAAACAATGTTTTTAGAATCAGATCGATGATTAAACTAGACAGGTCATCAGTTTAATTAAAATATATATTAAATTTTTTTAAAAATTCAATTTAACCAGTTTTTTAGTCAATTCAATCAGTCTATACCAATTCTGAATTTAATCGATTTAAAATCATTCTTTAAATTAATACTCCAATTGATTTTCAGTCCAACCAATTCTTTCAATTGGTCCAATTTAATTTATAAAAGAAAATAGAAATTTCTTTTGCATGCACAAATCATTAGGAAACAAATAGAAATATTTTGCTTTTAATTATATATTATTACCATTTTTCAAATCATCACTTACAAGTGATGGTATCAAATTTACATCAATATTTACAAATTATTAACACAATAGACATAGAATATTGTAATGGGTCATTTTCACCCGGGCCCAATACCAAACAAATAAAACTAAAATTATATAAGTCTAGAAAATTACAAGCCCAAAAAAAAAAAACTATTACAAGGCCAAAGTAAAAAACCCTAAGCCCAATTAATAGGCCCACAGCTTAACCAATTTCAGCAAAAAAAAAAAAAGCCTTAGAACCCTAGTCGCTCCTCCTCAATTGCACCGCGTATGCCTGGCCCCAAGGCATAACACCTTCCTACCGTCGTTTCACCAAGGAAGCAAAGAGGCCACCTGTTCCCTCCGTTGACCGCACACCGTCACCTACAAAAAAAAAAATAGAAAAGACAACAAAACGAAAGCAGAATAGAAACAAAACAACAAATAGTAGCATAAATGAAAGCAAACAATTATATTGTATCCCTTCGGCTATAAAAGCCACGAAATGATCCATGTATTTTTAGAGACCAGTAAATCAAAATACAAAAAAATTTAGAAATCAAATCTTCTAACATAAGGTGATTATTTTTATCCATTCTATTTTTTTCTACTATTATTTTTACTTTTATATAAAAAAAACAATACAAAGAGAAAAAGTAGAAATTACCTGACCCTTTGCATTCCGCTACCGTAGGTGGCAGAGGTTCGTCGTTTTCGATGATAAATGACGTCTTTTGGGGTTCGAAGCTTGACAAACAAAAAAATGGCCTTTTTATTTTTTCGCCACCGTGGATTTGGCGACATTGTCGTCGTGGCGATCCGATTCTTTGGCGGCGACTCTTCGCCAGACTCAAAACTGTTTCATAAAAAAATGGGGTTTAGGGTGTTTTTAGGAAAAGGCTAAAATGAACTTTTTCAAAAAAATTAACTTAAATAGGCACGGTGAAACGACACCTTTTCATCCATGCCAAAACGCCCCAAAACGATGTCGTTTTGGGGCCGAACTGGATCGACTCGACCCGCTCGCATAGGATTCGTGTGTTTTTTAATGAATGGGTTACCCTTTCGGTCTTTCCGCTTTTCGAATGGTTTGTAATGGGCCCAAATCCTTTTTCTAATTTTTATAGATTTGGCCACTAAATTTTTTGCGGGTTTCAATTTAGTCCCTGGCTTGCTGATAGAAGGGACGTGTGTCCAGAAGATTGTGTTAATTTCTTAATTAGTCCTCGCTATTTTTTGCATTACATTTTAGCCCTTTTGTTATTTATTTTATTTAATTTATCCTTTTATTTTATTTAAGTTACAATTCACCCTTTTATTTTAATTCTTTTATTTATTCATTTACTTGCTTATTTATTTATCAATCATTTTATTTTATTCATTCGTTTATTGATTTACTTATCTATTTATATAATGTTTATTTATTTATTTATTTTTATTTTAATCCTCGTATTCACTTAGCTATTATTCTTTCATTTTTAATTTTTGTTTTCTTTCATTGATTATTTATTATTCATGCCTTCATTATTATTACTATTTTATTATCTATTATTATTTTATTATTATCTATTAATTTATTTATTCATTACCGCTTTTTCATACTTTTAAAAATTAGATTATTTATGTTTTTACTTGTACATATATTATTATTATTATTTTATCTATTATTATTTATTTATATATGTTTTATTACAAATTTTACCTTTAATTTCATTTATATTTTACTTTGATTCTTTACTTTCAATATTTTACAAACCATCTTCCTTATATTTATTTATGTCTTTATTTTATTTATTAATTTTTCTTTTTATATTTGAAAATTGATATTGTCATTTCATGTGCATATTTTATCTTTAGTACTATTATTGTTATCATTGTCATTATTTATTTTTATTATTTATTTTATTTTCTTTGTTAATATTGATATTAAAACGATACGTATTAATTCTTTTCAAATTTTATTTTATTATTATTGTTATCATGTTTTTAATTCTTTTCAAATTTCTAATTTTTGACATCAAAGACATCAAGTAATCAATTAGGTACCAATTTTGGGCATAACGAGGGTGTTAATCCTTCCTCATGCATAACTAACTCCCGAACCCGTTTTCTAAACTTTGTAGACCAAAAGTCGTCGTTTAAAATCAAACTATTTATTAAAACGATCAAATTACGGGGTGGTCCAATCTCATCTCATAAAAAAAAAAGAATTAGTGGCAACTTTTAAGCGTTTATAAAGCATACAAAAGTATTCTTGGCGCTTTTCAAGCGCAACAATAGCAATTAATACTCACTTGAAATTTTGCAGTTTATCGTTTATAA
Source organism: Gossypium rotundifolium (assembly GCA_025506655.1). Classification (NCBI taxonomy): domain Eukaryota; kingdom Viridiplantae; phylum Streptophyta; class Magnoliopsida; order Malvales; family Malvaceae; genus Gossypium; species Gossypium rotundifolium. The sequence goes on along the minus strand of CP106723.1, from coordinate 136,820,927 downwards.
TAAGCGCATTAAAGATCTGATCTTTAGCGCGTTTGTATATAAACGCATTAAAAGTCAGAGGCCATTAAACGCTTTCCCAAAACGCGGCAAAAATCGAGCCATTAAGCGGTAGCTTTCCCAAAAAATGCAGCTAAAAGTCGAGACCTTTTGGTAACTTTACCATAAGCGCTAAAAGTCGGAGACCTTTAATGAGCTTTCCAAAAATGCCGCTAAAAGTCATGGAGCTTTAGCGCTTTTCCCTAAAAACATAAAAATTTCTTGAGATTTAGCGGTGCTTTTCTACAAACGCCCGCTAATTTGTCTGATTTAAAAAATAAAATTTTTTCAATATTATACCCCTCACTTTTAAAACCAACCAATAACGTTATATAATTTCAACTCAAAGCAACAAATTTACCATAAAAATCACACGAATTACATTAATTCTAAATGATACTTGAAATTTAATAAATTAAATGAATGATAACCGAAAATATTGTTTAAATGTAATAATGTCAAAACTTCTTACAACGAAAACTAAATGTCTAAGATGGCGGTTTACTGCATTCTTGAAACATCTGCATCATATCTTTGGTAGTCTGGTGTAGAGCTCTTCATTATTTTCTGTTTTGCTTTCTGCTAGCATCGATCTTGCCTCTGCCTCCCTCGCAATTGCGGCCTCCTCTCTCTATGCTTCTTGCCTCCCTTGCTTGTGCTTAAGCTTAGCATCCGCTCTGGTATTCTTTGGAGTTCTTTATATTTTCTTTGAACATCGGTAATTCTTTCTGCTCAACCATGCTCTCTTACATCTGAGCTATCTGGTTTTATGTACTTTGAACTTGACGCAGATTGCCCCGGAAGGCATGTATCTGCGGAGGCGGATCAAAATAATTTAGGTCGGAGTAACTTCAGGATCCTTTAATTCGAACCCGACCATACCTTTCAAGACCAAAAACATCGGATAATTCTATTAATAATACAGATGAAAGATTAACGAACTATCGGTTGAAGCGATCGTACCTTCGGGACCCAAAACATCGTAATAATTACATTTATCAATCTCCTCAAGATTAGCAGAACTATCGATCAAGCAATAACCGTACTACTTCTTCTTCTCCTTCAGTTTATCCTAATAAATCAATGAAATAGAAAGCGAAATATATAAATAAGAAAGAATGCAACATAATTTAACATTATAAATTTAAAAAACTATAAGCGATGAATTAAACTATTATAATTAAGCGGTAGAAATATTTATAAAAAATAAAATTTTATTAAGTAAAATATACCAAAATTTATGAGCCGGATGTCATAGATCCATCCTTCTTTCTATACGTAATGTCAAAAATTTGAGCACGTCCAACTTTTTGACCAGTCAAAGTTTCCTACATTTTAGCGAGAAAAATATAATTTAATAGTATAAAGTAATTAATATTTGTGAAATTAATAAATTATATTACCTCGCGTACTACAAACAAAACTTCAAACTTACGGTAATGCGTGAATTTTGTTTCATGCTTTGCTTATCACTTCGCTCACGGTCTTACATAATGCAATTTGAATTATATATATAGTAAATACTATAAACCAAATAATTTATACAATTTTAGATGTCGTAATACCTCTCCTTTTTGAATTCCAAAATCTAACTTGATCTTCCCATTGGTTCCTCATTCAATTGGAACATTTCTTAATTTTTCGTCGAGGCTTATCTCTTTCTTGAAATATTGTTTTTGAGGTGCTTTTATTGTCTCTCCATTTTTACCCAATGTCTTCTTAACATAGTCATGAGACCTCTAAATTAAATCTACCTCAAGAAAAAAAGTATAAAAATTAATATAAATGAAAATTAAATTAAAGTATTATAAATTACATTCACGTTTTATTACCTTAATATTTTCGAGGGCTTGATTTTGTTGGCATCGGGCATGTGATGCCATGATTCGTAGTTAATGGGCAACATATTGGAATTTCGTGCTAAAATGCCCAAATAGCCTCCTAACGATGAGCTTCAGATCCAACAGTGGCCATCATTGTTTCTCCTTACTTTAACACGATCGTTAGGCTCTAAGTCGTATAAATCTTGAAGTAATGTCGTCCCCACGGCCTTTGTGCGTCCCACCACCTTCAATGAAAAATAATATATTATTATATTAAAATTAAAAAATGAATCAATAATAAAATTCAACATGCATGTAAAATAAACTTAACATTACTTTGAAATTCTCCGGGCTCGTCATCTATGTCCTGCGTAGAAGATCCAACAACTGTTTCTTTGTTCACTACTATTAGGTTCTTCCGGATTTGGAGTTTCATGGACAATATTTAAATCTCGTAATCGTCTTCTAGGCATTTTTCTGCAGTACACATGAAAGTTATATAACATGACCAACATAAAATTATATTATTACATATAAATAATAAATCGTTAAATCTTACTACATCATATTTCATTAAATATCTTCGCCCACATCTGACGAACCCATTGAAATTGTTGACTAGTACTAGGGATATTTTCGTTAAGTCTTGTTCGAAAAAGCAAAGTTTCGATCTTTCAACTATGTCATCTCTACTTCCACCGCCAGCGTCGAAGAAGTCTCTAGGGTGTTTCAAGTACAACGTACCAACCCTTATCGATTGGATCTTCAGAGTAAAAACTTGTTTAACGAGAAGAAAACACATACGGCTCGTCCATCGCTTGTTCTCGGTGTGAATTAATCGAGAAATTTACCATTGTAAAACCATATTGATCGTTTTAATTCCGAGAAAGTATTCACATCAGCCCAATCACCGAAATAGGACAACTTTGCATTTACCGTAATAATCCAACTCAATGATGTCGGTAATAAGTCCGAAATATTCCAAATTCCCTCGATTGGATTCTGTCCCTAGCACTAGCATAACTTGTAATCGAAGAATTAACAACAATTCCGCAATTTGAGTTCTCCTCAATCTCTCGCGATACCTTGTATGAAATCAGATCCGTTGATGAGGAAGCCACTATATCTTTAACTATTCTTTTGGACCTTGTGAAAGCCATTTAACATCAATATTTACTTCATTCCGACTCCAAACCTATTCAATTCGAAAGTAAATCGAGTAATTATGAATATTATTAGAAAATATTGTTACTTGTCAATGAAAATTTAAATTGCATACCATTTGGCTTAACCATTCATGGAATGATTCTGCGAACAACTTATTAATTTCTCGTCGATTTAATCTTGAGATCGTGAACGAGCTCTCAATATTTGTTTGTATCGACTACGGAAAAAAGGTTTGACTTTGTTAGAAGACAAACAAATCATAATTGATGAGTATTTATCAAATTGTAGAACGTGACTTCCAAAATTGAGCCATTGAATCGTGATGAAAAGAACGTGTCGATGTGCTTGGACCCACGATCTATCGTCTAATTTCGTAATTTTGACTCTGCCGCTCGGTTCTCAAAACTTTGAAATAAATAAGGTTCACCAAATTATGATCTGTGAGCCCAAAGATTTCTACTTGGTGCATTCATTCTTGTTTCAACATCTTCCAAATACTCAACGAAAGTCATACATTCCCTCCAAAGTATCCTCGCAATTGATCCTTAGGATAACGCTTATTGCGTAGTGATGACTTCAATTTGGAAAGGAACCTAAACACGATATACAACATTATCAAAAGTTGGAAATAAAGGCATTTAGTGAATGAAGGAATATTTTGCAAATAAAGTAAGACCTTTCAATGGGATACATCCATCGATGAAAAGCAGGTCCACCAAGAATTGCTTCACGGAGATGAATTAACAAGTGCACCATGATAGTGAAGAAGGAAGGCGGAATATCTTCTCCAGATTGCATAAAGTTAATGCGGCTCGATCTTGCGGTCTCTCAAGTTCTTCAACATTCAAAACTTTACCACAAATGACTTTCATTATATTTGACAGTTCAATTCAGGAGCCGTCACCTTTTTCGACATACAACACCGCAGCAATCTGGCGATAAGTCTTGCATCAATATGTGATAGTCATGCGATTTTAAGCCATATAATCTTGATCCTTAAGACTCACACATCGCGATATATTTGATGCATACGCATCCGGGACCTTTATATCCTTCAACACCGTCATGAATACTTCTTTCTCCGTCTTGACATTGAAAAAAAGCGGCGGCAATCGATATTTCATATTCGGAAGTTCGGGGATGAAGCTCACGTAATTCCCATGTGGACTAAATCAAGTCTACTACGAAGATTATCTTCGATTTTCCATCGACATTCAAAATAGTCCCAATGATGTTCTCGCAGACATTTTTCTCTATATGCATGACATCAAGGTTATGGCGTAAAAGCGATGCTCCCTAATAAGGCAACTCGAAAAAATACTTCTTTTTTCCACAAGTCGACCTCATTAGGATCATCCTCTTCATCGATTCATCATCGATTCATCCCTAGATCCTCTTTTCTATGCGGGTTTGCGGTTGATTCATCTTCCATAAATAAAATTCATATCTTTCAACATTAACAATATTTGGATCTAAGGAGCGATCTAAACTCTTGATGCACCATCAAATTGAGCACTTTGAAATCTAAATGTATGATTTTCCGAACCACCGACGATGCCCCATGTAAGAAAACTTCTTCCCATTATATAACCATTGCGAACATGTCTGCGCGACTAACACGGACAAGCATAACGTCCCTGGTACTCCAACCAGATAAATTAGCATAAGCGGAAAGTCGTTAATAGTCCACATTAATGCCGCACGTAAATTAAAGTTCTCTTTTCTCATTGCATCGAATGTCGAACACCAACCCATAGTTGTTTTAACTTCGTCAACAAGTGGTTGCAAATAGCGTCAATATCATTCCCGACCCTTTCTCTCGGTATAATCATAGACAAGATAAAAAGATTGTTTCATGCAAACCCATGGAGGCAAATTGTAGGAACAAGCACCACGTGCCAAGCACTATGACGTTGTGCTCATAAGTTTGTAAGGTTAAATCCATCGGATGCTAGCCCAAGCCTCACACCGCGAGGATCGCGCAAAGCTTGGAAATTTAGAGTCAAAACATTTCCAAGCTAAAGAATCTGCAGGATGCCTTAACAACCCATCATCGGTTAAATCCATCACGATGCCACGTCATTGATTCTACTGTCTTAGGCGACATGAAAAGCCGTTGAAGCCTCGGTATTAGGGAAAATATCGCAAAATCTTAACTATTTGCTTCTTTGATGTGTGTACCATGTTCGTCCTCGTTGCCTTCCTCTGTATTTCTATGAATCAGCAGGATTGGCCGATACATGTGACCTTTGTTGGTTTATGCGGTCGCCCTAATACAACATGCGATCATTTGGGCAACTATGAATTTTATTGTATCCAAGGCCCAAATCCTTTATCGGTTCTTCATGTCTTTGGAAGATCGAGGATTTTTGCATCTCATTTTATTTTTAAAATAAAAGTCGATTTCAAAAAAGAGATTTCGACAAATATTATTGCAAATTCTACATACCCTAAATTTCAGATCCAGTTTTCTCAAACTTTTTGGCTCAAAAGCATCAAATTAGTGTTGTCGACCCGAATCATCATAGTTATAGAGATTGCTAAATAAAACAGCGGCGAAATTAATGCAGCAATCAGAGGAAATTGGAGCAAAGCATGGGTTAGTTCACAAATTTGTGCAGTGGGAACCAACCATGCAAACCTCGTTAAGATATGAAATGTGTGTCAAAAATTCCCAGTTGTGAAAATTCCGAATCTGCCTGACATAACATAGACTAATGTGTCATTTCTTTGTAGATATGAAGAAATCATCATCATTTAAACTTTGCACTTGTCATGTACCCAATAATGATTTAAGCTTTGGATGCCAAATAGGTGCAAATACACTTAATTTATATTGCACTTTCGCTTGTCTTTATCAGTCTAGATTTGTTATCGGTGGAATAGTGTAAAATCTCTCTTCCAATATTCTATACACATAATCAAACAGATTCAAGTCTTAATTGAAGGTTAATTATTTAGTGACTTCTTATCAGAATGATTTAGAGTTGGTTTAAAATCAAGTGTGGATTCAGAGATTTATCCTGTCTAAATTTAAGCTTAAGTATTTAGTAGTCTTTTACAGGAATGAATAAAATGATTGAGAGTTGATGATGGGTAGTAATGAATAGTGATGATTTTGGTATTTATAAATGGGATAAACTATAAAAATAAGTTAATTTTGTTTGTCTCATATTACATTTTAGTCATTTACCTTATCAATTTGTTATAAAATTTTCACTTTGTTGTTAAACTTCATTACTTCCCTAACGGCGATACTATGTGGCAGTCCAAATAGGTTTTAAATGCCAACTTGGATGTCTAACTGAGACGATAATAGTTGACATTTAAAACCCATTTGGACTGCTACATAGGATTGTCGTTAGGGAGCTTAAAGGTAAAGTGACTACTTCGTAACAAAACGATAACGTAAATGACTAAAACGTTAACATTTCAAATATAAGTGACTAAAATATAATTTGAAACAAACAAAAGTGACTATTTTTATAGTTTATCCTTATAAATATTCTAAATTTGGATATTGCAAATTGAAATAATATTTGGATTTAAATAATCAAATTACTATCATAGCATATTGGAAGTAAATACAGATATTAACCCTATGATATCTATTATTTAAATTCACTTTACTTTTGCATATAAGAGTTTCAAATATCCTCACTATCTTAATTTTGGATATCCGAATTCATTTTACTTAACAATTTTTTTTTCATTTTATTAAATTTTGTAACTTGCTAAATTTGGGTAATTTATAAATTCAAATACTCATCTGATAATTAATTTAATTCGAATTCAAAATTTAAATCAAATTACATTACCAAAAAAAAAAAATCTCAATTGTTAATCAATTGGTGAATAGGGACTCAAAATTTGGGCAAAATTGCAGTCTTGATGGACTGCCTTTCAACCAAAATGGTTGTCAACAATCATGCCTTGAACCGACCTTGTATTGATAATTAGCTAATTGAAAGAGAAGGGCAGCAGAGGTGGGTGGATTGGTATCAAATTGGCAAGCTCTATAATTCTACCTAACCAATTCTAACTAAATTTGGTGTCCTTCTATGATTGTTTGCACATGTAATTGCTGACATCAAGATTACATAAAGACCTCTCTTGATTATAATATTTGTGCACGTATCCACTAATTAACCCTTTTTATATTAACATTTGACTATTTCAATATATGTGAATTTCATTTCAATATAAAAGTTATGCTATAATGTATATTGTTTTATTAGTTATTGGGTTCCATATCTTGAGAAGAAATAATAATAATAATAATAGGGATTTTCGAGTTCCCTTAATTACAGGACTCATCGCACATCATTTACAGTAGGGGATATTATCTCGTTGTCGATTCTGTAGACGAACCCAGAAGCACAAAAAGAGAAATGGCTAATAGAGATGATTCAAAGAACAACATAGAATGAAGTAAAAACTTACCAAAAGAACGAAAAATATGACAAGCTTTGAAAGCAGAGAGAGCAAACTCGATAAAAAGAATACTCAACACATAAAATATCCAAAAAAGACGAAAACAAAGTTCCTTCTAAAAAGAACACTCAACACATAAAATACTCCAAAAAGACGAAAGCAAGCTTTCTTTTAAACAATCCTAAATCTCTTATTTACAAAAGTGACAAGAGCGAGGTAGTTGTTTGTCATTCAAATAGCGCCACATCAAATTTAAATACTAACAACTAATTCAATTTAAACAACTTAACTAACTAACTAAAATAAAATTTGAGAGAAAATTCGCATATTTACAAAAAAAAAAAATTAAATTGAATGATATCAATTTTATCATAAAATGAAAGCCTCATTTGCAGCTTTGATAATGAGAAAAATAAAGGCATTCAACTTTGGGTATGAAGTAAGTTTGACTGGTAATTAGTACAAATTTGAGTCAACTATCAAAGTTTTCAATCAACCAAAGTAATTTAAATTGTTACCTAATTTTTCTCTTCCAAGTTCAGCGGCTCGGCAACTCGAGATTTTGACCAAAGCCTAACATATACATGTACCTTTTTGGTTTTATTTTATTTTAATCCTCCTATTAAAATTTGGCATAATCTAATTTCTCTAATCTATAATATTATTAGTATATTTAAATTCTGCTAAAATAATAGCACGGGTTTTTACTATTAAGAAGCTATCCGAGCTATTATTTTAAGAACAACAATTAACAACATTATAAATTTAAACTTATCTATCTCATTATATATGTATAAAGATTAAATTATACGAAATTTTGAAGTAAATGGATTAAATCACACTTCAACACGTGGGGAATTTTGAATTGGGTCAAATATACTTTCCCTAAACATCAACAATTTTTATTCAAGAGTCCTTTTCACAAAATGATATTTTATATATTTTAAAAAAGTAAAATTTCAACATTTATTTTTCTTCTTTTTAACCTTTTAATTGCGGCTAAAATCTATTTGCAAAGTTCAAATCTAAGCAAAGATTTTTGCAATAATTTAAAGCCAAGTTGATAGCATTTTAAAAGGAGGGGCAACCAAAAATAAAAGATCTTATAAGAGAATCTCCCATGATACGTGGATCACTTATGTAGGTCCAAAAACCTGATACAAACAAGATTAAGATTAATATGGATACAATTAACCAAAAGATTTAACTCAAAAAAGAAAAAAAGGGGAAAATAACAATAAAACCCCACCAATGGTAGTGTAGCCGAAAGCTTAAATAAATTTGGGACTATACAAATTGAGCAAAAACTATCGGTGGCTAAAGCCAAAAAGGGTCATAATCAAAAGGACTGGCCCCCATGACCATGGCTAATGTATCTTAGATTCCATGAACCTGTGAAAGGTGGTTGCATATGCATGAGCTCATTTGATAGGAGTCCCCCCACAACATGAGGCTGCATTTTGTGTGTGGATATTGACTCAAGTTGGTGCATTTTAACTCCACCTATCACATTGTGATTTGATTTGGTTTTATAACTTTTTATGTTCAACTTTAATTTCGTTTAGTTTAGCTTGACAATTCCATTACATTGATTATGTATTTAAAAAATATTTTTATATTTGATATTTATATATTTAATAATTTTTATGCGGACCACCAAGTCACCATCACAATGACTGAATTAACACTTTAACGATCAATTACAGAAATTATTAATCAAAAATTTAATTGATATGTTTTACATAATTGATTAACATCAACAGAGTTTAAAACATGTTAATTATGTGCCAACAAAAACCTATTATATCTAATTTAAAGTCAACTCGAATAAACACAATTCAAAATAAAAATTATTTTATCTAAATTTAGATTAATTTGTTACATTAATCCAATTTCGACGTATTTCTTTTAAATTTATCAATATTTTTAAATGATCTGAATAGCTTAATCTCAAATTTATGGATATATACACATAAATTCGGTTCATTACATGAATCAAGTTGCTTTAGTTAGTTATTTGGGTGGTGGCTATAAATGCTTTGTTTATGGACCATCGTCCGTCGGCCGTTTCATGGTTTGACAATCTGATACGTAAATATATTGGATTAGGCGACGGTCAAGCCGTCGTCGGCTTCAATTACGGTTCGATGTATCTTGACTCCCGTCACTTGAGTCGTTGCCTAATCCATTAACTGACAAAATCCCACTAATTCAACTTTATATAATATAATATAGTTTATTTTCTGTTTCTCCTAGGAAAATTGACCTTTTGACTGCAAGTGGCAGATTTTTTCTGGTATACAATAGATTTTTGGTACGTAATAATTATTTTATTTAATTAATTCAATAAACAAAACTTGAAATTACATTATTTTGCCCTCATGACAATCGGTATAACAGTTAATTTGTACTTCATATGGTTACGATATTATTTATTATAAAATATATGAATTTATAAAAATTGTCATGTTTAAATTTTTAATATTTTAATTAATATTTCCATTAAAAACTATAATCTGACTCTTTATGAAAAAATTAATATCAAGATACTGTTATAAATGATATATTAATTATTTTTAAAGCAATTGTGAGAATATTCCTTTGATAAAAATCTACGTTGAGCCGTTAAATACATGTTCCCATGAATTTAATGTTTGCCTAAAGTAATGTAAAAAAGTAGGCTAAGCTAAGCTATAAGGCTCTTTTCATGCTTATCCCATAGATTAAAAAATTGTAAGCAACTTGAATGTCACCAAACTTTTTTCAATAAAGTTAATTTTGATAACCTCTGCAACTCAATCACACAATTTGCCCATCTTCATTAACTTTAACTCATCTTCAATTAATTATAATTATATATACTTGATTCACTGTAAAAGTATCACGAAAGATCCTATATTAATTAGATTGTATTTGATTCTTTCTATTAAAAAATAAGATCAAAGAATAAATTAATCGCTTTCTGTTAAAAATTCTATTCATTTGTACTATTAAAAACTGGTGTGGCTGATAAAATAATCAGATAGTCACACGTGACATGTCATGTATATCTCATACATTCAATAAAAATAGATGAATTTTTAATAGTTTACTCTTTAATCTAATCTTATTAAGTAAAAAGATAAAATGTAATTTACTCATAGTATACCTAATTTTTAATATATAAAGGCTATATTATATATTATCACTTACATGTAACTTGGACTCTTCCTAATAAAAGAAAATAACAAACTGAAAAAATCACACCCATTCTGCCACTTTCATGCAAAGAATTGCACACAAAAAAATGATTTTTATTTAAAAAAGAAAAATTGGGAAAAATAATAAATAGTGGCCGGAATATCGGCTCTCTTTTTCAGTGCAGGCTTTGATGTATGCATGTTGACGTGATTTTACCCTTTATTGTCAGTTAAGTAACTTGGAACTCACACATTTTAAGCAATGCTTCAACCCCACAATTTCCCCCATTCATTCACTTTGGACACTAATTATGATGTGGGACTTTCTGGTACACAACTTGGTGTAACTTCAGTTATATCAATTATTTTATAAAGTTTATAAATTTGTACGAAATGATTTCATTATTAGTTATGGAACATGAATTTATCATACTATATCGTTTTAATAACTTCTTTCGTGTGTAAATAAAAGTAAAATTAGATTTTGGGCTATGGTAGCTTCTTAGGGAAATGTTAGGTCATTGTTGTTGAGCTTTGGCGCATATTAAATGACTTATTTCCATTTCAAAAATAAGGATATGATGAGGTCACCATCTAATCGAATAATCTCAAAATCGTTTAGTAATAAGTTTGAAGGATCAAAATCTACTTTATTAAAGAGGATTCAAAAGATCAGGGGTGTAGTCGGGGGGTTGGCATGGCCAAGCCCCCCCTAAAATGTAAAATTACTTAAAAAAACCCTTAGAATTTTTTAAAAATTTTAAATTAATAAAGGTAAAATTATACTTTGGCCCCTCTAAAATTATAAAAATTCAATTTAATTCTTTACAAATTATAAAGATATAGACTATAAAAAATTAAAATTTTATCCGACTCCCCTAAAAATTATTCTGTGTTCGCCCCTGCAAAAGATACTAGCTAATGAAAAAATGTAGTCCTTGAGATATATTTCCAGAGAGACCAACAAGATTGCAGATGTTTTAATGAAAATAACTCTCTTGAATAGTGAAATTTTATACATGTTTGAGGATCCCCCGTGGAGATTAAAGAGACCCTAAATGAAGAAAGCACTATTGGCAATTCATTCATGAACATTTCTATGTAGTCCTTTGATTATTTTACCATATATATATATATATATATATAAGATCTGATGGGATTGATAATTGAAATGTGTTCAAAACTAAATTAAGATAGATTTCATATGATGAAACTTTTTCAAGAATACATATATATATATTATTTAAAAAATGTAGTTTTCTTGTAACCTTTTCAAAATTTATGAAATAAAGTTAATGTGATGATAAAATTATATTTTGACCTCTCAAAAATTCAACATTCATTTTAAATCCCCTAAAACAATTTTTTACTCCATCCCAGAATAAATATGAAAAGAACCCAAATTAAACCAAGTCCTCATTGGCTTTATAAATAATTGAAAAATAAATTGAACTCAAAAGAAAAACCACAAACTCTTCCCATATATATCCATTGAAAAACCCCCTAAAATATACCGATAAATGGAATTCCTTGAAAAAGAAAAAGTTGGGCAAGAAAGTGAGCACATGATAAGATTAGCTTAAGGTTTTGGTTCTTGGAATTCAACTAGTAAAAGCATCCAATACATGTTGATGCGATTAAACAATACCCTAAAAGAGCAAAGTATAGAATACATATAGAAATAGGGTAAACCAAAAAAAACAATGAATTGTAAAGTAAGCAAAGGCCCAAAAAAAGCTGAAAAATGATTGGGTGCTTAAGAAAGGGAAGAAGAAGAAAAGAAAAACGGTGGCCAACAAATTTCAGGGTATTAGAACATGCCAACATGTGATGGCTAAGGTTTGCTTGCAGACCCTTATTATTTAAATTTTTTTACAATGAGAACTGGATTCCAAGCTAGTTAATGCGAGTGGTTCGATGAGCAATGCACGCAGACATATATACATATATAGGGTTTAGGGTTTAAACACAAGTTGGCCAAATTGACATTGAGGATTTTGATAAAATTCCATATGCAATTTATATGGGTGGCAAGCTAGCTGGATAGAAAGGGTTATCTCAAAATCCTACACCGCCTTCATGGGATATATTAATTATCTCATTGCATTTGCATGTATATTATTAAAATACACTAGATATTTTGCATTGCCTACCATTTTATTATATTTTATATGTAATATAAAAAAATTATTTTTTATTTTTACTTTTCATATTCGTTTTATAGTCTATGTTTGAGGATTGTGGCTATCTCTCCTAATAATGTCGTCTTCGTTTTCCTTTGAAAGTACAATGTACCTTACCATTACACCCAACATTTGTTAATAAAAGGTTTCTTTTATGCTTCAAAACAAATAGATAGAATGTTTCACCAACAGATCTTGGGATTAAGTTTTAAAGGAGCATAAGTAATTTTTTTTTAAAAAAAAATAGGGATTAAATGAGAACTTTTAAAAAATTTAGTTGGTGTCATTAAAACTTACAAAAAATTTTATGGGTAAATTGATTTTATTTTATGTTTTTCTGTTGATTGTTAATTTAATTTATTTTGTAAAATATTTATTTAGATAATAGTTGGTTGGTAATTTTTAATCGATTGTTTATTCAATTAAATTTGTTAAACTTTAGTATATTTGTTATTTACATTATGGTGATTAATTGAATTTCCTTTGATATAGTTTAAGCCATTGCCCATACTTTATGAGCTGGTCAAGTGGTTAAAGGTGTTTTTCATATCAATATATCTCAGACAAAGGGTCAAAATATTATATGCCCTCACATGTATCATGGATGACCCTAAATTAAATCTAAAAAATCCAAGTAGTAAAGAATTTAAGGTAATTTAAATAAAGTTTCGTGTTCGATTTTAATGGATGGAAAAAAAATGTGAATATTTGTTTTTAGTAAAATTTGAGCATATATAATACTTATGGATAATTATGTAAATCTATCGTCTTTTTAAGTAGTCTCAAGCACTCAAACTCTCGTCAAATTAAAGAGAAAAAACCACCTGTTAAGGGATCTATTACCTCCCATCAAATAGTATTTGAAAAATTTTTCGAGAGTAGTCAACATCACCTCTACAAGTACAATTGAAATATAAATTAAAAAATATTAGAAAAAATTTTACACATGAAATATGGTATGAAAACGAACATAGGAATGGTAGAATTAAATTAAGATTGTGAATGTTTTATTTTAAATAAACATTAAAAACGTAGTGATATAATAAAATTTTAATTATATGAATAATAAAGTTAAAAAAAATCTTTAACGGACCCTTCATATCTACCACGTTTTTCAAGATTGAGAGGGTGGTAGGCCGTAATTTTCATACCAACATTTAGAAAATTTAAATAAAAATGAAAACAAACAAAAATAACAAATAAAATATCCTTGCCTATCACGTGCATTAATTATACCATTTTTTATTTTTTTTCAAATTCATCCCTACGATAAAATTGAACACCCTACGCATACCAAAATAAAATAAGCCACATTAAATTAAAATTTAAATATTTATAAAAAAATCCCTGTCCTATATATAAAAAGGACCTCTTTGCGCCACCATGACCACCATGTGAAATCCTCTGTTTTTTCTCTGAAACAAAGACCAAAAAAAAAGCATTCATTTTTCTTTCAAAAACACAAAGTTGGAGTCTGTAATGGAGTGGGTTCGAGGGGATACGATTGGGAGTGGAAGTTTCGGCACTGTAAACTTGGTGGTACCCAAAAACGGGTGTTCAAAATCACCATTAACGGCGGTCAAGTCATGTGAAGTGATCGACTCTGTTTCACTCAAGAACGAAAAAGAAGTGCTCGATCGAATCGGTTCTTGTCCACAAATTGTCCGTTGTTTAGGCGATAATTACACGGTTGAAAAGGGTGTTAAGCTGTATAATTTGTTCTTGGAATACGCTAGTAAAGGAAGTTTAGCTGATGAAGTTAAAAAAAGCGGCGGAAAATTACCGGAATCCGATGTTAAACGGTATGGGAAATCGATACTTAAAGGGTTACGATTTGTTCATTCAAAAGGGTTTGTTCATTGTGATGTTAAGCTACGCAATGTTCTTTTGTTTGGTAATGGGGATGTAAAATTAGCTGATTTTGGATTGGCGAAAAGGAATGGGGGAAAACAGGGGATGGAGATTAGGGGGACGCCGTTGAATTTAGCACCGGAGTCTGTTAATGAGAATTCTTATGATTCGCCGGTGGATATTTGGGCATTTGGATGTGCCATTGTTGAAATGTTTACGGGAAAACCAGCTTGGAACTTCGAACCAGGGACGAACATGGCGGGTTTATTGATTAAAATCGGGGCTAGTGATGAAGTACCAGGGATTCCACTAGAATTATCCGAGGAAGGAAAAGATTTTCTCAGAAAATGCTTCGTTAAAGATCCGAAGAACCGATGGACGGCTGAGATGCTACTTGATCATCCGTTCATGGCCGGCTATGAGATTATTTCATTAAATCGATGTCAAGAAGAAGAAGAATCAATATCTTGTTCATTTGAAGAATTTTCAGGTTCACCGAGATGTCCCTTTGATTTCCCAGACTGGGTTTCAACTGAGTCAACAGTTTCGAGTTACGTTTCATCGGGTTTGGATCGGATTCGTGAATTGGTTTGTGATGAAGTACCTAATTGGCTAGCTTCAGAGAACTGGATCACATTGAGGTAGAAGAAAGAAAGGAGAAAGAAAAGTCAGCCGTCATCAAATCTGACGGTTCTGATCCAATTGATTTTCCTTGGCAATTGGTGATGATAAATTTTTATTTTATTTTTTATTGTAAATTATTAGTATAAAGAAAAACCATAGATCAACTGACCTTTTTTGTAATTGAAAATTTCTGATTGGCTACTAAAGTGGCCACATATATAGACAATTCATTAAAATTTCCCACTTTCTTTGCCGTTTAGAATTGAGTCGAGTAGAGTGAAATTAAATTATAAATTATAGTTAAATTTTTTCAAAAAGATTTAAATTATAATTAATTAATTTTAAAGAGATTAAAAGATTAAAATTATAAATATTCTATTTATTTGAATGATTAAAAGAGTCAAAATAAAATATCAATATACTGATTACATTTACCCATTTGATTAAGAAAATTCAAACTTCGACTCTGATAATTATTGAAGTAAAATTTAAATATTTAAATTAATAAAACAAGATTATATTAAATTAAACAAATTCGAAAAAATAATGATTTTCTCAGTACCCAAAAGAAAGCAAAGAATATAGGGAGGCTGCCGACACCTCTGTAAAACAAGTCCGTCGGTGCAGGATAAAATGATGGTGTGGGAGACTTTTGGATTGTGTTTTATTTTCTTTTTATTCACTCCCCAAACTCTTTTATTTTCTTTTATGTTAATTAGGATTTATGATGGGTTATTATCAATTTTAATATAAAAAAAATTAAACTCTGTCGATTATTATAAATATTATTGTCAATATAAAGACGTATAGGTTTGAATATGTTGAAGCTCGTGATCCTCGTATTTATGAATTAAATAAAAATTATGAATAATTATAGATATTATATAAAAAAAGTAAATATAATTAGAATATTTTATATTAATTAATTAATGCATTATATAAATACGTGGACATAAGGCATGAACATGATTGACATAGCCAATATGCCTATGCCATCCAAAATGTAATTATATAATAAATCAACGTGTTAAATGTGATTCATATGTTCCAAAATAATAACACCCTCATGTACTTTTGTTCATGAATTAAAAATGTTATTAAGATTTCTTTACCTAATTAAGATTTGTAGATTTAATTTTAGCAAACTTTTTTTTTTTGTGTCTTTTGTTGTTGCTTTTAAATGATTGATTTCATCTTAGCTTTCCTTGTTTTACAAGTGATGTGCATTGGTTTGTTGTGTGTACTTTGATTATTGCAAATATATAATATTTTAATTTTGAAATAATTAAGAGTTTGTTAATTCTGTACTTTAATTATAATTAAAATATAATGAATCTCTCCCTAACTAATCTTTTCTTTGCTACTATGATGACTTTGAACTTTGAAGCAAATAGCTACCAATTTTAAGGAATGGTTGGCTTGGGATGGAGAGAAAATTTTAAAATTTTAAAGATTAAAAAAAATATTTTAAAAATAATTAAATTAAATTATTAATTTTTAAAAGGGTCAAAATTACAAAATTTTAATTTATTTGAATGGTAAAAGTTAAAATGAAAACCCAATATTTGAGGTGTTATTGATTAATATTTCGTTTGTCTTTGGTAATAATTATAAGAGTTAGCCTTTAAAAGAGTTCACTTCAGGTAAAAGTATTTGTCGAAATCTTTTTTTTTATTTTTGAAATCGACTTTTATTTTGAAAACGAAAATAAGAGTCGCCACCAATCTTTTTTTATTATGTGTGATCGAATCACCTCGTAATTTGATCGTTTTAATAAAGATTTGATTTATTAAAGCGATGATTTTTTGTCTACAAAATTCAGAGAATGGGTTCAGGAATCGGTTACGCACGAGGAAGGGTTAGCACCCCCGAAACGCTCAAAATTGGTACCTAGTTGATTAATTCGTATCTTAGTGTCAAAAGTTGAAAACTTGAAAATAATTTAAAAATACGATTCCTCTTTGTATGATTGTAAATTTTGCTTAAAAATTGCTTGAATAAATCAAAATAAACATTAAAGACCCTCTCGTCTCGAGATAACAAAATGTCACATCCCGTAAATTAGGACACGACACCTTGAATCTTTGAGAATAAGCTTGCCTTTATTTTTTTATTTGAAATCTTATGTATTTTAATTTTGAAAGGATATTTAGTTATTTAAGTTCAACGAGAAAATCGAAACTCCGTAAGTTAGGGTACAATTTCTCGAATCTTCCAAATACGAAATATTGCCCATT
This sequence comes from Gossypium rotundifolium, assembly GCA_025506655.1. Taxonomy (NCBI): domain Eukaryota; kingdom Viridiplantae; phylum Streptophyta; class Magnoliopsida; order Malvales; family Malvaceae; genus Gossypium; species Gossypium rotundifolium. The sequence goes on along the minus strand of CP106723.1, from coordinate 136,803,393 downwards.
TTTGAAAATTTGTTTTGAATAATAACAGGTGTAATATTTAAACGATGTGTATTTACCTTGTTTACAGTATAACATAAGGATAGCCAATTATATTTAAACATAATGCATGTGGTAGTAATAATTAAATAATATAAAATGACTATATAGGATAATATATAAAATAAATAAGTGAATGTTATAATAAAATCATTATAATTATAAAATACTAATTCATGGTATTAATAATAAAATAAATAAAGTAATAAAAGAAATAAAATGAGAGATGCCTCAAGAGTAGTATAAAGACAATAAAGAAATGATAAAGTAGTAAAAAGTTGAAACACGAAGATATATACATATAAAAAAGGTAAAATGTAAAAAATATAACAATCTTTGAATATAAAAAAGAAACAAGTGGTAAATAAATAATAATAGTAGTGAGAAAATAATACGAACAACAAATATTTAAATAAAGAAAATATAAACATTAAAATTTTTAACATATATAAAGAATATAAGATAACAAATAGATAAATAAACACAACACATAATATATATATATATAGGTTGAAATTAAAAAATTAAATAACCAAGGGTTAGATTGCAATTTAAACAAAACTTTGGGATAAATTTTAAAATAAAGAAAGGAAAGGGCTGCTTGAAGGACTGAAATAAAACGCGCGTAAAGGTACAAGGACTAGATGGAAAATTATTCCCAGTCCTCAGGTGCACCGTTTCAATGTGGACCAAAATGAAACAAATATAAAATTATGCGGCAAAATTAAAAAAGAAAAAAACTAAATTGCAACTCGTAGCAAAAGAGGAAGGACCGCACATGAAAATAACTCATGCGGTAGAAAACACGCGGATCTTCGCCTTGAGGGTTGGGTCGGCAGATCTTGCTCAAAATGACGTCGTTTTGACGTCTATGAGCAAAGGTCTAAAACGGCATCGTTTCATGCACCTATTTAAGTAAAAATTTTCAAAAAAAAACATTTCAAACCTCATTTTAAAAAAAAAACCTAAAAACCAATCCTTCTTTTCTCTCAACAGCCCAGAATTCGGCTTTGGCTCCAGCGATTGGCCACTGTGGCGGCCGCTGGTCATCGACGACGGTGCCGCTGTCCACAGTGGCCAAAAAAATACCTGGATCCCTCTTTTTGATCCTTTTTTCACCCTCAGTCCCGATTTAAAACCAAAATGCCCAAAAACCCACCAAAATTCGAAAAAAAAAAAAGAGAGCCGTCGATGAGTTTTCCGTCAAACCCACGGACTCGGCCTCCTTCCAAATCGAAGAAGTTTCAACTGCGGCGTTTAAGGTAACTGGCCTTGTTTCTTTTTTATTTTTTTTTAGTTTTTGTTATTTATTTAAAAAAATAAAATCAGATAAAACAAAATTTCTACCTTTCAAAACTTGAAACTTTTTTTATTTCTCTTCGTGTGTCCCCCAAAATACATTCATTGTTGGGGCTTTTAAAGCCGATTTACATATTATATTTTACTATTTTGCTGCTATTTAGCCAATGTTCTCTGTTGTTGCGTTTCTGTTTTGGTTATCTTTCTTTGTCCCTTTTTTGCAAGATCGGCGACGTTAACGGAGATGATCTTGCCATTCTGGTGCAAGATGGCCAAAGCGTCAGGCGCGTTGTGGAGGCACATGGGTAGCAGCAGTGCAGCGGGAGAGGGATTTAAAAACCCTAGGGTTTCTGAATTAGTTTAAGTTCTTGGGCCAATGGGCCTTTTTATATTTTGGGCTTGTAATTTTGTTAATGGACTATTATTTTTTAAGGCCCGGTCAAATTTGGGTATTTACAGTATTATCGAAGTCTTTGTATAAAGAATCAGATTGCATTTTGCCCTCTCTACATAAAAAATGGGCAAATTAGTCCATATATGTTATATAAAAGAACAAATTGGTCATTCTGTTGAAAATTTCATCCATTTTTTTAGTGTTAAAAATTGGTCCTTATACATCAGAATGAGATACGCATAGTTTGTCACGTGTAATTGTTTGATTATTCTATCAATCATGCCAACTTTTAACAATAAAATAGATGAATTTTTTAACAAAAGTGCCATTTTGCTTTTTGATCTGACGTGTAAAGACTAATTTACTTATTTTTTGAGTAAAATGGACAAAATGTAATTTGACTCCTAGTATAAGAGCTTCCATGATACTTTTGTTGCTCACTTCATATTCATTAACTTGTATATTTCAGAAGTAACAGTATTTGTATCAATAAAACCTTTCTATTAGCAATAAAGTGTTATTCAAGTAAATTCGAACTTAAATTTAATATTAAAAAAAGTTTGGATAAAAATATTGTATAGTAAAAATATGCCTTTTTTTTAAGGAAAAGATTTGGTAGATCTTAATGGAAAAATTTTAAAGTATGTGGGAGCAATCTCATGATTAATTGGAGACTCCCTTTATAAGTTGATTCTTACAATAATAGGCTTGTGAGAAAGGTGGCCTTACAGAGATTGGGTTTAACATTCAAAGTATGATCCCAATTAGAGTTGCTTGGCCCATTTTTAATTTTTACAATGTTTTAATTTTGTTTTTTTTTATACATATTATGCAATTTATATCAAGTTAAAATATGGGGTTAGTTTATGTACTTTTAGAGAATTTGAGATCTATTCATTGTATTTTAAAATTAATTTTTTAATTTAAAATCTTAATTCAACTATTATTGATGTCGATAGTTTTATTAAAATTTGTCAAGTTAACATGTTTATTTTCTAATAATCATATGCTACGACATAATAGGATAATCTAATCAACATGTTAAATTAACAAATTTTGACGGAGATAGTTATAATTTTAATGATTGAACTAAGATTTTAAATTAAAAAAAAAAAAAAGAAAAACTTAATTTTAACTTTTTAAATATAGAAACTAAATCTCAATTTCTCTAATAATACAAGGACTAACAACATATGTTTTTGGTACTAAATGAAAATTATATATAATACTATAATATATAATAATAAAATTTACTTTAAGTTTTGATGTTTAAAAATTAATAAAATTAAAAAACATTTTAAAATTAGAGGAAAAAAATAATATAAGTGAATATTAATGAATCTAGAATATACATTTACAAATATGAAAATATTTGAAACCATAAACAAACTAAATTTAAACAAATATATATTAGATTATGGTACATCCAATTTGTGGGTAAAAATAATTATGTGATAAATTTATAAAATAGCGATATGAAAACTAAATATGATTTTAGTTGAAATGGTAAAATTAGAAAGTTAATTTCATAATGTCTTGGGTTCAAATCCTTTCATGTACATGTAATTTTAGATTTTATATAAAATTATTAAAAGAAAAAAACCTTAAAATAATATTTATTGTTTTGCATAAATAATGGATTTTTAGTAAATTCACAATTGAGTTGGAACATAGTTTATGAGTGACACCAACTCAGTCAAAATATTAAATAATGGTACACTATTGAAAGTGGATACCTTTACAAGTGGGTGTTTTTGTAGAATGGAGTCGAGCAAAATAAATAGAAAAATTGTCTCAAATCAAAGTGTTTGGACAACTTACGAGATATAAGGTTACAAAATCCCAGTTATTCGAATTAAATTGAATTCTTTTTTTGTTTAATTTATTTTTTATGATGTAAATATTTTATATTTAAAATAATAAATTAACTTAAAATTTTATATAAAAATATTTTTAGAAAAATATATATAAGAGTTATTGATTATTTTTATTTACTTGAAAAAATAATCTTTTTAAAAATATTTATGAAAAAAAACATTTGAAAACTTTAGCAGCTAATGTCCAAAATCCATGAAACAAACCATATATGGTCAATTTATGTCCAAAAACAAAAATCAAAATTCATATAGAAAACTCAAAATTTAATTGAATTAAACTATAATGGACAGTTAAAAATTCAAAAACTCCACTGAATCGAGCTAAATTTATCCTATTACATATAAAGATTTCTAACCTTGAATTTGTATTTCTTCAAATTTCTAGTAGTATATACTTGGAGTTTATATAAATGTTTATTTGAGAGAGCCTGAAATCATGAAAGAGCTCTTGAAATCTATGATGAAATCACAAATTTTGTCGTAAGGGATCAAGGTAAAGTTATAAATTTAAAGGTCAAGAATACCATGAAAATTGGTGTTTATGCTAACTATTCTCTCCTTGTTATCGCCCTTGATCTTACTTGATTAATTAGCTCAAAATGTGCTTGATTGATTAGAAAAGTTGACGGATAGAAAAATGGGATAGAATAGTGAAAAGAAAATGAATTTTGATAATGTTGGGTAGAAGAGAGAGAGGGGCCTTGTTTCTTCATAATTTGTATAAAATAAATTATTCCAAATTAAAATGAATAAAGGAAAGGATAGAATGGAACGATAAAAAAATGAAAGAGTAGAAAAATAAAATATAAAAAATATATAACTTTTTTATTGGTGTGCTTTGTAGAAAGGATGAAAAATTGAAATAAAAATAATTTTCTTTCTATTTATTGCTTGGTTAATAAGTGCTGAAAATAATATGTTTTAACTTCATTCTTAATGCGTTTTTGAGATTATCCAATGTTAATTGTGAATTTTATATTCATTATCCTTTAAATTCATATTTCAAAGCTTAATAGAGCACTTGAGAGTAAATTGAGCGAAAAACAAGTGAAAATCGAACGTTAGAGCAAGCTATAGGAGCTACACGGGTTGGACCATTCCACACAACCATGTGACCTATACGGGTGTGTGGTAGACCATGTTGATTTCATGGGACTTCACACCCAACTTTGGAAAATCGCGATTTTTATGCTTTTCGGGCATTCTAAAACATATGTATGACAAAAATAAGAAGATAGGAGTGAGCCGCCATAGAATACTCAAGAAAACAACTTGAAAAATACTATTGAAGCCGATTTTGAAATAGATTTCTGTCAAAATTGAATATTCTCATTTGATTTCTTAGGAGATTATCATGAGTTTATTTATTTCTTTTGGTTATACTGTATCTTGAATGTTTCTATTTTCAAGTATGAACTAATTTTCTAAATACTTAAGGAGATAAACCCTATGATGGATTCTATCGTTTGATTTTTATTTTATGCAATAAATACTTAGTTTCTTATTCTCAATTATGTGTGATTAATTCTTGGTTTGATATTTCTAGAGTATTGATCCATGTTAGATATGTTTAAATCGGAGGTTAAATAGATTCTATTTAAGATTAGGTATTGCGTAATTGAGAAGAGTTGCATGCAATCCTAGAAATAGGACAACATAAATCTATCGGATTAGAGTCAAATCTAATAGGGAATCCATAAAACAAAAGATGATAATATGAGTTTTAATTTAAACAAAATTCAATTAATCAACCTAAATAAATTGTGTAATTTAGAAACAAAGAGATATTTGCATAATTTAAGAATTTTTACGGATCAAGTTACTAAGTAAATAAATTGTGTAATTTAGATTGATAGTGACAGATAAACTCTAGGTGAATTCTTTCTTGGACATTGGTTCGCTTCTTGGTTTTTAATCAATTATTTTCTTGATTTGTTCTTTGTCGTGCTCGTTAGTTAATTTTAGTTTTAATCAATCACTCGAATTATTCGGTTAAATAATAGAAAGACAGTAATTGTTAGTACTTTTAATCTTCATGGAACGATAGCTTTACTTACCGTAGCTATACTATTAATTAATAGGTACACTTGCCTTAGTCAAATTTTTATTTAGTTCCGTGGACATCAATTGAGTCGAAAATTTGAGAAATTAAAATGAAACTTTAAAAAAATTACATAATTTTGATCTAACATATATTCATCTCTTATTTTCTTTTCTCTTATTGTTCAAATTTCGAATGGTCTGTTTTTATGCATTGGAAAATGTTCATCTCTATTGTTTTTTTCTTCTTATTATTTTTATTTCCTACCAAACACATTGAATTGTTTTTTCATTCTCCACTCGACCAAGCACACCCAAAACTAAGAGAGGAATGAATATTAGTTCAAAATATGTATTTTTTTCTTTCAAATTTTTAATTTTCTTTTCTCTCATTTTCCAACTCTACCAGACAATAAATGAAAAGAAACTTAATTATCTTTCTTATGAAACACACCTATCAAATGAAAAGTTATATTTTTATGGCTAAAAAGACCTCTGATAGTGAGCAAATTAATAACAATAAAAGAAATAGAACAATTTAATCTCTATCAATTTCAAAAGTGACCAAATAAGACAATTAATCACAACATTAATGTTTTTTTATTATCAATTTTACATAGTTTTGTAATACCCGAAAATTTCTACAAGAAGAAAGTAAGATATTATCCTTGATATAGAACAAGGAAATTTTGAGATATGTCAACATTGGGAAGTATATTATGATATATTAATTCAAAAAAGGACTAAATCATAAAAGTTTGAAAAGTTTTGTTGATGAAAAGTAAATACTCAAAATTTGAAGGGTTAAAGTGTAAATATGAAAAAGTTGAAGGACAAATAGTACAAATATTTTAAGGGTGGAATGATCTAGAAACTAAGAAAAATGAATGAATTAGGACCAAATTGAATATGTGAAAATTATGAGGGACTAAATCATAATTTTATCAAATTAACTGATGACTCAAGGATGGAATTTTAAAAGATCATGAAGGGAAAAATGTTCAATTAGTAAGAGATAAAATTCTAGAATGTAATGATTATGTTGATGATATTTTAAATTAATTAATTAGATAAATATTATTTTATTAATATTTTAATAAGAAATTTTTGAATATTTTATTTAATTAAGGCTAATATAAAAAGAAAAGAAGATGAAAAAATTTCTTCATCTTCATTCAAGGCTTTCAACGGTTATGAGGAGAGAAAGAAAGAAAGTTTTGCTTTCTTTACAATTTGGTCCTTCCACCAAAAATTCACCATTTTCACCTAGAAATCAAAAGAATTCCCATGGTTACCATGAGAGAAAAATAATAAGGAGACTATGGGGAGCTAGAATATCAAGTTAGATTCAAGAAATAGAAGCTGGATGAGAGAGAAAATTAAGTTAAAGATTGAAATCAATATGACAAGGTAAGAACATCAAGATTTCAATATATTTTTAAGTTTGATATTATTGAAAAAGCATGAAAATGATGTTAAAGTAGAGTTTTCTTATGTAAGGTTCTATGTTCTTGATATGTTAGTGAAGGGAAATAAGAGAAAGTGATGGGAAATATTGTAGAGAAAGGAAATAAGGGTGTTATAAACTTGGTAATCAACATTTTGCACTAAAACAGTTTTGGACAGCAACAATAGTCTAACTTTGAAAAATCACCAAAAATTGTAGAAATCGAATTAGAGGTTGAATAAAATATGAAATTAGATTTTATTGAGTCTAGTTTCTCATAGAAGAAATGATGTAAGCAATGGAACTTTATATTATGAGTTATAATAAATTTTATGAGACAAGGTCAGAATGATTTCGGGTTCCTTTGTTTTGACTTTGGAAAATCATAAAAAATTGTAAAAAAATAATTAGGGGTTTAAATTTAGATGTTAAAATTATTAATGAGTATATTTTCAAGATAAATAAACAAAAACATCATTTAAACCCTGTATTAATAGATAATTAGTTTTTAGTGAAGAAAGGTCGAAGTTGTCAAACAGCAGAACATGGATAAATTTGAAGATTTTATTGTACTTATTGGCTAAACTATAAATTCTGAAATTTTTATGGTAGAAATATATTTTATTCTAGTTTCTAAAACATCAAGTGGATCTTAATTTAGAATTCTGTAGATCAAGATATAAATAATTTAGTGACTATGACTCAAGTGGACAGCTTGATATGAACATATAAGTAAATAGTGAAATTATATATATACATTAAGGATGTGGAATGGAGATGAGGAGGAAAAATATATGAATATTCAGCTAGTTTGTGCTTACATTAAAAATGGCTAATTTGCATATTTTAGACTCAAGGGCTAAATTGAATAAAAGTAAAACTTTAGGGGTAATTTTGTAAAAATGTCAAAAGTGACCAAATTGAAGTAAATGGATGTTTTATTGTCTAAATTAATAAATTATATGAAATTATTAATTTAGATCAAGATTGGGTGAAAAATCGAGGAAAATAGAAATTTCCAAAATGCCCCTGAATAATGGTATTTTTGCAATTTAACTAGGTAATTTCATATGGTTGAACTTTTATGATTATTTGTTAACTTAGTTGAATTGTGACAATTGAAAGTATATGAAAGTGATTTGAATGTTCAAATTGAGTAGAACGCTGGATTGAGTACGATCGTTCAGTGACAAGTGAAATGATAAGTGATGAATTGGCGGATAAGACCATGGTTGGACTATGGCAAGTGTGTAAATGTAAGACCATAGCTAGGCTATAGCATTTCAGTGAAAAGACTATAACTGAGTTATGGCATCGTGAACGTAAGACCATGGTTGGACCATGGCGGTATATGTACATGTGTAAGACCATAGCTGGGCTATGACATTTCAGTGAAAAACCATAACTAGGTTATGACATCTTAAACGTAAGATCATGGTTGGACCATGGTGGTATATGTGCATGTGTAAGACCATAGCTGGGCTATGGCATCATGAAAGATGATAAGACCATAACTGGGATATGGCACTACGTGAGTAAGACCATGACTGAGCCATGGCAATACAGCTATAAAACCATAGTTGGACTATGGCATAAAGAAAACAATGTACTCAAATCCATAAGACGTTCTCTAATTTGACAAAAATTGGTAAGTGACATATGAAATTAATATTGAAAGACTTATGTTTATTATTGATATTGATCTGAAATAAGTGTACCCATTGATATTTAAGTGATCCAACGGGCAAAGTTCTGATATGAGATAACATGAGTTTGAAATGAATTATTACTGGTATATACCTGAAATACATGGAAATTATGGTACGTGAAATATTGATATAATGAAATGAATGATATATGTTTATGAAGAAACAACAAAAGAATGATATGTATTATGACATGTAAATATGTGATTATCTTTATTATGTTGATAAGAGGAAATTATGTATGTTGTGATGAGTAACAAAATTAAGTGTAACCTGTCGGGAAAATAAGTTTATCAATGTTGAAATTATATGTAATGTGTACAAGTACGCTAACCAGTGCTGTTGCTTGATACTTAGACAAATGCCAAGCTATTGGTCGAATGGTGATATGTTTATTTCTACGATGCATTGGAATGGTAAGTATTTAAGTGAAAATAAATTTGTGCCCATGAAAGAGTGGTAAGGTTTAAATTATTCAATTTCTTGTGAAACAACTTATCATGTGATCAATTCAAAAAAAAACTTGGCTACATGCACTAGCTTGTTACCATGGTGGAATGATATGTTTATGACTTGTGTGTCATGCATTGGAATAAGTGTGGAAAGTAAAGAAATACAAATGAAAATAAAGAAACTTGGAAAAATTAAAGATATTTAAAATATTACTAAGCTTGGGATAATATGTATAAGTAATGTTGTGGATTTATTCACCTTATGAATTGATGAAAATAACTTCATGAGTATTGGGATTATCAGAAGCTTGATTAGGTTGGAAGCTTGTCAGAGATATATCATACTATCCATTGGTTCTATCGGTAATTTTGGATTATTTGATTCTGGTTATAATGGCATGTATAGGTTAATTTGGCCAATGATGACATGTAAATGATGGGTTATGACTAGTCATTGGAACGACTAGTGATGAATATGTTTTAGTGTTTATGCATAAAAGTCCATATCATGGTATGTGTTTGAAATGGTTGATTGATAAAAATTGTATTGGCATATTGATGATTGAAGTTAGTTAGCATATTTGATATAATATGCAAAAATGTGAAATTGGTATCTAGGCAAATATGAGTTTAAAATTGATACGAAAATAAATTGTTATTTGAGGTATCTATGGGTACATTGGTTGTATGTGGTTAATTGTCATGTATAAGACTTGATTTTAGTATGAATTAATTGTCATGGAATAGTCTATTTTCGTCCACACGGGCAGAGATACGGGCGTGTGTCTCAGACGTATGTGACACATGACCTAGCACATGGGCGTGTGGCCTCGTAGTGTGAGCCACACGGCCTACACACACGAGCGTGTGACTCCTGTACATGAGAAAATTTTTAAATTTCGTGAAAATTTTTTCTATGTTCCCGATTTAGTCTCGACTCGATTCTAATGTATATTTTAGGCCTCGAGGGTCCATCTTAGGGACATTATGGTTAAATAAGAAAATGAACAGTAATGATACGAATTATCAGTAAATTTTTTGAAAACTCTGGTAATGCTCCGTAACCTTGTCCCAGTGACGGATACGAGTTAAGGGTGTTACAGTTTTGATTGGTATAATAACAAATTTAGCCCTCAAAATTTATTAATTGGTATCAATCAAAATTATGTACAATTAATTGTTCTTAGTTACTGATCATTGTTTTATCGAAGTCTTAAAATTTATAAATGAATGATCGAACCTGAAAACTAACTATGACAATGATTTGAGGCAAGCGCACCTATCGAACAGTAGTATAGTTAAGGCAAGACCAGAATGTTGAATCTCAAAGGAACCAAAAGTACTAATACTAACTCTCTTTTTATTATCTAGCCTAAGAATTAAGGGAATTGTTTATCTAATCTAAATTTAATTAACAACTAAGCTAAAGATGCAAAGACAAAGAAGAATGAACTTGAGAAAATAACTTTAGGAAAAACCAATTGATTAAAATGACACCCAAGGAAGAATCCACCTAGACTTCACTTTTTATCTAACTCTGAATCAGACGATTTATTCACTTGACTTGATCCGTAAGATTCCCTAACGTATATTAATCCCTCTCTCGAGGTAACTAACGTCTAACCCTAGGTTTATTAATTGAAATCTCTTTCTAATTAAAACATCTAGAATTGTATTAACTCGATCTATGGACTCCCATATTAAGTTTCACCCTAATCAGACAAAATCTCGTCACCCTATCTCTAGACGCGCGATCAACTCCGCTTAATTATGCTAGATCTACTCTTAGGAAAGGACTTTTGCTCCTCCACCTAAGTACATCACACTTGAATTAATATCTTGGAAATATCAACACAAGAATTAAGAACACATAATTAAGAACAAGTCAAATATTTATCATATAGTTAAAAATGATAACAAGATTCATCTTAGGTTTCAGTTTATAACAATAAAAGAAAACATCTCAAAAGAAAAGATAAAACAAAACATAAGAAATCCCTAAAACCCCTGAAGGAATTGAAGGAGAGATCCTCCGTCTTAAGTATAACTCTGGCTTCTTGAGATGAATCAACTGGCTATCTTCAAGTAAATCTTCACAAATCTGCCTTCTTTGGCCTAGCTGGACGTCCCCTGACTAAAACCCTGGGTTCCCCCCGTTCTAGATTATATTTAGGGTGTTATATAGGGTTCAAATGTGTTTCTATGCCCCTATATCCTAATCCGAGTGAAACTTCTCCTTGTCACGATAGGGACACACCCGTGGCACATGCCCGTGTGAATCATGGGCAGGCCGTGTTCAATCTCTGCTGAAGAGGCACGGCCGTGTGAATCGTGGTCAGGCCGTGTTAGAGTAAATTAGGGAGGCACGGCCATGTGGTCTTGGGCCCAAGCCGTGTCGATTTCTATTTTGGCCCAATTTGGTCCGTTTTAAGCCCGTTTCTCGTTCTTTTCATCCTCTGGTGCTCTCCTGAGTATAAAACATGAAAACGAAGGATTAAGAGCACCGAATTACATAATTTAAGGCTTAAATCATCCAAAAGCATGCTAAATGTGGGCCTAAAATATGTTACTTTTACGGTTTATCAAATACCCCACACTTAAGCTTTTGCTTCTCTTCAAGTAAAATTCTCAACTTACAATTAAAACGAACTTTCCACAATTCATAATTCTCATCAACTATGCCTCATCATAATTCATAGATAATTCATACATGGATAATTTAACTCAAAGATTCCTAAAGATTCAAACAATTCTAAGTCATATATTTGTAGCACGAAAACATAGGTGTCTCCCATTATCTAAATAATTACCTTTGATTCAAAACCGACAAGGATTGACATCCTCACTAAAGATTCACTCAAAGCACTCGAAGTGTTTAAGGTTCAAAAATAAGCCCTCATAAGTCGAACCTGAAAAGTTAATCCCATTGGCTTGCCTGAAAATCAAATCTCCACCACTATAATATGAGATGATACACAAATCAAAAGGCCTTTATCAGGGTTGTAATGGGACTTGGGTTAATAGTGTGGATAAAGGCTGAATTAGAAGGGTTAGAATCGAGACTGAATTGACAAATTACCTAACTAGAAAAATGAACTAATAACCTGAATAATTACATCACATGAAAATTTAAAATACTAATAATATGAGCTTCTTCTTCAATATGTTGAATTTAAACGTATAAACTCTCTTAATCATAGAACTAATAATGAATATACTTCGATTTTTTTATTTTTATTTAGGAACAAATCAAATATTTAATAAGAAAGAACTTTTAACAACTGAAATAAAGAACATAGTTAGGCAACTGCTCAAATCAAACCTCGACAAAAGGGTAGTCAAAAGGAATGGTGATAACAAATACGAACGGGGTTTTGGGTTAATATTAGTGGGTGAATCAATAAAAAGGGTTGTTAGGATCAAAGTGGTTCATTAAGGGTTAATTATGAAGGTAGGCTTTTTAGTGGAGTGAGTGGGTTAACACCTAGGTGCATTTATCATCTCAGTATATCAAATAAAAAATGTGGTCTTGACATGTATAATCGAGGCAAGTTCTAGAATAACAATTCAGTGTTGACACACTCATAATCAATAAAGTGAGCATAAAAAATAATATATGCTCTATAAGGCTCAAAATCTCACAAAAATTATGGGTCTTTGACATCAATCTCTGTAAATTTCAAACTTCAAGGTAATATTCAAATTCAGTTCAACAAACTAGAAAATTTTGATTCTTGAAAAATAGACTTATCATGCTTGATTCTCTAGTATCTTAAAGTTCAAATCATCAATGCACAATTGACTATGACTTAATCTAAAACATATCAAAAAAATCATATATCAACATAAATTTCATCCTAATTAGTAATATGAGAAAAGTACTTAAGACAAGATATCATTCAGAATTTTGAGAATAATGCAAAAAGTTAGGCACTTTTTATGAATCATGCAAAAAGTTAAACACTTTTACCCCCACACTTAAGATGTACATTGCCCTCAATGTACAAAGATAGATAATATTCATATAGTAATAAAATCAAAAGAGATGGGGAGAAGTGGAATTTCCTAAATTTTGGGTGAGATCCTTATTCCCGTTTTGAATTGGAGGAGGAGGCGGTGGTGCGGTGGTGAATACTAATGAGCTCTGCGTTAGATAAAAAATTGAGGAGCTCGTGAAGAATTAGCCATGAATTATTAAGACACATTTAAAATAAACTAATTATGTATTTAAGGACAAGAAAACTAAAAGGAAAGAAAACAGAAAGTAAAATAAAATTAACATAAAAGATGAATGGGCTGAGGAGTCCTTATTGTTGGATGGTTCGCGAGGTGGGTGTGATTCTTAAGGCTGTGTTGAGCCAATGGTCGTGGTTCCGGTGTGATTCCCTAGCAGCCTGAAGAACTTAAAACCAAGGAACTAAAATAAAATAAACTAAATTAAGCATAAGAGAGTCAAAGATAAGGAAAATAAAGGAGAAGAGAAAAGTAAAACAAAAGCTAAATGGTCTCAAAGACCCTTGGCTTGTCGAATAGATGAAGCGGTCGACATGAACTTATATAGATTGGTTTCCCGAAGGGAGAGTGTGTTGGGATCCTTCCGCTTCATCGACATAGGTGTTATTAGAGCTATAGTTATAAGAACTGAGAATGGAGAGTGTAGAGGGGTGTAAAGGAGGAAGAAGGTTGAGAAATATATGAGAAGAATGAGGGGTGGGGGTGGGTTTAAATAGGATTTTGGGTCCTGGTGCTTGCCCACGCCCATGTACCAAAGGCGTGAGTATTCACACGGCCGTGTCGTACGACAGTGTTGTGTTCTATTCAATTTTCCACGTTCATGTTTTGATCTCCACGCCGTATATGATTTAATAGTGTTGGCCACAGCCGTGTTGTGGGGCATATCGTTTTTCCCACGCCCATGTTTAGTTTACCACGGTCGTGTATGAATTCACAGTGTCAACCACGGCCGTGGCGTGGTGGTTGGTGTCCGTGACTTCGAAGATATGATTCTTTCTGACTCGTACCATCTCTACCATGTCAGTACGGAGATTCGGTGTATCCACATGGCCACCCGCGGCTTTGTGCAAGGCCGTGTGGTTGGGGAATCTGCACTTGGTTTGTTTTACAGTTAGATGCTAAAAGGAAAGAATAAAATAAAAAAATGTAGAAGTTAATGGGGTTGTGCTCGGTTTGTCTCCCGAAGAAGCGTTCGTTTTTCGTCTTAAGCTAGACTCTCCTCTCGTCTTCATATTCAAGGAGGTTTGAGGAGTTGAAAATCCTTCCTCATGCTAGCAGTTCCATTATCATGATAAAGTTTAAGACGAGTAGCGTTTATTTCCAAAGTGCCAAACATAGGATTACTTACCTCGACTGTTCCGTATGGGAAGACATTGATTACCTTAAAAGGGATTTCCTTGCTTTTGTTTGGATCAAGTGGAGATATTATTGGGTCTGCTTTGTCTAACAATACCTGATCTCCAATTTTAAATTTGTCTGTCTCGTGGAGTGGTTTTGGCTCTGCTTCGTGTATCCCTATTTCTTCCTTAAGATGTGTCTTCCCTTCTGCTAGTTCATCGATCTGAATCCCTTGTTCCTCGTGAGTTATTTCCTTGTTGGTATGGGTTTAGAATTGGGTTCAGTTGTGTTCTTTTGTGGTACTTCCTGAAAAGATGTGTTAACCGAATGGTCATCAATAGAATTTACTTTCTCACCTTGATTATTTGATGTTCTAGCCGAATCGAGGGCTTGAAGAGTGACTGTCTCTTCACCTACACAGAGTATGAGTTCACCTGCGTCGACATCAATTTTAGTTCTGGAAGTTACTAAAAATGGTCTTCCTAAAATTAAGGGGATCGTGTTGTCTTCATCCATGTCTAACACAACAAAATCTATTGAGAATACGAATTTATCAATCTTTACGAGTACATCTTCGATTAGACCCCTAAGAATTCTAATAGTTTTATCAGCTAATTGAATGCTCATCCTAGTTTGTTTGGGTTTCTCTAGACCTAGTTGTTTAAACAATTTATAAGGCATGTCATTTATGCTTGCCCCTAAATCAGCTAATGCATTATCAATAGATAAACTACCAATTAAGCATGGAATTGTAAAACTTCATGGATCTTTTAATTTTTGTGGTAGTTTATTTTGCAACATTTCTGAGCATACTGCATTCAGTTCCACATGTGATTTCTCGTCTATCTTCCACTTATTTGTCAATAGCTTTTTAAAAATTTTCTAGAATCTGGCATCTGCGAAAGAGCTTCAAGGAACTGTAAGTTAATATGTAATTTCTTTAAAAGTTTAAGAAACTTACCTAACTATTCCTCTGTGTCGTCCTTCTTTATTGCTTGTGGGTATGGTATTTGAAGCTTATACTCTTTGATTACCTTTTGATTTTACCTCAACCTTACCTTCTTCTACCGCACTTTTTCTCTTAAATTGGGCTCTTCTAACCCTTTACTGTCTTGAGCTATTATGGCTTGAATTTGCTCATTTGGGTTAGTCTCGGTGTTGCTCGATAGTCTTCCCTGTGGTCTCTAAGAGATCTGCTTAGCAAGTTGCCCTATTTGATCCTTGAGCTCATGTGACAATACTTAAAGTTTTGTTTCTACCTTTTGGAAACGTGTTTCTAAGGCAGTTATGAAATTTGTTAGCATCTCTTCAAGATTCGGCTTCTTTTCCTATGGGTAGGGCTGTTGTTGGAACTTTTGAGATGGTTGTTGTCTTTGATTTCTTTGACCACCCCATGAGAAATTGGGGTGGTTTTACCAACCTAGATTATAAGTATTACTATAAGGGTTATTTTGAGATCGAAATTATTACCCATATAGTTTATTTGTTCGCTCTCCATGCCCTGTCCGTAGGGTGGTAACTCTGGATTCACCACGCCTTCACTTGCGTCGTACTACATAACTAGATGTGCCTGCGAAGAACCATATAAACCATCAAATTTTTTATGTAGCAACTCTACCTGATTTGATAGCGCGGTTACTGCGTCGAGGTTGAAAACTCCAGCTGCTTTGGCTGGCCTTGTCCTTGTAACTTGCCATTGATAGTTATTCAGTGACATCTCCTCTATAAACTCGTAGGTGGCTTCAGGAGTTTTGTTGTTTAGGGTTCCGCCGGCGGCTGAATCGATTATTTACCTTGTTAAGGGTTTCACACCGTTGTAGAAAGTCTGCACCTGTAGCCATAAGGGTAGTCCATGGTGTGGACACCTTCTCAATAAATCCTTATATCTCTCCCATATGTTGTAAAGTGTCTCTAAATCCATTCGCACAAAAGAAGAGATATCAATCCTTAACTTCGCCGTCTTGGCCAGCAGAAAATATTTTAATAAAAATTTCTCGGTCATTTGATCCCATGTAGTGATTGATCCTTGTGGAAAAGAATGTAACCACTGTTTGGCTTTATTCATCAAAGAAAAGGAAATATCCGAAGACGGATGGCATCATCAGAAACGCCATTTATCTTGAAGGTATCACAGAATTCTAGAAAATTCGCTAAGTGTGTGTTAGGATCCTCATCCTGCAAACCATCAAACTGAACAAATTATTGTATCATCTGTATAGTGTTAGGTTTCAGTTCAAAATTATTTGCAGCAATAGTAGGCCTAACAATACTTGACTCAGTTCCTGTTAAACTAGCTTTAGCATAATCATACACAGTTCGTGGAACATTATTTTCGGCCACCTCAGGTGGTATTGGATTGTTTTCAGCCATCCCTTCAGTAGGATTGGTTTCGCCTTCTTGCTCTTCTTCTATGTAGTTTAGGCTTCGCCTGATTTCTCTGCAAGTTCTGCGAATGGTACCTTCAATATCACTATCGTAAACAAGGGGTCCTCTAGGGTTCCTTCTGGTCATAAACTAGAGGTACCTATCAGGAAAAGAATAAAAGAAAATAAGCAATGTTTAAAATTTGAACTAAAAATAAAAAGGGCTAAAGTCATAAATTAAGCTTTCTTAATATTTTAGTTCCCCGGCAACAGCGCCAAAAACTTGATCTTTGTTTTATCAAAGTCTTAAAATTTATAAATGAATGATCGAACCTAAAAACTAATTATGACAACGATTTGAGGCAAGCGCATCTATCGAACAGTAGTATAATTAAGGCAAGACCGGAATGTCGAATCTCAAAGGAACCAAAAGTACTAATACTAACTCTCTTTTTATTATCTAGCCTAAGAATTAAGGGAATTGTTTATCTAATCTAAATTTAATTAACAACTAAGCTAAAGATGCAAAGACAAAAAGAATGAACTTGAGAAAACAACTTTAGGAAAAACCAATTGATTAAAACGACAACCAAGGAAGAATCCACCTAGACTTCACTTGTTATCTAACTCTGAACTAGAATATTTATTCACTTGACTTGATCCGTAAGATTCCCTAACATATATTAATCCCTCTCTCGAGGCAACTAACGTCTAACCCTAGGTTTATTAATTGAAATCTCTTTCTAATTAATACCCTTAGAATTGCAAAATCTCTTTCTAATTAATACCCCTAGAATTGCATTAACTCGATCTATGGACTCCCATATTAAGTTTCACCCTAATCCGATAAAATCTCCTAACCCTATCTCTAGGCGCACGATCAACTCCGCTTAATTATGCTAGATCTACTCTTAGGCAGAGACTTTTGCTCCTCCACCTAAGCACATCACACTTGAATTAATATCTTGAAAATATCAACACAAGAATTAAGAACATATAATTAAGAACAAGTTAAATATTTATCATATGGTTCAGCAAACGATAACAAGATTCATCTTAGGTTTCATCCCCTTCAGGTATCTGAGGGTTTAGTTCATAACAATAAAAGAAAACATCTCAAAAGAAAAGATAAAACAAAATATAAGAAATCTCTAAAACCCCCTAAAGGAATTGAAGGAGAGATCCTCCGTCTTGAGTATAACTCCGACTTCTTGAGATGAATCAACTGGCTATCTTTGTGTAAATCTTCACAAATCTGCCTTCTTTGGCCTAGCTGGACGTCCCCTGACTAAAGCCCTGGGTTCCCCCGTTCTAGGTTATACTTAGGGTGTTTATATAGGCTTCGAATGTGTTTCTACGCCCCTAAATATCCTAATCCGAGTGAAACTTCTCTTTGTCACGATAGGGACACGACCGTGGCACACGCTCGTGTGAATCGTGGCCAGGCCATATTCAATCCTGCTGAAGAGGCACGGCCGTGTGAATTGTGGTCAGGCCGTGTTAAAGTAAATTAGGGAGGCACGGCCGTGTGGTCTTGGGCCCAGGCCGTGTCAATTTCTATTTTGGCCTAATTTGTCCGTTTTAAGCCCATTTCTCGTTCTTTTCATCCTCCGGTGCTCTCTTGAGTATAAAACATGAAAACGAAGGATTAAGAGCACTAAATTACATAATTCAAGGCTTAAATCATCCAAAAGCATGTTAAATGTGGGCATAAAATATGTTACTTTTACGGTTTATCAATTACTCAATTTCGAAATTGACAGAGATTAAATTATTTCAATTCATTTTTAATAAAGACCAATTTATTCAATATCAAAATTAAAAAACTCCCTTTATATTTTTCTAACTCCGTAAAATTCCTATCTTTTAAGTTAGCCAAAGTTGAACTTTTCATGGTCAATGAATGTGGTAATTAGTAAACCTGCTCATGGTCGGTGATGGAGCTTGAAACTAACTATTATTTTGATAAAGGTAATCGCACCTATAGAACAGTAATATAGTTATGGCGAGTCCGGAATATCGTATCCTCAAGGACTAAAATTACTAGTAATAACTATCTTTTTATTATCTAGCCAATAATTAAAGGGGATTTATTTTTAATCTAAAATTAACTAACTAAATGACTATGAACGTGACAGAGAGCGAATTGGAAAATACTTTTGGACAACTTATATGAGATAGGCAATACCTAAGGAATAATCCACCTAGACTTCACTTATTACTTTTGATTCATACGATTTATTCACTTGACTTATTCCATAGAAATCCCTGATTTATGTTAATATCTCTTTCGAGACTAAAAACAACTAACTCTAGATTGATTAATTGAAATCTCTTTCTAATTAAAACCCCTATTGTCGTATTAACTCGATCTATACTCTAATCCGACAGATTTTCGTCACCCTATTTCTAGGGTTGCAATCAACTTCGCTTAATTGTGTTGATCTTCTCTTAAACAGGGACTTTTGCTCCACTGAAAAGCACATTCGACTTGAATTAATAACATGAATTATCAAAACAAGAATAAAAACTCACAATTAAGAATAAGAACAAGTATTTATCTTATAAATCAAATAATAATAAGATTAATCTAGGTTTCATCCCCTCAGGTATTTGAGAGGTTTAGTTCATACTAATAAAAGGAAACATTATAAAATAGGGAAAATCACAAAACATAATGAAAACCCAAAAACTTCTAAAGAACTTGATGGGAGATCTTCAGTCTTGATGGAGATCCTTCTCCTAAGCTGTTTCCGATGGCTGTCTTGGAGTATTTTCCACCTCCTACTCGGCGTCTATTCAACCTCCCCTTTTAGGTCACCCCCTAGGGTGTTTATATAGGCTTTGGAACACCTCTCTTGGCCCACAAGTAGCTTATTCCGAATAGAATTCATCTTTGCTTCTGACGGACACGCCCATGTGACACGCCTGGTGGACTCCTTCGGTAGTGGTCGATCTCTTTTCACACACTGCAGTAGTGTGATATTCCCGTGGTCGATAGTCTAGTAGTGTGATTTCTGATGTAGGCCCATTTTGTCCCTTTTTGGCCCGTTTCTCTTTCTTTTCGACTTCCTAAGCTCTCTTGAGTATAAAACATAAAATTAAGGAATTAGAAGCATCGAATTCATCAAATCTAATGAAAATTCTTCCAAAAATAAGCAAAGCATGGGGTTAAAATATGTGTAAATTATGGCTTATCATCGGGCCACCCGGCCCGGCCCGAAGGCCCGCCTGAAATGTGAGAGGGTTTGGGCAAAAATATAGGCCCGAAAAATGGGCTTGGACAAAAAATAAGACCCGTTTAAAAAATGGGCCGGGTCTCAGGTAAGACATTTTTGGCCAAGCCCCAGACCGGCTGAATTCACTAAAAGACAAAAAAATCGGTATTTTTTTATTTTTAAATGTTATTTTCTTGTTGTTTTCTCCCTATTTTGTTCCAATTTTATTATTATGTTGTAATTATTTTGTTGTTATTGTTTGGATATTGTATAAAACTTATTTTATTATTAATTTTGTTATTATTATAAAGACATTTGTTAATTTTTTATTATTTTAGAGGCATTTGCTTGTTAAGTTGCATTTATTTTAGTGTTATTTAAGTCTATATATTTTTAAAATTTATTTTCAATTTGTTGGGAAAAATTTATTTTAATTTATTTAGTATTTTGATGTATTATATATATTTAAAAATTATATAAAATAATATAAAAAATTAATACAAGCGGGCCGAGCCAGACCCGATTTTAGTATTTTTATCCGGTCGGACTTGGCCAAAATTTTAGACCCATTTTAGGCCCAACCCAACCCATCAACACCTCTAGTAATTAGCCAATTTTGAAAGTTTTATTACTAAATTGATACCAAAATCAATTGATTGACCACTCAACATTTATTTATGCCCACCCTCTAACTCTAAATTTATTATGCTCAAAATAATAATTTCAACCTACAATTTCTATATATATAATGACAAATCAAGGATTTTTGCTTACAATTTATATTTATTTGTTTGATTAAGAATTGAAATAAAACATGATACCATAAACCAATCATTATAAAATATAAATCCAACATAATGTAAGATAGAATAACTTTAAACGAGATTATATGGCGAAAGTCAAATCAAAATAACTTTAAAATTTAAACAAAACTCACAAATAATTTACTCAAACTTTGATGATCAAAGTCTCGTGACCTTAGTCTTACAATTTCAACCAAGGTCTCATTAATTATATATGAGATAAAGCAACATTTAATCTACATTAATCTCTAAATTTGGTCAATATAATAACGCGATACTTTGAAATTGCACCACGTCCACGTCATCAACTAACAAATTATAATATTTTTAATAAAAAGTTAGATGATGAGGTGGCACAATATTAAATATCTCATCGCAGATCAATTTTGAAAATCGAATGTCAACTAATGTAAAAAAATAAAAACAAAAAATTTAAATAGACTTTATCACTATAAATAAATAATTGCTGCTATCATTATTGGAAGCTTTATGATAATTGTCTACATAAATGACAACATTTTGAAACAGAAATTTGAAGGATGATGATGATAAATATTAATTCTGGGACCATTTCTTTGAATTAAACCATATAAATTTTCCATGTTTAATATTTGGAAAAAGGAAATAAATATAATTAATTTTAATTTTAATAAAAATAAATTTAAAACTTAACCCTAAACCAAAGAAATAATTATTTTATTATTATTTAATCTTTTAGAATCTTACCCCAAATTTAAATATAGATTCAGAATATCTAATTACTAAAATAATACTTTATTTTAAGCTAGAAGATGGAAGAAAATGATGAGATAATAATGGCCACATCTTCTCTTACTTTTATATAAAAGTATTTTCAAAACATTCAATGACCATTTCATAGTTTCATATTGAACGTACCTAAAGCGAAAATAAAGGGAAACTCTCTGTTCTTTTCCTCTGATTATATGGAGCAAGAGGCAGAGATTGATCGTTTGCCGATTGACTTATTGGCTCATATATTCCTCATGATTACTTCCTTCACCGATTTAGCCCAGTAAGTTCCTTCTTTTTTTTTATTGGTTTTTTTTTTTAAATTCTGGGTTTTTTCTGTTGTTGTTGATGACGATGATGACCTTGAAATAGTTAATAATTATGGGTTATGGTATAGGGCAAGTGGGGTTTGTAGGAAATGGAAACAAGGGGTGAAACAGGCTCTTGCTAGAAGACAAACCCTGAGTTTTGCTGGTTTTAAAATGGATGATGATTCCACTGCTCGTCTTGTTCATCATGCTTATAGCCTCAAAGAACTCGATATGTACTCAATCTCTTCCCTTTCTTGATCATCTTTCTCAATATATATCATGTTCATTCATCCAAATTCATGAACCACACAATTCATTATATGGACTCGTTAGAACTTGTAGTGAAAATCCATGGAATTTTTCTTCATTTGGAATTGTTTCTTAATTAGCATCAATTGATGCATTCCATGACAGTTCAAGGAGTCGTTGGGGTTGCCAAATTACTGACAATGGACTATGCCAAATTTCATTAGCAAAGTGTGTTAGCAACTTGACATCTATTTCCTTTGGGGTATCACAGGGATTACTGATAAAGGTGTTGTTCAATTGGTACGAGATGAATATTCTTTTTCCATATGCTCAACATTCATGTTAAACAGATAAAAGTATCATGGAGGTTTCTATACTAAGATTCAGATTGTATTTTGCCTCCTTTAACTCAAAAAATGAATGAATTAGTCCATGTTCGTTACATCAAAAAGCAAACTGGTCCATTGTGTTAAAAATTTCATTATTCTACTATTAAAAACTAGTTTGACTAATAGAATAACTAAACAATTACACATAACATGTCACATGTAACTTATTCTAGTGTGCAAGGACCAGTTCATAACAGTATAGATGGATGAATTTTTTAATAAAATGATCAATTTACTATTTGATCTAATATTTATGGACTAATTTGTCCATTTTTTGAATGGGAAGAGCAAAATACAATTCTTATAGTACAAGGGACTATGGTACTTGTACCTGTTAAACACATCCGGACATGCTCACACTTTTGCGTCAAATGGAATTATCTGAAACAGATAACAAGAGCCAATTCCTTACAACATCTAAACGTTGGAGGTACATTCATTACAGATGAAACCTTATCCGCCATTGCAGATAGTTGTCCACGATTAAAGGTGAGTAACAAATCGATTTATTCATCAGAAATCATCCGAGATACTGAATGTGTTTGGTCATAACTATCTAATCTACAGAGTATTGTCCTATGGAGTTGTCGTCAAGTGACAGAAACAGGGCTGTTTGTACTTGTAAGTAAATGTCGGAAACTAGAGTCAATCAATGTATGGGGTACAAGAGTTCCTCTAGATTGTTTCATTGGATTGCTTACTATCCGTCCAGCTCTTCAAATAAAACCACAAGGTTTGCCCTTAAATGTAATGTTACCTGTCGTATAAGCCGTTCATTTTAGTGAATCATTGCATTGACAAGAACATTGCCTGTAAATATCACCTTCTATGATTTTCAGTAAATTATATTATATGAATTTGTTGATTCCATAAATTAAAAGTTTGTATTCTAACAGCATAGATTCTACTTACATTCCATAAAATAATCCCTGAAATAGAAGCATATATCCACTGTGATGTTTAAGTACGTGAGACCTCTAAATTATATAGGTGAAAATACCTGCAAAGTCCCTTTATAGGGACTGAATCAAATTAATGGTAAAAGTATCATGGAAGCCCTTGTACTAGAGTCAAATTGCATTTTGCCCATTCTACTAAAAAAACATGCAAATTAGTATCTGTATATTAGATCAAAGAACAAATTGGCCCTTTTGTTAATAATTCCATCCATTAGTGCTGTTAAAAACTGATCCTTATACGCCAGCATGAGATAGACATAACACACCACATGCCACTTGTTGATTATTCTGTCAGCCATGCCAGTTTTTAATAGTACAAATGGATGAAATTTTTAACAAAAATTACCATTTTGCTTTTTGATCTTACATACAAAGACTAATTTGTCCATTTATTGAGTAAAGGGGACAAAATGCAATATGACTCCTAATACAAGGGCCTCCATGGTACTTTTAGCTCGTACTAGTTCATGTATTATTTAAAAGAATCAAACAAGGTCAAATTGGAACAGAATTAAAATTTATTGCTTAAACAATGACATAGATTTTTTTTTAATTACAATTCAACTCCAAACAAAATATTTCATCCATAGAATCATAAAAAGCTTTCAAAGTTCAAGTCTATTTGACCTTATTTGATTCTTTTTAATAGTATAAGGGCTAAATTGATCCATTTAATAGTAGACGGGCTAATTTGATATGATCCTACAGTAGAGGGACTTACCATGTAGGTTCACCAAATTATATAAGTAGTAGTGATATTGATAAAGGAAACTTGATAAGAAAAATAATGCACATATCCACTATGATGTTTAGGAAAATCATATACTATAGTGAAGCAAATTGCATACCTGAAATTGCTATTTGGTACATTTCAAGTCTCTGTATAGGCCACTTCCTAAATCAGGTTCAAATACAAACCATTTAATTTTGCCTTAACAGAAGAATCTTTGTTTATAATAAAATTGTATTCATTCTAACAAGCATTCCTTGACCTTCTACCAAATATGGCAGGGTGTTGTATACTAAGCCTTAAACTTGAAAATTTTGCATACTAAGAAATATTATAGGCCCTCAGTAAAAGTGTAGATGCTATCCTGAAAAACTATCTATATTTCTAGTCACAATAAAAACAACATCCATGGAATAAAAAAAAACCCGATAGCGAATTGATTAGGATAATAGATTGTTGAAGTGGATTTCGAGAATTGAACAGATCCAGAAAAGCTGCCGGCAGTACCGGTCATTGTACTTGAAGAAGGCATTGTAATGTTCTTGCAAGAGCCAAATGGTGCTCCAGCCTACATAAGAATAAGACAGGTTTAGAAAATGGGATTATGTCATTATAAGAAATTGACCTGTTTTCGATGAAATGCTAGCTTTTGAACTAAACCACCCAAATCCCATCATTATTGGTGAACCATAAGCCCTCAAATGACTTAACTGATAATTGGAACTAAAGTTGTCAATGCTTTCTGAACAAGTAAATTCGGTTTTATGACAAACCTGGCAAGCAGCAATTGTATTACATCCACATAATCTTTGGCCATTCACGCTATCCAAATCATAGAAAACACCGCCTCCATCACTCCTCTGCATGACGTATCTCGTGTTAGTGATTTGCATATTTTACAACAAATATATATTATAAAGAACAATTGAATACCATGTAAAAGTTGACTGCTAAAAAGTTTGGCATCATGCTCCCTGCTGCTTTGAAGCAGGTGCCGATCATGTCAGCTAGTGGTGCTGAATGCTCCTTGCAAGCTTCGGTTTCGACCGGATAACTTGGGAAATAATTCATGAGGAAAAGAGAGGCGCTTTTTGAATTGAGTGGCCGTGATTCTTTTCTATTCGGGCATGAGCCTGGCTTTACCCCTGGATCTCCAGCTGAAACCCGAAATACCATAAGGGCATTATTTTAACACAATATGAAGCTAGAAAAAAGTATCATATATATATAATCGTTACCTTCATTTTCTAATATGTACTTCCACTGGTAAGCAATCCCTTCCTCTGCTTCCTTCGAGGCAACCGAGGTGAAAACCAAAAGCCTGTGATTAGCTTGCACCATTTCGTTCACAGTAGGCCAATCTTCACCCTTTTTTGGCATCTTTGACACGGGAAACCAATACTTATCCAAACCGGCATTTACAAAAAGGTTACTCAGTCCTTTTGGCGTATGCACATAGTCCTCAATTACAATTGTTACAATCTCCGATGGATTCTGACTCAAAAATGTTTCCACTTCCCTCAAGGTGTTAATTGCAGGTTGCTAAAAAAAGATCCAAATGAACATATCACAAGTTGTCTCGAAAAAACTGGAAAATTAAAAATTAAAAAGAAGAAAAAACCAGCAGGCATATTACAAAGGCAGTGAAGTTGAAGCATTGTCCCCGGAATGAATGACAGAGCCAAATATCGCCATTAAAATCGTACATGTCCAACATCAATCCCCTCACTCCATTCTAAAGCAAATATGCAAAATAGCAAATAAGTTCATCTGTTTCTTTAAGAACACAAGAGACAAGCAGATCATGTAAATGAAACAGAATATAAAAGCACACACACCATCAATTGATTAGTGACAGTGTCTTCTTGATTGTAAAATGTCAATCTTTGAACACCTTGTAAAGATGGAGCATCCACTATACTGAAGGAATTGTGGGTCATCAACCATGAATATTTGTTGAAAGGCAAACCACCAACCTGTCCCCCAAAAACATGGATTGTTAAAACCCCATCACCAAACATACATTTAAATTGAAAGCAAGGAACTTTTCTCACCAAAAAGGAAGCAAATTTACACTATAATAGCTAAAAATACAAACACCCCATCAACAATTTGCTTAAACCCCATCACAAAAACATACATTGAAATTGAAAGCAAGGAGCTTTTTATCACAAAAAAGAAAACCTTACAATGGAAGTGGGTATAATAGCTTGGCCTCTGGTACAAAAAGGTTGACTCTTGCCCAAAGCTGGGCAATTCCCACAATAAAGACCCGGACCACAGTCTGCAGCTTGGGAACATGAATCAAGAACCTGCACCCATAAAATGAAATGAAAAATCCCTACCAAATTAAGCTCAAAACTGTACGGATCATAGATAAAAAAGGGAAAAAAGGAACAATAAAGGAGAAAGGAACCTGGCAATTTCCATTGAAACAAGCAGTGTTAACGGTGATGAAGAAAGAGAAGAGTAACAAAAACAAGTACCCAATTGCAGCTGTGACTCTGCATAAGCTAAGGTAATCCGTCAAACACGCCAACATTATTGTTGTAAATTTCGGTTCTGCTTATGCAGAGCTCGAGAAAAAAAAAGCAAATAAAAACGAAGAAGCGATACTGAGATTAATAAACAAAAAAAAAAAAATTTAAATTAAAAGGTAAAGAGAACATTTTTACTGTGGATATGAAGGTGACAATGGAGGACAACAAAGGTTTTTGGACACTTAAGGCCGGCTTTTTGCTACTTTCACCTTTAATTTTTCTCTTATTTTAAGGTGATGATGCTACTTTGGTATTCTTACACTTTCCTCTTTCTTTTTTTGTCCTGTTTTATTTTTTATTTTTTATAATCAAGTTCGGATTATTTTTAATTTCCATTAAAAATGTAATTTTTAAGTATAAATTATTTCAAGTTTAGATCGGGTTTGAATTATTTTGGATTTTGATGGCTTATATGAAATCAAATTGTTATCTTTTTATATTTTATGGTAGGACTCTTTGAGGATTAAAAAGTTTGATAACTGGTCTATTATTTTCTTTTTTTGCCTTTTAAAAATTGAGGACTGCCCTACTTTGGAAGGTTATAGTGGCAGTGCCCTTCACATGGTGGGGTAGGTTACCTCTATTGAGGGACATTCATTTAAGCTTATCATTTGTTTGAAATATGGTGCTTTTGTTTTTCATCTTTTGGCCCTTGAAAGGAAATTGGGATTTAAAATTAATGCTTAATTTATTAAGCTCTAAATTCGTGCTTAAACGTACTCAAATTCATTTGACCGCTAAACATTATTAGGGACTTGTTTAAGTAATTGAAAGGTAACTTTGCTTTTGTTTGTAGGAAAGAAGCTGAAAAGTAAAGAATATACCATTAATGAAACACTTACGTGCATGATCAACCCAGAATAAATCTCACTTAAACAAATAATAAACGGCCCTCTAGCTTTTAAGTAGTATAAGCATCACTCGATCTACATTTTCACTTTCGTATAATTCAGTTG
Source organism: Gossypium rotundifolium (assembly GCA_025506655.1). Taxonomy (NCBI): domain Eukaryota; kingdom Viridiplantae; phylum Streptophyta; class Magnoliopsida; order Malvales; family Malvaceae; genus Gossypium; species Gossypium rotundifolium. The sequence goes on along the minus strand of CP106723.1, from coordinate 136,775,522 downwards.
ATTCATGCGATCATTCGTTAAAAACTTGAAATCCTCAACATCGAAAACCCTTTCTTTGGAAAAGTTTTTCCATAATCTTCCACCTTGTTTTTGTTTAGGAACAATAGCTAAAGATTTGGCTGCAGCTTTATTGTCTTCCTGGTGTTTGTTTTGATTTAAAACGAGGGTATTTTCTGTAGGCGCTATCGTTGTCGTCCCATTAGAGACGAATGCAGAACCGGGATTGCCTTTCCCTTTGGCTTTATCCTCACTTATCATCTGATCTAATAGAGAGGATCTTCGGCTATTCAACTTTGTCCATGCTGGAGTTGGAATAGTAGTTGATGTTGTCGGAGAAACAGTTTTGGTTCGAGTGGTGATAACGTTGTCAAACAGGGATGCTTTTTTTGGAGATGCCAATGCTTTTAACTGCTTTCCCAAGTTTAGTATAGTCTCTTGGCACTCGGCTAACTTTTCGGAAGCAGCTCGAATCTCACAGTTCTGCCAATGATCAAGAGTGAACATATTTTTCATTTTACAAATAAAGAACAGAGTAACAAGAAGATATGAACTTACAGTTCGAATCTGGTTCCCATCCTGCTCGACTTCGGAGCTTGGTATTTCGTTTTCCGTCACACTGAAGGCAAGAAGACATCATTTGCATAAGACTCAACACCGCTCACAAAATTGACCACAACAATGACCGTTATATTAGTTTTGAAAAGCAATACCTGTCAAGGCATGTGGTCACCAACTCTTCATGGCATTCATTTCGTTTGTATTTGGTCAAGGTATGCGGTTTATCGAAGATTTCGTTTGTCCTCCACTTCGGTTTTTCAACTTGCCTTTCAGTCATTTCCTCAGCTTTTCTCAATGTATGCAACTCCGCCTGCAATGTCTCAATGGTTTTTTCAGATTCCTCGAGTTGATTTAACAGAGAGTTGCTCGCGTTAGGCTCTTTCTTTTGAATGAAGTTCTTGTCCTCATTGTTATAAGGAGTGGTGAGGTGAAATTTATCAACAATTCCAACTTCTGAATCACTTTCACTTTGCGATTCATCCCAATTGAAATGGCTTTTAATTGCATCTCTCATGCTCGAAACATCTTGAAGGGAAAAGCAATGATTAATGATCCAGTCGAGAACTGAAGTTAATTCTTCGGTGAATTTGTTGAGGTCTGTTTTTCCATTCAACAAATCATAACAAGCTTGCACAAATTGCTCTAAAACAGCACTGAGTTCCAAAGTTTTCCATTGGAAAACTCGAACTACATAGCCTGAAGGTGTTTCGGAGTGCTTGTACAAGAAAGAATCCCTACTCTTCTCGGACATGGTCTCAGGGATATTATAATCCGTTGACGGTAAGTTGATTCCTTCAATTAGCTCAATCATCTTGCAAATTGATTTACAAGAACCAGGATGAAACTGCTGGTTGCTATTCTCTTCTGAGCAGATATTAACATTGGCATCCTCATTATATGAATCCACTTTCAAAGAACCGTTCGACGGTTTCCATGACACATAGCTACTAATACAAGACGGATCAGAGGAACCGGGATGGTCTGAACCCTCTTTTTTGTCAAAACTTTCAGCAGTGTTCGGAGAGGTCATGCAGGCCAAAGCTTTTCGAATATCCTCAAGTATTTCATCCGGGTTTCTTTGAGTTGCACGGCTTTGCTCAAAGATCACTTTCGTTATGTCCTCTATCCTACCAGGAACTTTGTTAAGCAACCGACTTTCGGGCTTCATTTCATTGTTCAACATGCTATGGTCACACTGACGGTCAGGAACAAGGACTATCTCCTTTCCATTCGGTTCAGTTTGTAATGGTCTGAGCTTCCCATTACCTTCATCCGAAGAAACATGAGAACTTCCAGACAGTTTATCAACTAGGACTAAAGCTAATTTTTCCATTTCAACAAAGTCATCCATCAGATTTATTTCTGAAGACACAACAGTTTGGCGTGACAACGACTTCCTCAATTGTCCATTCCTAAAATGCTCAAGTTCAGAAATCAAAACTGAAGCCCCGGATTCCACACTGCTAGCTTTATCATCTATGCCAACATCCGACATTGATGCCAACAGTGAACTGTTCCTGGTTGACTCATCGTTTGGCAGACTTTTGGAGGATTCTTCGAACTGTGACTCAACATCCAAGAATTTGGTAGCAGCGCGCATACATGGCTCTTGCCAATTGAAGTTCACTTGTTTTGCTATTAAGGGCTTCCATGAGAGCCTTATTTTCTTCTTCCATGGCATGTAACTGCTCAGTTAGGATGTTAATCTTCTTGCTCAGGCTATCTGAATAATCAACTATGGGGTCAAGCCTTGGACTGGTAGGACTAGTATTCAATTTTCTCCTCCTCATTTCAACTGAGTCCTTTCCCAACATTTCAGCTTCATCTTTCATCTTAGCCAAAGCAGCAGGACCCGGCAACTGTTTCCGGACTAAGAGACGCAGCCGTTGACATTCAGATTCAAGCTTAGCAATTTTCTTCACATTTTCTAAACGTTGCTTGCTCGTTGCTTCCGCCATTCGACGATTGAATGCTCTCTCTTCATTCCTGATCTCAACTTCTTTCTCAAGCACTCTAACCTCGTATCTCAAAGCAGCATTATCCTTCTCCATGGATTGTAATCTCACCAGTAGTGCATTCAAATCGGTCTCAACCCGAGCCCTTTGCTTGTTTAAATCATCAATCATTTTTTCCTTTGCCAAGAGAGCCTTACTAAGATTAGTATTCTCAACACCTAATTTATTAACCCGTTTACTAGTCTCAGCCAACTTCTCCTCTAAACCCTTCCCCGATTTCTCGAACTCCTTCGAAAAGCTCATCACTGCATCGCAAATCCTTCGCTCCTGTTCTTCTCGAACGAACCGGAGTTGCCGCATGCATTCCTTGAGGGCCGCGTCTAAATGTGTTACCCTTTCTTCACTCGCAACTCTCTGCTGCAATGCTTCATCGAGTTTTTCCTTTAAAGAAGTTGCCTCCGATTCTGCCTTCTCCCTTCCTGGTTCATAAAAAAAAAAAGAAGAAGAAAACCCACAATTAACTAAAAAACTATATAACATATACATATATGTATATGTATATGTACCTGCAATAGCTTGCAGTGCCATATTTTCATGTTCCTTCACAAGTTCATCTTTGTAATTACAGTCACAAAGAGCAGAGGCAAGCTTTTCATTTAAGATTTTCTGCTCATTCTCTAATTCCTTTTTATCAGCAACAAGAATCTGTATCTGAGAAAAATACCAGTTAAATTTCAGTGCAACCAAAACTATCCCAAAATATAAATTATTCACTAATTATGGCTAATAAGTTCAAGTTGAAGAAAAACCCAATTTACAGCATCAAACACCATTAATTTCTGGAGAAAGTTTATTGAAAACAATCGAACGTTTCATTAACTTTACCTCCTCTTCATTGCCTTTCTGGGAAATGTTTAGTTTGTCAGTACCAAGAATGATCTTCTCTGAGGATTTTTTCCTCCATAGCCAGATTTTTTGGTCCATTTTCTGGGACAATGTACTTCAACACAACAAGCTAGTGCAATGTAAACTCGTTACATGCATGATGTTGATGCCAACAGATTGGAAAAAGAAAAATGAAGATGCTCAAAAAGAAATATGTTGAGAAAATGATAAGGTCAATGTGTGTTTACCTTTAATGGTGAGTGGAGTAGTGTGGTTTTCTTTAAGTATCTTAAAACTCCCGGAGAAGAAAACAGGGGGAAATGTGAATTATTAAAAACGAAAACGTGGGATGTTAGGATTTCCACCGACAGTGTTGAGTGGAACGAAGAAGGAGACGAGGAAATCTATGTAAGCATAAAGAAGAAAGAGAAAGTGAATGTGTTTGGTCAAGTGGAAAAGTAAAATGTGGGAAATGTGTGAAAGAGAGAAAATGAAGGAAAAAATTTGCCCTTTGCCCGAAGTAAAGTTGTTCATGTGTGGGTTCGAGTAGGATGTTTTTAAGGTTTTCGAGTTAAATTCGAAAAAAAATAATTAAATTTGATAATTATTGAGTTAAAATTGACTAATTTTAGTTATTTATCAAATTGAATTTGTGGTTCAAGTTCAATAATAATATGTGAAAACGTTTTATAAGTTTTAACGATTTTTTTATTTTAATATATATTTTAAATATTTTATAATATTAAATTACATTATTATTTTTATATATATATATATATTATTAACTTTAAGTTTAATTATGGAATTGAGTTTGAACTCAAACTCGAGTCTAAATAGAAATTTTATATAAATAATTATATTTATAAATAATTAATTCAAACATATTTAAATTTATTTTCATAAATTTATGCCATTTTTAATTATAAATATTTCTATTATTAATTTTACTTATAACAACTTAACATCTTTTTATAATTATTAAAGAATATTTTTCAACATATGAATACAATAAAAGATTAATGTGAAGGAAATAATGAAAAGGAATTGGTAAAATAATTGCAAATGATTGACAAAATGTTTAATTATTAATTACTTTATTATTTTTCAATATTTAATTTTTGAAATAAAATATTTATTTTTAAAAAATTAGTTGTGGCTTGAGTTACAGTAATTTTCTTTTCAAAATAATAGAACATATATATATATATATACTTATTAATTATATTAAGGCTTAATTCAAAAAATCCCTAAACCATACCCATTTTTTATTTTTATTTTTAATATTAACATTTAATATTTTTATTTTTTCCTTTTAAATTAAAAAAAGGTCAAATATTGTTGACATGACAGTCTCTGATTGGTTAATTTTTTCTCCTAACAGTGTTAACTTTTGGGATAAAATAGACAAGGAAAGTTAAATTTGAGTATCACATTTGATCAAAAAAGTTTTTAAGTACCGTTTTAAAAACACGAGTATAATTTAGGGGTTTTTTTTTAAATTAAGCCATAATTTTAGAAAAAATAAATAAATAAAAAAGTGACATCTTAAATGCATCCCATAAGTAGCCACCGTAACAGTTAGGAAATATGATGGTTTAATTAACAAAATATCCTTGCATCACACTCTATCACCCTCAAAAGTAAACGCTATTACTGTACTTAAAGAGAGCTGCCCATGGCATTGTTTGTACCTACTATGCACATTTTCTTAAATATTAAACTCTTAAATAAATAAATCTCTCTCAACGTTGTTTTCTCGGTTCATAAGACTTAAACCTATTACTTTTCTTAAGAAGCATTTGAACTCCTTACCACTCAAATTAACTTATAGTGAATTATCATTTTTTTTTGAGAGGAAATTTAGATTAAACTTGTTATACCTAATCACCTCGATTAAGCCTTAAGGGACCTCGCCATCATCAAGGTTAACCACTTTGATCCCATCAAATTAGCAATTAATAATACTCCCTTTATCCCAATAAATTTATCACATTTGGTGTTTTAATGTTAATAAAATTTTAACTTTGATCTCTTATTTTTCAAAATTTATTATGAATAAAAACTTGAATAAAACATATTCTAAAAGCTTTCAATTAAATAGTTTTATAAAATTTTTAAATAATTTAAATTAAGTTTAAAAAAACTGGCCCAAAAAATCCTGTGGCATTAATATTGGAGAAGACATATGCGTTGCATAGGAAGCAATTTTATTTTTATTCCAAGTTTAAACTACATTAAAGCTAATTATAATCAACGAAGGTGGATTTAGTAAATTAATCTTCAGTACTGCTTGATGATTCAAGAAGAAGTTGATATGGTTTTGGAGGCATTTCAAGAAATTTGATATCTGTGTCGAGTATTTCTAGTATTTTGCTCATTGAAGGACGATCGGTAGGTTTCATTTGTATACACCAAAAGGCTGCTATTATCATCTTCGTCACAATTGTCTTTTCGGTACTTGTCAATGGAGCATCTCCCAACTCTATATCCTCTCCTTGATTGAATCGATCATAAACCCATGATGGGAAGTATGTTTGGCTCGAGTGTTCAACGAATTCGTTTAAATTCTTCCTCTTTCCTATCATTTCCATTAATAACATTCCGAAACTATACACATCGGCTTTATACGAGATGCCTCCGATGTTTTTATAAACCAACTCAGGAGCAATATATCCTAATGTACCTCGTGCTGCTGTGAGAGATACGATGCTGTCATCTACTGAATATAATTTTGCAAGACCAAAATCTGAAACTTTTGGTACAAAGTTCTCATCTAGAAGAATGTTGTGCGGCTTGATATCAAAATGTAGAATTTGTGTATCACATCCTCGATGTAAGTATTCAATCCCTCGAGCCACCCCAATTGCAATTTCAAACGTTTTCTGCCAACTTAATGTAATTTCATTTTCTCCACTGAATATAATTTTATCGAGAGATCCATTTGGCATGAAATCATATACAAGAGCTTGTTTTGATCCTTCCACGCAAAACCCAACAAGTTTCGCTACATTAACATGATGAATCCTCCCTATTGTAGCAACTTCACTAATGAAATCTTGCCCGTTTGTTTTAGCTTTGCCCAATAGTTTCACTGCCACAAGATGATTGCTTCGAAGTTTTCCCTTGAACACTGAACCATAGCCTCCTTCACCTAATTTATCTTTAAAACCTTTAGTAATTCTTTTTATCTCATTATAAGAATACCTTATAGGCATTAAATTATTCTGACTTCGAAGAAATTCTTCAATTCTATCATCTGCAGATAAATGCCTCCTTTGCCATTTATATGTAACCAATGCAATCAAGCAGATTATGCCCAACAATATTCTTGGTATCAGAACTCCACCTTTTCAAAAAAAATATATATATTATTTTTAAATGATACATAACATTTTAATATTTAAAATCCAATTAGAAACCAAAACGTACCTGTTACCATCAATGAGGTAGTGTATGATGCTGTCATAAAATTATAAAAAAAAAATTCATTTGTACATGAAAATGGAACATAAACCTTAAACCCTAAAGTTTAATTAATAAAAAATTTTTTAAAAAAAAACATACATGGAGGTGTGTTTTGAGTGTCGGAGGCTAAATGAGGGCCATTGAAAAGATAGTGTATAAAGCTTTCCAAATAAATTAGCAAACCATACCGCAACGATGATAACCTTCAATATTCAATCAATATATACAAATATCATAATCCAATCAATAAAATAAAATATCTTCACCTAAAAATATTAATAAAATGATATTAATATAGTTCAAGCAGTTTGATTATGTAATTATTACACATTTAATTATAAATTTCATTCCTCTAATTTATAAAAATTAAGAAATTAGTTCTATTGAGTACTATTGTTAAGCTTAAATAATTGAGAGACTAGATTCCAATTTACAAATAGTGCAAGGACTTGGAGCACAAATCTAACCTTTTATATGTAATGAATTAGAAAAGAAATTAACAATTCAATGATTTATATGCAATAATTTAATAAAATCAACCGTTGAAGTTTATGCGTTTACCCGTAATTAGATTATTTTGACAATTTAAAGTAGAAGAACTAAACTATGGATAAAATTCATAATTAAACCGCTATTGCAAGTTAAAAAGAAGTGAAATTTTTTCAATAAAAATTACTTTCTGTTAAGATTTATCCAAGGAGTTATTGTTATTATTATTTTGACTAATTTCCCAATCTCATAAAGCAAATATAATTTGAAAGGCAGATTAAAAAATCTTACATATGTACGATGAAAAATCCCTGATCATCCTCGCAGCTTATATTGTAATACCTCCATGACATTTCGAACCCCTTCGATAGCTTTTCGTACACATCCGATGTCAGCAACCCCGAGATGTTTCGGAAATCACCAGATGGATCGAACTCGCTTGGCGGCGTACGTCCGACTAAAAAATAGAAGTAACTACTCTGTTGGCTAGAAGATGAACCGCTACCATTGATGCAACGAGAGGCATTGATATAAACCCGAGATTCCATTAATGTCATGCAATTCACTATATACATGAATTGATGATCAATTGGATCAAACATGTATTGATCACAACTAGAACCAGATAAAGGAAAGGAACTAAGAGGAATGGAGCAATTGTTTGTATCAACCAAGCTCGGATCGACAAATCGTATCGTGTAATCGGAATACGATATGTTTTGGACATAGAATTTCTGTTGTTCGATGATCAAAACTGCACGATCGGTACTATTCTCACAGTCCAATTCGAACCTCGGATCACCACAGTTGCGGGGTTGAGTCTTTAGTCGAAATGGGTAGCCGATGGTAAGGTTTCCGCACCGTGAAGGGGCGCAATCATCATTTGCACGTACGATAGCAATTAGCGCCAAGAGGCAAATTAAGGGAAGTTGTGGTTTGAGATTCATGAAAGCTTTGGGTGTAGAAGAAGATCATAAAAAATGGAGTAGTTGAATGGTACTAATAATGCAACAAAAGTTATGATATAATGCAACAAAAGCGAAAGGGAAACCAAGTTCCTTTGAAAAGTCAAAAGTAGGAATAGTCAACGTAAAAATAGTTGGAAAAAACATAAAAAGTCAAAATTGTGGAAAATAGGTTAGAGATTTTTTTAAAAAAATCAAGAAATAAGTGCAAGAGCCCCCTTTGTTGACTGTCCATTAAAAATGCCCTCCATCCAACGTGAATTCATTCTTTTTATTATACGAGAGTAAATTGATCTATTTAATAGTAAGATGATTAATTTAATTTAGTTCTTATAATAAAGGAAATACATACGTACATTTATCAATTTTAATAGTAGCAATTAATAACTTTGAGCTGTATCATGTGCAATTGCTTATATATAGATTTTATTCTAGATTATTTTTCGATTTTCCATTTATACGTTCATTGTAATGATTTGATCTTTTATTTGTGCTTACATTGTATTTATACTTGTAGAAGTTATTTCTTTTAAAAATAATAATAATAGCATGTCCCTATACTTTTCATATATTTTAAATTTAGTCATTTACTTTTAATTTCAAATTTTAGTTATTCTATTTTTTATATTCAATATTTGAAGTCTAATTGATAAAATTGTCAAAAGACTTCAGTTAAATTAGATTATGTTGCTATTTTTCTTGCTCATGTGGCCAATATAAAGTTGTACTTGTATGGAACCTATGTAAGCAAAAACCAAAAGTATTCACTTTCACTATGTCGGATTCTCTAAAATTAGGAGCGTAAATAAAACACTAGTGCTTGCAAGCTACTTAAGTTTGACTTGAAAAAATTTGAACTCGATTCGATGATTATTTAGCCAATCTCGAGCTCGAGCTATCGACCTAGCCTAATTTGAGCTTAGTAATATTGATTGACTTGAACAATTGTGAGCCTTATCGAGCTTTTCATATTTTTATATTATTAAATTACATTATTTCCTTTAATATATTTTATTAATCCTAAACTTAATTATCGAGTCAAGTTGGAGTTTGAATTTGAGCTTGAGTACAACAATTAGTAAACGAGTTTAATTGAACTCAAGTAGCATGATTATATCTCAAGCCGAGCTCGAGCTTAAGAATAGATATCCGATCAAGCTCGAACTAAATATTGAATTTCGAGTCGAACTCAAACTTAATAGTATTCAAACTCAACTCGAATAGACTCAATTAAACCATTATCTCAAACAATGCCAAAGAATTTTATAACTATAAATTTAGAATTAAAAATCTTTATGCTATCAATCCGCATCACCATGAGAATAAACTCCTTCCTCCATAGCTCGAACTTCGAATCAACAATCAAAGTTAATTGCCCCACACTACTTTTGGAATGGAATCCTTTTATATTTTCTCATTTCTTCTAAATTTTGATATTTTTGAAGGAATGAATTTTAAAATTATATAACAACAACGTGTTAATGTGTCATATGATATATGAAATTTGATTTGTGTTATATATAAAACTCATTTTACAAACTAATTCTACAATAACTAATATTACACCATTTAGATATCTAAAGTCTTTTGAGTCAAAATATGTATTTAAAATCTTATTTTGTTACCATTTTAGATGTCAATTCATTAATTACCATTTAACAAAACTTATGAACCGATCAAACTGTGACACATGATGTTTTTAATAATTATGTGTTAAATCAAAACTTCATAAAATTTTATGTGTCATAATTTGATTGGTTTAGATTTTTTTAACACGAGTTAACTGTTGATACCTAAAATGGTAATGGAATAAAATTTTAATTAAATATTTTGACCAAAAAAATTTAGATACTTAAACGAAAAAATTACATAATTTAAGTATTTATTTTTCAAATTAGCCAAATTAAAAGGATAATTTATGTATCTCATCCTTTGCCATAAAATTGATATAATTGAATCCGATTTAAATTTCATTTAAAATAGTGTATACAATTTTATTAAATAAACATCAATTATGTTATTTTATCCCGAATTTATTTTCTTCTCTTTTTTTGAAAGTAAAGAAATTAATTTCTTATTTGGTTGTGTTTTGTTAGAACATGTGAATGGCAATCCAAGGATGTAAGGGATTAGAGCCCAATTGCTATTATCATTTAGTAGGCTCTTAAGGGCCCCATAAAGACTGAGTCCACACTTTTGAGTTACCCTTATTTCAATCATGGTTGAACTCGTTCTAACATCCAAGGTTTGCTCTCTCTTTTGTAAGTGACTCATTGATGTTCAAGATGGGTAGCACTTCTTGCTCTAGGGAAAAGGTATTTATTCGCTTCACAAATGATTATTTAGTCACGAGCAATTTTCCACATTTATTGAATTGATTGAGAGTCTTTAGAGGCGAATTTAAAAGGTAGGCGGAGTTTTGGTCCCCACAAGTGAAATATATTTAATTTAATCTCTTTTTAAATAATAAAATTTTAAGTTAATATATGATAAAATTATACTTTAACCTTTTAAAAAATTAAAATAAATATACTTAATTCCTTTAAAAATGATGAAATTATAAATTAATAAATGATAAAAATTATATTTTGACCTCTTAAAATTTATAATTTAATTCTAGCTTTGACTAAAAAAAATTGGGATTCGCCCCTAGGAGTAGGTAGCCTTTGAGGCACGAGTAGACCCTTAGCTAGGCTGCTATTGAGCATAATGAGTTTAGTTATTAAACTTGATGGAGATCCACATATCGTCTATGCAAAAGGTAGTTATAACTTTTTGAAACGGAGAGGTATGAAAGATGATACTCCACATGTTGAGACATATAGCGTGTACTACACAAACGAAGTCTCTTAATTTGACAAAGCCAAAGATTGGTGTACTTTGTCTTAATTAATGATTAATTTAAAATTTAGTCTTTATATTTTTATTTTTATGAATTTAGTCTTGTTATTTTTCAGATTTTAAAATCCAAGTTCACTTGTTATCACTATTAAATTTTTTCATTAAACTTGTTAGTGTAACATTTTAAAATTAAAAAAAAAAAAACCTAATTGGTAGCCATGTAACCAATGTTTTTTAAATTGGATCGACGATCGAACTAGTCAAGCCATCGGTTCATTGGTCTGATGGATCCAACTAGTCCAATTAAAAATTATTAAAAATAAAAATAATAAACTTAGTTCAACCATTTCGTAGTCTAATCAGTTTAAAGTCGCTCTTCAAAAGGATACCCCAACTGGTTTCCTGTCTACTTGGTCAGTCTAGTCCAATTCAAACAACACTGTACATAATTAAAAAAGATAATGTTGTAATGAACTTGAAATTTACAAAATAATTTTATTAATAGAGCCTAAATTTTGAAATCCAAAAATTAAAAAATTGAAATTTTTAAAATAAAAATTAGCGATTAAATTTGTGAAGAATATAGATATAGCATATTTTAACCATAAAAAGGTGAGTCTAAATTTCATTACGTAAGAGGTGACGAAATCCTTATTCCTTACGTAACTGCTTGTAAACGTATAGATAATCCTTGCTTTGCTAGATTATCATTGTTTTTATGTTCATGAATATGTAATATCATAATCAAAATGAAGGCATGACTAATATTATTACATTTTTAATTAAAACTTGACTAGTGCCACTAGCCTCCAAATATCATATATATATATATATATAACAGATTTCTTCAAGAAATCAAAGCATTTTGAGACTTGAATTAGCTAAGCTTGACGAGAATGGTGATGGGTTCGTCCTACTTTGTGAAAAAACTGAGCAAAACTGATGCTGGGAAGAGACTGGCATTGCTTACTAAGTACATGAAGCATTTGCCTTGCATTCCATGTGGTCACCCAGTGGCGAACTTACTGGAGGTCACGGATGTGCATGGGACGGAGTGGTACTTGGGTTACACTTTCCGTCGGTTGTCTCGATTTTGTGAAATGCAAGTGTCTCAGACCCGGAGATCAAATCATATAAGCGAGAGGCGAATGTTGATGCTTTTTACACCATTGGTGTTAAAAGAAGCACAAAACTTCTTGGTAATGGAGTTTGGACTGATGTGTTTTGAATACAAAATGAAGGGGCTTTTGGACTTTTTTTTTTTTTGGTAGTTTTATTTTCACTTCTTGGGTATAGATATGTTCCCTTCAGTTGTTGCAAGTCTCTTGATTTTACTTTGCATAGGTTAAAGACCCACACCTTTAATAAGTTTGATATTGCATGCGGTTAGAATTCTGATGAGTCAATGGAACAAGAGCACTTCTTAATGCATGAATATGCAAAACCATGCACAAACTAAAGCATTTGCACAAGATTTGACTAGATGCCATGACTTATAAAATGCTCCCACTTTATGAATAAAGCATTGCCTAAAGCATCTATATATATAACAGATATCTTCAAGAAATCAAAACATTTGTTTATGCATTTTGAGACTTGAATTAGCTAGCTTGGGGCTAATGGCAATGGGTTTACACTGGCTTCAAGTATTAGGAGACGTTCTCATTTTATGAATTCATTAAGATTCTTAATTATGTCGAAAAATAAAATTTTACCCGAAAATAATATTTAACTCATATGATAGACCTTTAAACCTATAAGGTTGTTGTTAGAAGAACTTTTCATGCAAGTAAGAATTAGACCCAACATACAAGGTGTGCCTAATCCCATCCAAATAGCAGCAGAGCATTTCATGCATAGTACATGAACCTTCACCAAGTCGCATCGGATTTACAACATATTCAGATGCGTGCATTAAGAGCTCACTATAAGTCAACTACTTGCATCCCCTCAAATCGATGCTTGTACCACTGGAAATACACCAAGAAGAATGGGCACTTGGGCAGGAACCTAGGCTAAACAGAAAAATTACATAATCCATGTAAAAAATAATTATACAATTAAATGAAACTTTGCACTTTTTGGGTACTATTAAATATATATATATATATATATTGTAATACAACAAAAATATATAAAAGAGAACTAACGTAAGGGACCAGGTTATAGAATTCTTGGAAGTGGATGATTTGCGAGTCAAGTAGTAGAGTTTCCGATGTAAAGCATGCAATGCTTCTTTTTTATTAAATAAACATCAATTGTTTTATTTTGACAATCCAAGGATGTAAGCCATCAGAATTTAGTAGGCTCTTAAAGGCCCAATAAGGACTGAGTCCTCACTTTTGAGTTACTCAGGCTTGGACTCGTTCTAACATTAAAGGTTGGTCCTATAATTAGAATATAAATGAGGAACTAGTAATTATCGAGTTAAATTCTAGCATTATAATACTCGATTTAAATAATTTGTATGAAATTATATTTTTTTATTTTTATTATATAGAAAGAGCTTGATTACGAATAAGTTTAATTAAGTTTGAGATCAGGTTTGAGTATAAAAGCTAATAATTGAGTTTAATTGAGCTTGAGATTGAGTAGCTTGACTATGTCTCGAGTTAAGTTAAAATTTAAAATTTTATGTTCAATCGAGCTTGAGTTAAGTATCAAACTTTGAATTTTGAATAATCAAGCTGAATCGAACAAAAGGCATTCATTTATCTTATATCTATTTTTTAATACGATACAAATATTTTAATTATTATTATAATATTTAAATTATTATGATTTAGTTGATATGTTGGAATTAAAAAACTGCACTAAATTTAATAATTAAAATATATTATTTAATAAACTAATTAAAATTAAATGTGACATTATAAATTGGTCTAAAAAATGTGAGTATAGTTTTTATATTCTTTTTGAAAAATAAGAGAAAAAGTAAGTAATTTGATTTTATTTAAATTTAGATGTTTTATTTAATATCTGATCACATTTATTCCATTAAGCCTAATTGCATATATTAAAATTTAGATGTTTTAAGATTCTTCTACAATAAAGGTAATTTAAGAAGTATCGAATTTGTGTTCAAATACCTTCCAATACTTAAGTCCATTCAAAGACTTTTGTATAAGGAAAACAATTATACTGAAATATAAGATGACCCGTAAAGATATTAATACTTAACCTTTATGTTTAATCCCCAAATCTACTCTCTTACTGGTTAGTTTACAAAATGATTTTACATTGTACCAAGTTAGATTAATTAATTCGATTTTTAGAGCATACAGATTAATCTAATTATATTCTATATTATAACATGATTTCTCTTTATAAAACTTTCACTATTTTTTTCCATTTAAGTTTTAAGCAAAACCTTGAATGGATTCCATCGTAGAAAGGGAAATTTGGGATGGATTCAATTAAGGGAAACTTCACAGAAATGTCATTGAGAATTTTGGATGTTAAAAAAGGAGAAGAACGACATGATGAAAAGATGGAAATAAGATATTCTATGATGTAAGAAAAATGAATCTTTTAAAATTTGTTTGGAGAGAGAGAAAAACTATTTTCCCTACAGGTTCCCATGATTCTCTCCTTTCTGTCAAGTAACATGCAATTGGATTCTCATCAAACTCATAACTGCCTGCTTTTTTGGATAAAACAAAATTTAGTCTTCAAATTCGGTAATTTTTTCAACTTGATCCTTAAGCTTTTTTTTTTTGTTCACATTAGTCTCGAAATTTGGTAACTTTTTCTGAAATTTGATCCTTGAACCGTACATAACTCTCCGCAGAGACTAAGGACAATACATTTAGTTATTAGGGGTTCAGGTTGGTTGTTCCGCGAATGGCACTTCAAAGACTTCTTCGCAAGGAATTAATCCTCCCACAACAACAAAAGGCGCCTATACCAGCAACTGAGGCGCTCCCTCCATGAACTGTCCATGACTTTTCACGGAGGCTGGTGACAAAATCCCGACCCAGGGACCATGCCTTCTATTCTTGGGGGTCTAGGTCGGCTACCCGATGAATGACATTTTGAAAACTTTTCCTAAAGAAATCACCCCCTCAACAATGCCATCATCTAAAATTTTAGAAAATTTCATATAAAATCTTAAAAAACATAATCTTTTTAAAACTAAATTTTTTTTAAGTGATGACATAGCACAATCTCATATTACCATGTTATCATAACTTAACGAATCCAAATTTAGGTGTAAATTAAGAAAATCTACCAATTTCTAGGACTAATATGAATATAAAAATTGAAGGCACGGTTTTAAAAAAATTACGAAATCTATGGACTAAATGTTGCTTTTTCTTTATCTTTATCGTTTTTTTCTTTTTCATGGATTCCCTCTCAACAATCATAGAACTTACTTTGTCGTGAGCCACATTTTCATCATCTTTGTTCCAAAATGGTGAAGAAAAAAGAACCCAAATCAGATAAGAATAACTTGTACCAATATTCAACCAAAAGAATCTGATCCCATAATTTTCAAAATCTCAAATCACACTACTCAAATATAATGTGATTAAAAAATAATAAATATACATAATTAGAAAAGAAAAAAAAAGAGTCTCATATAAATATATTTTATGTTTTTTTTTCATTTCTCTTATTTTTCACCATTCTTAAATTATTCATAAATCGTCTCAAATTCTCAAATCGAAGAATAATACGCACTTAAATACAATTACACCTATATCTTCTTATTATTTACGACAAGCATTTAATATTTTTAGACCAAAGCTTTATTTTTCTAACAATCATTTTTAAAATATAAAAGTATTTATTCCCACCATTTTGGATTTTTATAAATATGTTAAAAGTGCGGTGGTAAAAATTTGTTTATAAATTCATTAAACATGGGTTCAATTTCTAGACATGTTAATTTTAACTATTTTATTTAAAAATTATATAAAAGTATGAAGAGAGAAAAAAAAAGGCCAGGAAAATAATAATGATAGTCATCTAATAAAAGGGTATATTAGTCATTTCTTGATCAAGTTGGTATCCGATTAACCCGTGACACCAACTCACCAATGGTTTTATTAATAGTAAGTACAGATATAAATACACAAATTCGGTGAGAGAAAACATTTTATGTTAAAAGTTAATTTTTTAAGTTTACTCAAGAATTATTATTGATGTAGTGATAAAAAATTGTTTATGAATCCATTAATTACAGGTTTAATTTCTAGACATTTTAATTTTATTCTTTTATTTAAAAACTAAATAAAACTATGAAAAGATTAAAAGATCATCGAAATAATATTATTAATCATTTAATAAAATGATTTATCATTCATTTTCTAACAGAGTTGATACTCGATTAACCCGTGACACCAAAGCATATATATATATATATATATATCTCTTTTAACTATACATTTTGCTTTAGGTTAAGTAGCACCTATAAATTAAATAAAATATATTAATTTATGATCAAAAATAGATTTTTAAGCACTTCCAATTTCGAGATTATATGTATTTTTTGAATGAAAAATTGAACAGACTAGTAACACCAATTTAAATGCGTATATTCGATTTTAAAATAGACCTAAATATAAATTAAAACAAAAAACATTCCGAATTGAACTCATAAATGATTCAAATCCAAAATGAATCAAACCATAAACTCTTAATTTAAATCGAAATCGAAACAATTCAAATCAACCCAAGTTTTATAAATAAAATTAATAATTTTACTTAGAATTATGGCATTTGTGTTGTCAAAATAAGACCAAATAGGTTGAAACAAGACAGAAGTTGGAACCTAAAGAAGGAAACAAAAGAAGCAAAGAGAGAAAGAGATATGAAATGAAGAAAAGAATGTTATAAATATATATAAATATAATTGTAGAGAAAGTGGGAAAATTAGGTAAAGTGTAAAATAACAAACGAATAATAGAATTCCAGAAATAGAAAGTGTCTGAAAGAAGAGAAAGAGAGTGAATTGGCAAAATAAAATAAAACCTAAAGAAGAAGTTTTGTCTGAGTGAATGAATGATGAAAGCGATCCAACACTTAACGCCACCAATATTATTATTATTTTTTTTTTTTAATAAAGAGTGAGGGACCAATGCCTGCTTTGTCATGTCTCTCTCGCGGTCACATTCATTGCCAATCTAATATTATTACTATTTTTCTTTTTTTTTTTATTTTAAAAAAATATCAGTTTGATATTTTTTAAAATACATATCGGGTTTAATTTTTGTGGACAAAAAATACATTTGTGAGAGAGATTGTTAGATTTGATTGGAATTTCATATAGTTATCAGTGTTGGATCAAATCGAGTAAAAAATTTTAAGTTAACTGAGTTAACGTGTCCTATTTTATTATTTTAACTTAATTTGAAATTTGTTCGAATCAAGTGAAATTGTTCGAGTTAAATTAAAAATTAAATATGTCAAATTAAATTATTGTTACAATATAATTAATTTTATGTTTGAATATATAAATTTGAAACCATATATATTTGAAAAAAATTCAAAGCAAAATAAAAAAATATTTTAGTATGATAAACTTAAATAATTAATTAACTTATTTAAGTCCTCAAAATTATTATTGTAGAAATTTTTAAAATTGTAACTTTCTTTATATATTATTTGGAATTTTTAACATTATTATATATATTTTAAAATATAAATATTTGATTTTATAAATACTTTTAATTTTAAAAATTATTTTGAATTTTTTAACTTTGTTGAGAGACCAATTTGCTCATTTTCAAAATTAATAGGGACCAAAAGGGTATTTATGGCAATATGTTATTTGAATTATCGGAGTTATTCGAATTGTATAATTTAACTCGAATCGAACTCGAGACTTGAATTATTTATTCAAGTTAACTCAAATAACTCAATTCAATTAACTTAAAATTTAAAAAAAAACTTTCGAATCAAATCAAATTTTATTCACCCGCAGAGACAGATGGTAATTGAATCCAAAAAAGTCAAA
This sequence comes from Gossypium rotundifolium, assembly GCA_025506655.1. Classification (NCBI taxonomy): domain Eukaryota; kingdom Viridiplantae; phylum Streptophyta; class Magnoliopsida; order Malvales; family Malvaceae; genus Gossypium; species Gossypium rotundifolium. The sequence goes on along the minus strand of CP106723.1, from coordinate 136,757,403 downwards.
AATTCTCAAGGATTTTAAAAAACGAACAATGAGAGGATCTCTCATCACTCTCTTGGAAATTTTAATTAGTTTTCTAAATTTTTTAAAAAAATTATTACGTTTTTCAATTTTCCAAAAGAATTCAATTAAATCCATTAAAATTTTTAGAATTCTCTTTATACCCTTAATATTTTTGAAAAATTTAATCAACCCCCCAATTTGTTTTAAATTCTCATTTAATCCTTAATTTTTTTAAAAAAATTAATAAAACTTCTTAAAATTTAATGTAAAAATACTCCACTATATTAATAATGAAAATGGAGTAGCATTTAATTTTATTGATGACTTTTTTGCAAGAGAGACAGTGGCAAGGAAGTTGAGCCGTTGAAGAAATCCCATAAATGGAAAGCCACACACCTATAACTATAAAAGCCGATATAAAGTAAAAACAACACAGTAATTTCCTAATTACCTTTGCTTCTTTTTCTCTTTTTTTTTTTTTTTTAACTTTTTACTGTTTTTAGGGTTTGCTTTGCTATCATTTTCATCCACTTCATCTGTATTTAATTTCTAGGTTTATATTACATTAATTTCCTTATGTGCTAAGTCTAGTCAACTTCTATAATAGAAAAATGGGTTAATTACACGATAAATTCTTAAATTATAATTTTACATTTTAAATTGATTTTAAACTTAAAAATATTTTAAGAAGAACGTTTAAAATATTAATTAAAATATTAATATCATATCAATTAAATTCTTTCATCCACGTAATTATTTAGACGTTAAATATTAAGTCTAAATTAACAATTGAGTTAACAAAATAACTTAATTAATATAATATTAATATTTTAATAACTCAATGTTAAACAAAACTAAAATTTAGGAATGTTTGCTACAATTAATCCTCATAATATATATATGATAGTTTAAGAAAATAAAGCTATGAAACTATATATTATTGATTTTCCAATATATATAATCGTGCTTTATTCGGAAGAAGAGAAAGTGATGATTTAAGGAGCTAATGGGGGGGATGATTCTAGGCTTGGGAGCTTGTCAATGGACCCATTATATATGTGTGTGTGTATGTATAAATGCAGCAGTGAGCAGGTACCTCAGAGTTCATCACATGCAAAATATGATAAAAGATTCTGACATCAACCCTAAAACTAATAGATTACTTATAATGCATCTTTTATCAGCTATCATTGATTCATATCTCTAATATGAGATTTCCCTATGGATTTTGTTTGACTATTTATGTCTTTTTACATAACATTCATGAACTTAGAATCTCATCTCATTCTTTATGTAATTAGGGTTTAGTCCTTATTTTATAAAAATTGTATTATTGAGAAAGACAATTACGAATCTCGAATATGAATCATAAAACAGATACGAAAGGTGTTAGCTCATCTTGTCCCTTAATCATATGATCGAGAGTTCAATTCTCGCTAATAGAAAAAAAACATATTTCTCAATCAACCGTTTTAGTCTTCGAAATAATCTAATTTCAACCCAAAAAAATTTATCAAATAAATTAAAAGAATAACATGTAATTATATAATAAATAAATAAAATACAAGTATTCCCTATTCATAAATCTAAAACTTCACTTATAATTAATATTATTTATTTGTAAAATGTACTAACCACAATGATACCCAACTGTTCTTATTTATATTATTTAATTGCCTTTCTCAGTCATAATGTTTAAATAAAATCATTTTATTCTCAACCAAAATATATTATTTTAAAAACATTGCATTTCGTTATTATTATTTTAAAATTCCAAAGCAAGCTCATTTTAATGATATGTGCATGAATGAAATCCCATTGTAGACAATAAGAATTTTTTAAAATAAAAAATCTACATTTTTTAAGAAAATTATTTCTTAAATATGATGAAGACAGAAGAAGGTGGCCTTGACCTTTCTCCTTATAGAAAACTTTCCCTTTTTTTTTTTAATAAAATAACCCTTTTGCTCTTCCCAATATGCAATTTCCCCCATAAAATATTCAACAATGACGACCCAGATGACGAAATTGAAATCCTTATTTTATATTTTCAATTAACCACTTGTCTCTATCCTAATCTTAAAAAAGGACATATTCTTCTAAGACCTAAGACACACACCCTTTTTCCTCGTACACTGTTGCCACATGTTCTTAATATTATTGACTAAAAATTCGTTAATAATTGCAATTAAGGACATAAAATATTAAACCCTTCATTTTAGCTTACAAATAACAATGCCTTTTCAATAGGCAGGGGGGTTGTTTTGAAAGTTATGATTGATGAGTCCCTCTCTTCATTTATAACCATGTCTGATTGCTTTTGGTTATAGAGAACTGATTCAAAGGACACCATTGATGGTGACTATTCATCACTATCCATTCATATTTCCAAGATATAATCCATTTCCCAACTTTTATATGAGTGAAAATTATATTTGTATAAATACTATTAAAAATATTATATGTATTTCATAAATTAATTTTAATAACATAAATAAATAAAATTTTCGATTAAATTTACTTTTAATCTAATAAATAAAAATTAATCTGTTCATTTTTCAAAATAGAGAAATCAAAATGAAATCCTAACTCTTAATATAAAATTTTTATGATACTTTCATCAAATTTAATCGATATTTCATATAAATAAAAATAACATACACTCAAAGCAAATGTATTGAAGACGATGGAAAAGATTTGTTAGTGTTTTTGACCAATAATGCTTCTTTTTTTTCTCTATTTTTTGGGAATAATTTTTGTAATTTTCCCTATGGGTTAACTAAGAAAAATGAAGTGAAAAAAAAAAAAAAAATTGGAGTGTAACTCAATGCATTGATCTTTACATAGAGATTAACCAACAATGGTGGATGATAAAATATGGTGTGTGTATAGTGCTTCTCTCATGAGTGAGTGGAACCCATTTTTCTTAGCTTTGGAAGGTCTAATCTGCCATGGGAATCCTGATGATGCTGCACCATTTGTAAACACAGTTGGTGAGGTCCCGTTGATTGCCATTGTTGATGATGCTGATCATTAGTTGACAATGAAAGATCACTCCCTATTTGAACTCCATTGTTGTTGTTGCTTGGATAATGAATCTATATATATACATACATCACAATGATTTTTACATTAGTTGAAGCTCTTTTTTCCTAATCATGCACTTAAGTACTAATTATCGAATACGAACCCGATACTGATTAAAATGTGGAGGATGAATGTTGAACATATGGTTATCAGTAGGTCTGTTCCGTTGTCCAATGGACTTAACTGAAGCTTGAGAATACTGAATCTGTGGTTGGTTCAAAAGCTGCATTGTATCATCATTTCCATAAGGTCCCTCCTGCAGATTTTGCTGGTAGAATCACCAAAATGAAAAATGAATCACTATTATACCTTAACATTCATGATTTTTATACGTAGTATGGAATAAAAACAAACCTTAGACCTATAGCCCCAACTATGTTGATCCACCATTGCATTTTGCTTATCAACACCACCAAATTCTAAATTATTTTGCTTTGAAGTTGAATTCCCTAAGCTCAAATCCAGGTTGTGATCCCCACCATTACATGATGATGTTTCTAAAACCAAAAAATAAAAATAAGTAAAAATTACAACTTTCTAAAAGAATTCATGTACTAGATTGCATTTTGTCTTCTTTATTTTAAGTTAGATAAAAAAATAAATCGATCATTTCCGTTAAAAATTTCATCAATTTGTACTATTAAAAGCTGATATGACTGACAAAATAACCAAATAGTTACATATACATCCGATGTACAAAGTTCATTTTTTAACAGAAGTACAAAAATGATTAATGAGTGTAAATCTTACTTACCACCGTTGTGAAGCTCATTATCATATATACTAGGATCAAAATTAGTAACAGCATCTTTCCCATTACACTTAATTGCAGCTTTATCATAAGCCCTACAAAATCAAAACACCCTTTCAGAAAAAAGAAAGAAAGACAAGAGCCTAATTTTCATCATATAGAACAAACCAAAGACTATATAAACTTTGCACCTTGCAGCTTCAATCTCGGTATCAAACAAGCCTAAATAAACATATCTGTAATCACAAAAAAAAACACTCAAAATGAAACCCATTGAATAAATGAACAATGAAGAAAAGGGTTAAAGGGCAAAAAAAAAAAAAAAAGGGTTACTTTTTGCCTAAAAATTGACCCATTCTAGCTTCCCATCTTCCACATTTATGCAAGGTTACTCCTCTATATTTAGAACTTCCTCTAGGGAAACCAGTGCTTTGTCGACGAAGTACATGCACAAATTCTTCCTTCGTTAAGTTACTCATCTGTTTTTCATAAACAAAATTTAGTGATTTTTCATAGCAACACGATGAAATAAAAAAAAAAGAATAAAGGGTTCTTTGTTCTTAGTTTCTCACTTGTTTCAAATCTTCTTCATAATCTTCAATGCTGAAATTTATATCAGCTTCAACTCCCCGGAATTTGATTGCTGCCCTATCGTATGCTCTGACAGATATTAAATGATCTTTGTAAAACATTTACCATTATATAAAGAGTGATATGATTGTAAAGACATGAAAGGTTACCTTGCTGCTGCATGTGCTGTGTCAAATCCACCTAAATAAACTTGTTTTCCACAATCCCTGTAATGAGAAATATAAACCCAAGGTTAAATTCTGATTGGTTAGGGAGAAAATAGTAAAACAGGTTTCTCGAGAAAAAAAAATATCTGACCAAATATGAGATTCCCATCTGCCGGTTCTTCTATAGAAAGTAACACCTCTATATTGAGAGCTTCTTGACCTTGGTCCTCTTCTGCTTTTTTTCATGGGATTTGTAGCTTCAACGGATTTAGCAACGGCGAGTGGTTCCGATTGCCGGAATTTGACTCCGACCCAGTGAGCCATAGGGAACCCTTGTGCAGTTCCGGTGGGAACTGCCCTCATTTCTGGGTCTTGGTCAAGTGGAAAAAACTGACGAGTCACCGGAGCTGGTCCACCGGTCTCGACAGGCACCGAGAACCCAAAAATCATGTTACTGTTTCTTTTCTTTAAAGCCGCTGCATCTTCTTCCTCTGATCCATCCTCGATCACCACGGCGGAAGAACTCGAATTCGAAACGGATCCAACCCGTTTACCCTTCTCTTCTTCGCCGTCTACCGGCGATGAACACCCTTCCGATTCCTCGTCTCTTGAACGATCAGGAGAATCGTTAAGATCCCACATTTTTTTTCACCTCACAAACTTTTTCAGCTACTAAAAATCACGAAGATACTATATATTTTCAAAGCAGAAAATTCTCAAAAAAACATTATCATAATCTACTTCAGACGAAGAAAAAAAACTATCATAAAAGCTGAAATTAAATATAAAAAAATGAACATCAAAGCCAGTGATTTTCCAAGGAAAAGCTGAAAGAAAAAAAAAAGAAAAGAAAAAGATAGGCCTATGAGAGAGTTAATCAGCGAAGCTCAAAAAAAGTAAGTATAGGTTAGAAGAAGATTAAAGAACGAAGCTCGAAGATATTTGAAAGAACAATAAAAAAAAAAAAAAAAACATTACAGCATCCACAATAATATACTTTCGTTCATCATTTTTTTTTAGTTTTTCTTCTCTATGAATTTATACTAGATATAATATTATAATATTTTAGGTCTAACTCTACTTTCAATCCCTATACTTTATAAACTTTTAAAGTTTTAATCTTTTATAGTTTTATTCTCGAATTTAATCTTTCTAATTTAAAAATAAAATTTAATTGATAATATTATTTTACGGTTTATATTCAGAATCCATAACCTGCGTTCTTTCATTAAAATTGTAATGCGCTTTATCATTACATTCAATACTTGTTGATATCGCATGTTGAAATTTAATTTGTCAATTTCACTTTGATTTTTTTTACCAAATTTAATTCCTTAAATTAAAGGGAAAACAATCAAATTTCAAAGGTAAAAAGAGACCTCTTCAATCCCTCTCAATTTTGAAATTGAACAAAATTGTCCTTCTCAAAAAACTTAACTTAGAGTAACTTAATCCTTATCAGTTTTGAAAATAAGCAATTAGGGATAATATGCATAATTTTGATTGATATAATAGTAAAATTAGCCCTTGATGTTTACATATTTTGTTAATTTTATCTTGATTTTAAAAAAAACAATTTTACCCCAACAATTACACATTTACAAAAATATTGTGGGCTAAATTTGTTAAATCATGACCAAATTAATAAAAATATGTAAATTGTGATAGCTAAATATATTATTTTATCAGTCAAATTTATGTAAAATTAAGAAAAAATTAATGTTGTGATTAATTATGTTTCATTGTTCACTTTCAAAATTGACAATAATTAAATTATTTTAATTTTTTAAAAAGACCAATTTTCTTAATATCGAAATTCAACTATAAAATTTAAAAGTATGGCCGCAAAATTAGACCAATATTTTACATGAGAAAAAGGTTAGTTCAAGTGGACAAATTGCTTGATTCCCACTTGTTAACAACAACAATAGAAATTGAACCCTAATTTTTGAATTACAAATAAAGAATCTTAACTACTGTTTTCTTCCGCTATTGACATGGAACAAGTTTTTCTTTACCCAATAGGGGAAAATTGTAGAATAATTAGATAGGGAGGGGTTAAAACATAAAAGTGGGGGGCAAAAGGGCTAAAAGTAGCAGCTAAATTGGGATTAAAGAGGTTGTGGAAATGGTAGAAAAAAAAAAAAAAAAACAAAGTGATGGAAGGGAATGGTTTTTAGTATCACAAAAGGAAAGGAGAATAATGCAAGGAAAAAGAAACATTTCTAGAAAAGTCCAATCCAAAGAGTACGGTAAAGGGCCAGCTTTTTTTGCCTCTTTCGTTTCTTACATCGACCAATGCCCTGTTTGTTTTCTACTTACAGCTTGTACCTTGTATTCCCCCACTCACTTCTCTTGCTCGCGTGTAGTTTCTACACTCCCCCAACTCATATTCTAGGTTTTGGTAGTGCTTTTGGTTATTCTCTCGCATTCGTCCTTATATTGGTTTTCTATTTTTTAGAGTCTATTCATCTAATTATGTCATATTTTTATAAGTATTTGGATAATTGATAAAGAAAATTTTTGTCCATGCAAGGAGAGCAATTCCCACTGTGTATGCTTGTGAAATTGTGGGCTTGCAGTATCTTGAACTTGTAAGATTTTGGCCTTGTAGATATTCTTAGCTCGGAGGTCGATGTGATAACTAGCAATGTCGGTAAGACATGAGGAATGACAAGAGATTCTTAATTCATCCCAAGCTTACAATAGGTAAGATGCTTTCGAATGATATCCTAAATTTTAAATTGATTCTAAATTTCAAAACGTTCTAATTGTGTTTTCAGAACAATAATATCATGTTAATTTAGTCATTTTGTGAACTTAATTATTAAGTGTTAAATGCTTACTCAAATCTAACATGAAATATATATAAAACTTGTGGATTAAATTGCAAGTATGCATGTATTATGTACTTAATACATGAAAATTTATATCAATGTGTTATAAAAAAAAAAAGCATAATTAAAATCTACGAGAGCTACTACTTTTGTTATAAATGTTTTATACAAGCTACTACACAACAAGGACATGTGCTTAATTTTTTATCCACGTGTTTTGAAATTTGAATATAAATTTAAAATTTGAGACACTATTTTAGGATATCTAAGGCAATTAAAGTAAAAGAGAAAGAAGGTAGCAACACTCTCTTGTGTAAGAGCTTGGGTCTAAATGCAAGAGGAACATGATAAATGCCAACTCAAGCATTGTATAGATATGTGTATATTGTAATAGATTGAGAGATGGATTCGGTAGATTGAAAATCATGCTTGACATCACCAACATTATTATTAAACATAATTTTTTTTAATAAAGGAAAAAAATCATATAAATTTGGGGTATTAAAAAATTTAAAAAAAAATAGGAGGAAGAAGTGCTGTCAGAAAGAAACAGACAATCATCTATATGAAAGTAGGGGCCAATTGGGTTAAGGGGAAAAAAATAATAAAAATAAAGATTGCCATATCATAATGCACCTAGACATATTTCCCAACAAACCAATGAAACCCAATTTCCCAACAAACCAATGAAACCCAAAATTCTAAGGGTATTGGTAAAAAATTATAAAATTTTGGGTAAAACTACTCCATACGCATGTATATTAAGAGTTAAATTATATTTTATCTTATTTATTAATAAATAAATAAATTAATTTCTATATATTAAATTAAAGAGTAAATTAATCTTTTATTAAAAAATTATTTATTTTTACTGTTAAAAATTAGTCTTTATATGTTAGAATGAGGCACTTGTGGCACTCCATATTTAACTAACTGTCTGATTATTCTATTAACTAATTTGCTAATTTTTTAGAGTAAATAGCATAAAATGCAATATGATTCTTAATACAAGAGCCTCCATTATACATTTACCAATATTGGGTTATGTTAAAATAACTCAAACTAAAATATTAATATTTGAGAGGAGCTAAAATGCATTTTTTCTATTATTAAAGTTTAAGAAAGATTAAAAATATAATTAAATCATTTAATCAAGAGACTTCACAAGATAAAATCTCAATTAAATTTAAAATAGACTAAATTTAACCTCTAAATGAAAGAATAACTCCCTCAATCTTATTTTCTCAATACACAAAACTTGAACCTGAGCTTATATATATATATATAACCCTATCCCATCTCTCAAATCCTCCATCATTTCTCTTTTGTTTGAGTGGGTGAAATGGTAAGCAATAAGCAAACAAAAAAAAAAAAAAAAAAAACCCTTCTAATAATGGAAGTGGGACGAGGCTATGGTTATTATCATTATTATTTTTTCTTTTACGTGTAATAATTCCCCTCCATTGAATTATATAAGGTTTTTAGAGGCCCACTTTCATTATTGAGGTGTCTACCAATAAGCCTACTGTCTTTATTATCTCTAACCCTTTTGCCTCAGCTTCTAAACCTAACTCGTTGGTTTTTGCCTTTTCCTTTAGGGTACTTACTCTATTTTCTTTCTTATTCTTTTTCCAAATGTTGTTAGTGCAAAGTCAAGCCAATATATATTTTTTGTTTTCTGGCAAAAATTTATGATGGATAGGTAGTATTTGTGTTGGACAATATGGGTTTATTTATTGGTGTACCAGTGATAAACAACTTGTGTTGCTTGCATTATTAAGCTTTGGATAACATTTTCCCCTGACCATTCAAACAAAAAATATATATATTATATTCGGTTTAATTATGATATTTATCTTATACTTTACGAAAGGAGTAAACAGAATCCTGACCTGTTAAAAGTAGAAAACTCGAATTTTATAAAGTAAGACAAATTACTGAATTAGGTCATTATATCCATGTTTAAGATTTCTATACATTAAATCATTTTGTTGTGTACCCATGTATTTGAAATCTTGTATCTCATCTTTAATATTCTTAACTAATAATTATAAAGAAAATGATACTCACCCAACAAAGGGAACTCAATGGAGTTGAGCTGGAAATTCACATGACAAAAATGATTTTCTTTTCACTAAGAAACTAAATAGTTTCTATTATAATAATCATATATACTAACTAAATGGGTTTCTTTTTAAAAAAAAAATTGAGAAAATTAAATTTAATTCTACTCTAATTATAGAGACCAACCTGGAAGTTTACTACTTCATTGATGTATTATAAAGGCAACCTTATACAAATAAATTTCTATTACTATTTGGACAGTTCATGTGAGAAAATGGAAAATATAGTTTTAATCATGACTTTTAAGCAACTCTACTTAAAGGCAACTTAGCTAGGGGTAAGTGTTTTAATTGTCTTTCAACATCCAATTAAAATTTTTATACAAATAAGTTCATTACATAAATTAAAAATATAACTAATTATATGGTTTAGTGATAACTTGTACCTGGATTCAAGTGTTAGTATATTGTTTAGGATCTGATTTTTGTGAAACCCTTTTCCTATCTTTATTTAGTTATAATTATATCAACAGTTTTAATAAAAATAATCATTACAAATACTGAATTAAATAAAATCTAGAGCCTATGACTTTGTCCTCCGTACAACAACTTGAACAGCCTAAGTCTCTAATTTCATCGAAACTTGAGTGGACAACGAAGAAGGTTCGAAATAAGGATCTTGATGGTTGGGGTCTTGGAGATGTTGTAATGGAGGATAAAAATCTTATAAGGAGTCGTTCAGTGAATACAAAGTGAAAATGAGATCTAAAGGAATACTGTTGGATGATGATGATTTTGAGATCAAGTAGATGTCAAGATCTCTTCAAATGGACCTTTTCCTGAGATTTTCTTCTCTGATCGTATTCATGAAATATTGGATCAAAGTATGGAACAAACTATTGTGGTGCGCTTGCTGGGGAGATCTATTGGGTATAGAGCGTTAGTTAATAGAACCCATGCCCTTTAGAAACACTGTGGAGACTTTCAAGTTGTTGACATAGAAAATGATTATTTCTTGGTAAAATTCTCGCAAAACCAATATTATTAATGCTTTGACGGAAGGTCCGTGGATGGTGTTTGGCTATTATTTGATTGTCCAACCATGAAGCCATATTTTTTCATGAAGGAGAAGTACCTTTCAAAAATTGTTGTTTGGATAAGATTATCAAGGCTCCTTGTCGCTATTATACCAAGAAGTTGTTAAGGGTCATTGCGGGTGTTCTTAGTCGAGTAGCCAAAGTGGATTACAACAGTAGAGAAAGGAGGCGAAGGAAGTTTGCTAGGTTTGCCATAGTTTTAAATTTTAACAAACCGCTTCAAGCATTTATAAGTATTGGTGGTTTTGACAGTATGTGGAATATGATGGTTACCATTGATCTATTATCACTATGGCTGTTATAGGCATGGCAATGAGAACTATCCTCAAGTTGATCGAAGGGAAGATGCACACGAATTCTACAAAAATAAACTAGCATAATCATCCACCATTAGAAGCTCTAGTGGAGGGAAAGAGTGCTTTTGGACTGTGGATATAGGTCATGGGGAGAAAACGACGGCCAACAAAGATGGGGATAAAGCCTAACAAAGAAAAGGCTCATGCTTCAAATAAGGTAACAATTAAGAAAATGAGATTTAATATCCTTGTTGATTTGGAGAGAGTGGAAACTTTGGGTGAAACGAATCATAGGAATACTAAAATCCAAGAGAAAACTGTGGGTATATAGAAAATGGTGTGGCAGGATGTTAAAGCAAAAAGGATTCAACAAGAACAAAAGAGAGGGATAAGCTCTAAGATAGCCTATGAAACTAATATGGTTGGGGATATTATGGTTGGGCAAGATAAGGATGTTAGACCAAGCAATGCCAGCCTAGTCGGTATGGGATCTTCTAGCCGAAGTGTTAATGTGAAGAACACTAGCTTTCCAAGGCCTTTCCATAAAGTGGTAAAAGTCATTGACTATGCTAGTGAAAAAGAAAGTCATCACCGTGAATCATGGGACACATAAAGAGAGCTTGAACAGTGTTAAAACAAAAGCACTATTGATGAAGGAAATAACAAAGAAAGGTTTAAAGGTTAGGAAAAAGGTCTATTAAAAACTCCAAGCAAGCCTTGTCTTAGCTGATTGGGTTGAATCGATGTCAAGAGAGTTGGTTAACTCGACAAAGACTCTTGGCCAAGGCCATAATGATTAAGTGGCTACGCAAGGTGATTTTTAAGTGGGTAATCTTGATGGGTTGGATGATCGGATTGGGGAACCAGATGTCGAGGTTTAGAGTCAGAATCGCGAGAGTAAATCTTGATAAGTGCTAAAAGTAACATGTTTTAACATCATTCTTAATGCATTTTTGGGTGATTATTCTATGTTAATATGAATGTTATGCTCCTAATCATTTTTCATGTTTTAATGCTTAATAGAGCACTTGAAAGCAAAAAGAGCAAAAAATGAGTGAAAACTATAGTGTTGGAACAAGCTGCATGAGCCACACGGGCTGAACCATTCCACAAGACCATACTACACATTTGTGTGACTTATACGGACGTGTGGTAGACTGTGTCGATTTCACGAAATTACGCAATGAATTATGGAAAATCACGATTTTTAGGTTTTTCGAGCATTCTAAAACATATATATGACAAAAATAAGAATATAAGAGTGAGCCATCAGAGAATATTCAAGAAAAAACTCGAAAAACTCCACTGAAGCTGATTTTGAACCAGATTTCCGTCAAGATTGAAGATTCTCAATTGATTTCTTAGGAAGTTATCATGAGTTTCATTGTTTTTTTCGGTTATACTATATCTTGGATGTTTTTATTCTCAAGAACGAACTAATTTTCTAAATACCTAGGGAGATGAATTATGTCGTTTGATTTATATTTATGCAATAAATACTTAGTTTCTTGTTCTCAATTATGTGTGCTTAATGCTTGGTTTAATATATCTAGATTATTGATCGATATTTGATGTGCTCAAATTGGTGGTTGAATAGACCCTGTTTAAGAGTAGATATTGCTTAATTGAGTGGAGTTGCATACAATCCTAAAAATAAGATTACATAAATCTATCAGATTAAAGTCAAATCTAATAGGAGAATCCATAATACGAGTTAATGCGATAATCAAGGTTTTAATTAGAAATAAATTTCAATTAATCAACCTAGCGTTAGTTGCTCTTATGCTCAAAAGAGATATTTGCATAATTTATGGATTTCTACAGATCAAGTTACTAAGCAAAGAAATTGTGTAATTTAGATTAATAGTGATAGATAAAATCTAGATGAAATCTTTCCTGGGTATTGTTTTGTTTATTGGTTGTTAATCGATAATTTTCTTGATTTATTCTTTTTCGTGTTCGTTAGTTAATTAATTTAGTTAATTTTAGTTTTAATCAATTACTCAAATTATTTGGTTAAATAATAGAAAGATAGTAATTACTAGTTCTATTAGTCTTCGTGGGAATGATATCTTTGTTCATAGTAGATATATTATTAATTGATATGTGCACTTGCCTTCGTCAAAATTTTAGTTAGTTCCGTAGACATCAAATCCCTAGGACCCATCGCTGATTGTGTTGTGGGCTCGCTTAAAGATATCCAGTAAGTTGATTGACTTTTGTCCCATTTCCGTTTATTTTATTTTTACATGCGGTTTAGTATTATTTTTTAAAACTGACAATGATATGTAAGCTCCAAGTTTGCGCCTATTTTATAAAGGGTTTTATAGGTTAATAAGCTAAATATTATTGTTTTAATGGAAACAAGAGTTAGTGGGTGGACAAAAAACAGATGATATCATTCAAAGAACAACATTCAACCATTCATTTCGAGTGGAAACGTTTGGTTTCTCGGGTGGGATATGGTTGCTTTGGAATAGTGATATTAAGATGGAAGTGGTCTCCTTATCTAGTCAATACATCCATTATTGATGTGCCAATATTGATTCATATTTAGATCCGGGAAACAAGTTGGTAAGCTACCCTTCCGTCTTCTTAGGGCATAGTTAGATGACCCTATTTTGTTGTGTTCCTAAAGGATGCTTGACGACTAGATGAAAGCATAGTAGAGAATGTTGGTAATTTTGTGTGTAAAGTGTATGAATGGAACAAAACTGTCTTTGGTCATATTGGCCAAAAGAAAAGAAAACTTCTAACAAGAATTAGAAGCATAGAGGAAAGAAAATTAAAAAATCACCATGTGACTTTCTTATGGATTTGGAAAACCAATTAAAGGATTGCTCTTTCAAGAGGGGTTTGTTGTAAGGAGGTTTTTTTAGAATATTGTCTGACTCTAATAGAGAGAGACTACAACTTTCGGTTACTAATAATGAGGTCTGAGGTGTTGTATTAGAGATGGCGTCGTGGAAAGCTCTTAGTGTAGATGAGATTCATACAATTTTTTATTAGAGGAATTAGGATGTGGTAGGAGATAATGTGTGTGATTTTGTTTGGAATGTTTTTAATGGGGAAAAGCTTGGTGAGTAGCTTAACCATAATTTGCTTGTTTGATCCCGGAGGTGAAAGATCTCAAATCTTTATTCCAATTTTGCCCATTCAGTCTCTGTACAGTTTGTACGAGCCCAAATTTGCCCGAGCCTAGTGTCTATTAAACTAAATTGAAAAACCAAAAAAATAATAATATAAAAAGTCCTTTTTTTTAAAGTCCATTACACAAAAAGTTTAGCCCAAAACCCAATTACAAGCCCAAATAACTACCTAAAAGCCCTACCAGCCCATTACCTAAACCAAAACACAAAAAAAACCTAACCCTAAAACAGCCATACGCCGCAGCCCCATATGCATGCCTCATGTGCAGCAACCCAACCTCCAGCATGTCTCCGTATGCCCCACGCCGAGTGCCACATACAACCACGCCACAACTAGCCCCATACCTCCGTACCTGCACAAAGAGAGGACAAACGACAGCAAAGCAGAGAAAAGCTGATCGCTGAAACCAGAGCTTTAAAATCTATAAATAGAATGATCAAACCTGGAAACTAACTCTGACAACGACTTAAGACAAGTGTACCTATCGAACAGTAGTATAGCTTAGGCAAGACCGGATTATCGAACCCAAAGGAACTAAAAGTACTAATACTCACTTTCTTTTTATTATTTAGCCTTAAAAACAGAGTGAAGTTGTTTTAAACTAAATTGACGACGACTAAGCTAAGGACATAAAGATAAAAAGAACAACTTGGAAAATAACTTGGAGAAAAAATCAGTTGATTACAATGATACCCTCAGGAAGAATCCACCTAGACTTCACTTGTTATCTAACGACGACTAAGCTAAGGACATAAAGAGATAAAAAGAACAACTTGGAAAATAACTTGGAGAAAAACTTCACTCAACCCTAAACCATATGATTGATTACAATGATACCTAACCCTAGGTTAATTAGTAAGAATCCACCTGGAGACTTCACTTGTTATCTAACTATGGTTTCTTTAAATCTTCGCTCGGTTTTCAAACCATATGATTTCTTTACTTAGCTTGATCTTCGTAGGACTCCTTTATTTCGTTTTTGTTATCATTTTCCATTGATTTCTTTTATCTTTAATCATCTCTGTCTTGGCTTTGTTTACGAACCTATATTAAACCCTCCTGCTCGATCGTTATTGTTCTTATTGTCTTTAGGTTTTAATTCTTTTCTTTATCGATTAATGTATCCCCGTAAGTGTGTTTTAATTTTGTGATTGATTTTGTGTATTTTCTTACTTACGTTCTTTAGTGTTGAATGCTTTTCTTGCGTCTTTTATCTTAGCGTCGTGCGAATAACGTAGAAGAGTGGCGGAAAAGGGTAAAGAAAAGGGTGTCTAAACCTAGGTTAATTAGTGGAACTCTCGTTCACTTATAATAGCCCGATGCCCGTTGTTTGAGAATAGTAGTAAATCGATTGATGGCGGTTGGACGGAGTTCATCAAAAGTGAGGATCAATATCCTAATACCCCGAGGCGGTGGTGAAGTTTGTCGATAGAAATGGGACTGAAAGCTTATGCTTTTTGAAGTATGAGAGACTTCCCGAGTTTTGTTTTAACTGTGGAATTATTGGGCATAAGGTGGAAAGCTGTTTGGAGAAGAAAGGTCCAGAGGGGGACAAGAAAACAGATCTTCAATATGGTAACTGGCTGAGAGCCATGGTTACTCCTCCGATTCAAAATAAGGGTAACTGGCAAAATGGCATTGAGGTGCTATCAACAAAATCCTCATCGGATGTGGATAAAGATGGGAGCAAATCTGAATCAAGGGAGGAAAGCGGTTCTATCATTCTAAAGGGTAAAGAAAAAAGGGGAGAAGAGGAAATCATGTCTGCCTCTCCAGAAGAAAGGAGGCTTCACAAATTTATGCAAGATGGAATGGACAGGTTTAAAAGTAAAAGAAGGAGATCGAAGGCACAATACGGAGAGAGCTTGGAAGAGAGTCCAGCTAAACAAGCAAAGAGAAGAATGATGGAATTCACATCCCCTAGTAAGGCGGTGGCTGGCGACCAGCCCCGCCAGGAGCCATGAAGATATTATGCTGAAACTATCGAGGGTTGGGGAACCCTGCGACAGTTCGTGAACCGAAGCAACTTATCGTTGCTAACACCCCTGATGTTGTTTTTGTTTGTGAAACGAAGATTAAGGATAACAATGCTTCGAGGGTTAGTTCGCAGTGTAGGATGAGTGGCTGTCTGGCGGTTAGTTCGGATGGCAAAAGTGGCGGTTGATTCTCATGTGGAAGGAAGAGGTCAATGGATTCCCATATCCTATCTTTTTCTTTTTTGTATGGAGGCTCTCTCTCGAATGCTTTTGGAAGCTCAAAATAATAATACTATCAAGGGCATTCGGGCTAGTAGGGAGGCCAAGGATAGGTTAAATTGGTCTAAACGTTTGCTATCGAGGCGGAAAAAGATCACCGGCGGTTACGGTGGGGTTGTGGTGACAACAACGAGCTAATCTAGCAAAATCTACTCGTAGGTTTCGGTCCTCACCGTATATACCTATCTCTAGGCGTGCTTTACCTACGATCAACTCCGCTCAATCATGTTAGATCTACTCTTAGAAAGGGATGGAAAAACCGAGCACAGGGAGGTAAAATTAATTTCGACGCATCGGCGGAAAGTATCGGTTTTGCTATTCCTCTTAGGTTCTCCACCTAAGCACATTTTCGATCAATTTGGATTAAGTAACATAATTAAGAACAAACTAAGTAATTATCATATAATTTAGAAATCAAATAACAAGATTCATCTAGGTTTCATCCCTTTCGGTATCTGAAGGGTTTAGTTCATAACTTTAAAATAAAACATCTCAAGAGAAAAGATAAAACAAAACATAAGAAATCCCTAAAACCTCTTGCAGGAATTGAAGGAGAGATTCGCCGTCTTGAGTAGAATTCCGGCTTCTTGAGATGGATCAACTGGCTATCTTTGAGTAATTCCCTAAATTGACTGCTTTGGCTTCGGCTCTTTGGCCTAGCTCACCCCCGCGTTTCGGCTTCTACCGAACTCCCCTTGCAAGTTCATCTTGGGTGTTTATATAGACTTTGTGATGCCTTGCTTGACCCTTAAGTATCCTAATTTAAGTAGAATTCCTACTAAGGTGTTTGAATAGGCTTTGGAATGTATTTCTTTGCCTCCAAGCATCCTTTCTCGAGTAGAATTCCTCTTCCCCAAGGCAGGGGCACGGCCATGGTACACGCCCGTGTAAATCGTTTTCAGGCCGTGTCTCGATTTTGTCAATTGGGGCACGGCCGTGTAAATCGTGGCATGGCCGTGTCTTAGTTAATTGTCGAGGCATGGTCGTGTGGCTTGAAGTCCAGGCCGTGTCGATTTCCACTTCAACCCAAATTGGCCCGTTTTAAGCCCGTTTCTCGTTCTTTTCGTCATTGGGTGCTTTCATAAGTATAAAATATGAAAAGAAATGATTAAGAGCACCTTTTTACATAAATCAAGGGCTAAATCATCCAAAAGCATACTAAATGTGGGCCTAAAATATGTTACTTTTATGGTTTATCAATAGCAAATAGAAATGTATCTTTTTTCTTAGCTTTTTCGGCTATAAAACCGAATCGAAATTCTTGTAATTTTTTTACCTATTGTTTATGAACACAAAAAAAAGGAGAAGTTTGAAATAAACACAGCAAATTGATAGAAAAAGGTTGCATTTTTTTTTATTTTCGGTTGCGTTTCGTTTCGTTGCTTTTTATATATTTTCATTCACGTTTCTGTTTTGCTTTTGAAAATCAAAAGAGAAAGGGAGAGGAAACTTACGTCGATCGATGACCGTTCTCCGTCTAGGCCAAGTTGAAAAAGGAGAAGGAACACCTGTTCCTTTATTGCTCCGCCGATTTTGGCCACATTTTAGGAGTGCTCGGTCTTAGATCTACTCTCAAGAGGTGTTTGGCTTTGAAAAAGTCTAAAAAAAATGGCCCAATGTTGCTTGTCTCTGGCCACCACCTACGGCGGAGTCACGGCGTAGATTGGCCCGAATCCTTGGCCCAAGAACGGACGGGTAGAGGGCATAGAAGTTGAGAGAAAAAAAGACCCTCTTTTAGAAACAACAGTTGAAATGATTTCAAAAAAAAATATTTAAATAGTAAAAGAAAATGACGTCATTTGAAGAAGAGAAGACCCACGCGTCAACCCGACCCATGTACTGGGTCCGCGTGTTTATGCTTTAAAGGGCAATTTACGCATACAGTCCCTCCATCTTTGTTGCACCGTTCAATCGAGACCTGTTT
Source organism: Gossypium rotundifolium (assembly GCA_025506655.1). NCBI lineage: Eukaryota > Viridiplantae > Streptophyta > Magnoliopsida > Malvales > Malvaceae > Gossypium > Gossypium rotundifolium. Next base: position 136,739,206 of record CP106723.1, on the reverse strand, counting down.
CATTTTCCCTTTAATTACATTTGCTACTTATAATTTTATTCCTATTCCGATTTAACCCTGTTAATATATTACTTATTTTCTCATGCCATTATTTTATGTACGAAACTTTATTTATTTTAACTCATTCTAAGTATTGCCATTTTAAGTTTTTTCAGTTCATTTATTTTAAATTGTTTTATTTATTTATTTCAACTTTTCCTTATTATTTTCAAACTATTTATTAGTACAAATCCTTTTTTATATATATATATATATACTTAAAATCATTTATTTTAATTTCTCATATCTTGTTGTTTCTAAAATTTTTCATACACATCATTTATTTTCTATTATTACATGCTACCCATGTTGATTTTATTTTTACAAATTGTTTTGGACTTATTATATATTATGTTAAATTATTTTATGTATATATTTTCTTATGAATCTATTCATGTGTATAATTTATTTCTTTTAAAGATTTTATTTCATTATATTTTGGTTTATTTCAAACACCTCCCTATATTATTATATATATATATATATATATTATTTATATTATGTTTCATTTTATATATATTATCAATTTCGAATCAACACGTTTTGGTTAAATTATTTTGTATATAATTTATTTAAATTTCCTATTGTAATTTTCTTTTGAACTCGTTTATGTGGTATTATGTTTGCTTTTAATTTGCTTTGAATTTCTTTTGGAATTGTTTTTAATTCATAAGATTTTGAATATTATCGTTAGCATTTGCATAATGTTGATGTGAGATCATTTCTATTGTGCATATTTTAATGTGTTCTTTCATATGAAATTATTTGTTTTATAACATCATTGCCATGTACTATTATTCCATGCTTGCAACTATACTTCATTTTTATCATTGCATTGTAATCGAGATTTCCAACTTACTTGTTCAAATGTTTTTTTTATCCAAACAAACCAAATAAATACTTTATAAGTTGATTTTAAAATCGCCCATTTGAAAATTTCTCAAAACAAGGCAATATTTCGTGTTTGAAAATTCAAGAAATCGTGCCCTAACGTGCTGGGTAGAGGTTTTCCGTTTAACCAAATAACCAAATATCCTTTTAAAATTTTGTCCATGTTTTCTAAAAAACAAGGCAATATTTCGTGTTTGGAAATCTGAGAAATCGTACCCTACCGTGCTGGGTTTCGGTTTTTTGTTTGTCCAAATAATTGAATATCCTTATAAAGATCTCGATGCATGAACTTTGGAAATCATGAGAGGATCTTGGCATCGAGGGTTTGAAACATCATATCCTAACGTGCTAGATGTGATATTTTATTTCTACGGAACAAGAGAATCTCAATATCCAATTCAAGTTATTTAAATTTTTTTAAAACGGGATTGTATTTTAAAATCGTTTCAAATTTTTGGCATTAGGACATTAATTAATCAATTCGGTACTAATTTTGGGCGTTGCAAGGGTGCTAATCCTTCCTATTGAGTAATCGACTCCGAACCTATTTTTTCTTGAAATTTGTAGACCAAAATTGAATTTTTTTAAATAAAAAAAATGTTTTATAGGTGATCCGATCACACCTAAACAATAAGGACTAGTGGCGACTCCATGTTTCATTTTAAAGTCGACCCCTTTTTTAAACATAAAAAATGGTTTCGACACAGTTTTGTATAAAATTGTCACTAAGGTTATAGTTAACAGGTTAAAGCCACTAATGCCAATGTGGGTTCTCCCTAATCAACCAAGTTTAGTACCAGGCAAGTGTTTAACAAACAATATTATTATAGCGTAAGAAATTATTCACTCTATGTGTAAAAAATCCAATAAAAAAGGGTTGATGGCTGTTAAAATTGATTTAGAGAAGACTTATGACATGCTCGATTGGGAATTCATTAAAGGCACTTTGTCAGATATTGGGCTTCCCACTTGGTTGATACATGTTATCATGCACTGTGTTACCTTTTCAACTATGCAAGTTATTTGGAATGGAGAGCTAACTGAAGTTTTTACACTCGCTCGAGGTATCCGTCAATGAAAGCCTCTTTGTCCTTATCTATTTGTTCTTTGTATGAAGAGACCAGTTCAATTGATTACTAAAGAAAAAAAGAATCAGTACTGGAAGCCTTTTAAGCTTGTGTGGAATGGGCTGAGTATCTCTCACTTGTTCTTTGCATATGATCTTATCTTATTCTCAAAGGTGTCAATTGAGTAGGTGGAAATTATGAGGAGAGCATTAAATATATTTTATGCTAGTTTAGGACATCAGGTGAGTGCGCAAAAGACACAAATTTTTCTAAAAATGTCGCTCACCATCTTTGAGAGGCTATTAGTTATGGCCTTGGGTATTCACAAGTTGAAGATTTGGGAAAGTACCTTGGTGTCCTTTTGCTTCTTCAGTAAATTATTCAAAACATGCGGTAAAAACTGACTGCTTGGAAGGCGAAAATGCTCTTCTTAGCTGGTCATATTACCCTTGCTTAGGTAGTACTAACGACAATTCTGGTGTATGCAATGCAATCTATGGTTATTCCTCAAGGTGTTTGCCATAAGATCGAGAGAATTATATGGAGGTTTGTATGGAATCATGCTAAGGAAAGAAGAGGAACACACTTTGTAAGTTGGGAAGATTTGTGTAAAAATACAAGATAATGAGGTGTTGGCTTTAAAAAGATAATGCCGAAATAATGTCTTTGTAACAGCCCGGTTTTAGCTAAATCAGAACAATGGTTTTGGAACCACAAATTTGATGTCAAAAAATTATTTTAATATTATTTTATGTGTTTACAGCGTTATAGCATGTATGTTTGAAAATTTCGTGAGCTAATTTTATCGTTTAATTGCTTAATTTGAGAAAAAAGACTAAATCGCGTAAAATATAAAAGTTACATTCTATTTGGTAAAGGTGTTTGATAGCCATGGTTTATTAAATTAAAAGTCTTTATGATGATATTATACCATTGGTAGTGCTAATGGACATATATGGACATTTAATGAATGTTTTAAATGGTTTTTCAATAAGGTTATAATGGTAATTAGTATAATTATTATGTGTTAATTAAAATAAAGTCAATTTTAAGCTTTATTCTCATCTTCTTGGCCGAATGTGAAAAGAAGAATAAGCCATTCTTAGGGTTTAAATTTTTGGCTTGTAACAGTCCGGTTTATACCCTAGTCGGAACAGTGGTTTTGGGACCACAAATCCGAGTCTGTATAATATTTTAATATTTTTTTATTTGTCATTGATATGTGACTAAGCATGTGTTTAAATTACGTAAGCTAATTAGTCCGTTTGAATGTTTAATTTGAGCAAAGGATTAAATTGCATTGATTATGAAAGTTGCTTGCTATTTGTGAAAGTATCAATGTGTTGTGGCTTTATTAAGGTGGAGGCCTTATATTGTTATTATTCCAAATTATAGATAGTGGATGGATAAGGTCTTAAATGCCCATATTGTATAATTGTTTTAATTATATGAATGGAGGCCATTTTGGTAATTGGATTATTAATATTAGATTAAGAAACAAAAAGATGAGTGTTCATCTTTTATTTTCTCTTCTTTTAACCGAAAATCACCAAAGAAAGAAAAGAAAATACAAGCTAGGGCATTCGACACTCTTTAAGCTTGATTAAGGTAAGTTTTGACTTCGATTTTCGATAATTTTTACGTTTTTGTAATCGTTGCTTTGAAAGCTACAAAACCCATGCCTGAATTTTGTGTTTTGATGATGTATGTGAAATATTCCATTGATGATTTTACAAGCTTTGTGATGTTTGAGGATAATATATGAAAGATTTGAGCTAGATGAACATGTTATGTTCTTGAAGATTTGATGAATTTAGCTAAATAGGGCTAAAATGTGAAAATGTTATTTTAGAGGACTAATTTGTGAATTTTATGAAATATGTGGACTTATATAGTCCCTAGAGAGGTTCGACCAAGCATTTGTGTGTGAGAGTTTTGTGAATTTGATGTTTTGAGTAAAATGGACTAAATTGATAAAATGTGCAAATGTGAGGGCTAAGTTGAAAATAGCCTTAAATATATATGTATGGATTGAATTGAATGAAATAGTGAATAAAAGGGTTAATTCTGAATATGTTTAGATTAAGAATCAAGGAAAAGCAGATTTAGATCATGGAAAGCGAAAATATGAGAAGTATTTTTTGTTTAGTTAAACCGAACACGAGGTAAGTCACTATGCAAATAAACTTATCTATATTGATTTGAATATATGTATCCATATGTCTATCGATGAAAATGAATGAGTATGAGATGCTAAGTGCGTAAATTTTGAAATAAGTTCGATATAGTGATAAAGCCGAGAAGTCCGTCTGAACCTAGGAATAGATAGGATTAGCCATGTCATGACATAGGTATCATTCTATCTTATCATGTAAGACCACGTCCGGACGTTGGCGTTGATTTGAAATTTTGTAAGACCTAAATGCGGGATGTAGGCATAGATATGAATTCTATGTAAAAGACCTCGTCTGGGATATAGGCATCGATATAAACTTTATGAGTAAGACCATGTCTCGGACATCGGCATCATATTGACTCGTGTAAGACCACGTCTGGGACGTTGGCATCGTTATGATCTATACGTTTAAGACCCTATCTGGGACAGTGGCATCGATATACGAGTGCATGTAAGACTTCGTCCGAGACGTTGGCATTGTACTACTATTCCGAGCTCTCTGATCATCCTACTAGATTCCTAAGGGTTCAACGGCAAGATTATGATATGAATGTCAAATCCGAGCTATGAACAATTATGTGATATTAAGTTCGGTTCAGGTACATTGTCTATACATTATTTGTGTATGTAAGGTAAGTATCTAAGTGATCTTACTATGGTGATAAGTACATGGAAATTGTGATATGATAAGAGTTGTTTTGGCTAGATGAGCTATGTGTTCATATGATTCTTGAATGGTGAAAATGGCTAATGTGGTTAAAAGTGTATGAACTAAAACAAATATGTGAACGATTGCCAAGTGATTGATATATGCTTTTCATACCAAGTTTATATGTATATGACTTACTAAGCTTTTGCAAAGCTTACTCTGTGTGTGTATTTTCTCTGTTTTATAGGTCGTCAAAGCTACTGAAGGCTCAGGATGGTCAAGGGTCGTCATCACACTATAAAAACTTATTTTGGTACCCTTTTGAAAATGTATATGGCTAATTATGGCATGTATAGGCTAGATAGGTGTATATGTTTATGAAGTGAGCATGGCCATGTGTATTGGCAAGTTTTTGAGTTGATAAATGTTTGAATTAAATGAGTTAATTTTGAATACATATACATCAAGAAAGAAATAATTTGAATTTATATCGAGGGAAAGCAAGGTTATTGAGTAGTCGATCCAATCAGTCAATTCCGAATACGAGGTAAGTTCGTATATGGTAATTTCATTATAAATATATATTAAATGCTTTGATATCGAATAAACTGTGCTTATGAGATACGGATAATGTTTGAATTATGAATATGACTCTACAGATATGTTCGACGATGAAATTGAAAAGTGTAAATTCTCGGTTTAACCTTAGGAATAGTATAGGATGCTAGTGACATGTCATTAGGTTATTGTGTTGGCTTTGGGCCATGATATCGGCACTACTGGTGCGAGTGATACCTTGATTTGGCTACAGGCCATGGTATAGGTATTTTGGAAATGAGTTACCTTGATTTGGCTACGGGCCATGGTATAGATACTCCAGGATAAGTTACCTTGATTTGGCTTCGGGCCATAGTATAGGTACTTATCGATTAAGATCTTTGAGTATCTAACTTTTATTTCGAATGGTTCAATAGTTAAATGAATGATATGGTTGAGAAAGAGGTTAGTACGAGGCGACACAGGTACGTACAGAACCTATTGAGTATTAAATAGGAAAAGTTCGATGAAATAGTATTTGATCATGTTTTGAGACATGAGAAAGGTTTGTAGTTAATGTGTATATGGTGATGTTATGTAAAATTTGTTGATTTGTATTTATTTGATGAATTAAGTTATTCACATACGAGCTTACTAAGTTATGAAGCTTACTTTATGTTATTTTTCTATGTTTTATAGTGAAACAAGGCTAGTTAGGATCCGGGAGTCGTCAGGAACATCATCGCACTATCAAACATCTAATTGGTACTTGTGAGTTGTATAAATATGGTATATGGCATGTATAGGCTACTTGTGGTATTTTAGTTGTGAATATAACCATGAGAGTTGGCTTGTAAATGATGTTAATATGGTTGTGTATTTAGCTATTAGAAATGGCTTGTAAATGTATATGTTTTGGTTGTATATATATAGCCATGAGTGATGGCTTGTTTTGGCATGTTTAGTATGAAAATGGTTATGGTTTTATAATTGCAAATGGTTAATTAATTTATGGAGTTTAATGCTTGAGAAATGCTTTGGTGAAGTATGATTTTAGAAGTTGAGTTGATAAGTATTTGAATAGGTAATTGGCATTAATTTGAGTATTGAATTTGGTTGAAATGGATATGGTATGAATTATGCTTTTGGTTGATGATTTTGGATGCTTATTGTATGATGAAATGGTACCATTTTGGTTGTTTAGGTGAGCATGAGTAAGGGTGGCAAATTGGCCTTGCAAATGGCTTATTTTTGTCCACACGGGCAGAGACATAGGCTAGTGTCTCTCAACCGTGTGCGACACACGATCATGCTACACGGCCGTGTGTCCTTTGGTATTGAAATTGAATTAAAGTCAATATGCTCCATATGGCTTCACACACGGCGTGTGATTGGTCGTGTTGCACAAGTCAGTATACCCCTCTAAATGGCACGCGACCTAACACACGAGCGTGTGACTTGGCCGTGTTGCATAAGTCAGTATACCCTACAGGTTTTGCACAGCCTAGTACACGGCCTAGCACACGGGCGTGTGAGGCCAATTCGAAAGGCATACGGGTGTGTGGTCGGTCGTGTGACCCAAGTCAGTATATATGCCCTATTTCCACACAGGCGTGTCTAAAACCGTGTGAGGCACTCGGCCTGCTTACACGGGCGTGTGACCCCTGAATGATTGAAAAATTTCTAAGTTTTCCAAGAATTTTGTATATTATCGGTTTAGTCCCGAACCACTTCTAAAGCATATTTAAGGCCTCGTAGGCCCTTATAAGGGACAATGTGATTGTGTTGAATGGTATTTGAGTACGAATGTATAAATGTATAAGTATTGTATGTTAAATGATATGTATTGATCGATAATACCTCGTAACCCTACTTTGGTGACAGATACGGGTTAGGGGTGTTACAGTTTTCCTTATGAAGATCAGATTTGATTTGAATAATAAATTGGACTAGTTATGGGTACAAGTGTTGAAGACAAAATATAAATGGCAATGAGTAATCCCAACATCTTTGAATCTTTATAATGTTTTTCATCTTCGGTGAGGGTTGTGTGAAGTCTAGGATGAGCTTAGGAGTGGAATTTTTTGGAATGTATAAAGTGACACGAAGGTGGATTTTTGGCGTGATGATTAGCTTTAGGATTGTGGACCTTTGATTGATAATTACACCCAGTTATAGGAAGTTTCTAATGACCATGTTGATTATAACTATGGTGACATTAGAGGGAGATTGAAGATGGACAAAGTTAGAGCATTTGACCTTACCAAGTACAATATTGTGTATTGCAACTCATAAACCTCTGGACCTTAACGATATAGTGGATTTTCTAAGCTAGATGTTTGATTCTATGAGGCGTTTTTCAGTGAAGTCAGCCAATGCATTTTTTACTCGTACGATTGATGTTACGATGGACAAGACATGGGAGTTAATTTGGCATTTTCTTGGGTCGCAGAGATTCAAGTATTCCTCTGACTGGTAGTGTCAAACAAGTTGCTCAAAAATGAGCGCCGAGTGCAACGAAATATAGTTGTGTATGCACATTTGATTTTTGTAGGGATTCCATAAATAGTATTAGCCATATTTTAAGACATTGTACACTAGCTAAAGCAATTTGAGAACAAGTTGTGAAAGTGGAGATGATGCATAAATTCTTGAGGTTGGATATGAAGGAGTAGATTCGGGTTAATCATTCAAACCCATCATATTATGCATGTGATGCTAGAGGTTGGAGTTTTCTCTTCGAAACCATTTGTTGGAACCTGTGGGGTCAAAGGAACAAGTACGTATTGGATGTCAACTTTATTGAAAAGGAAAGCGTATTGGCAAAAAGTGTGAGAATGTGAGATTTTTATTATTCAATGCAACAAATGAAATACCAACTTAGTCCTAGTAGGAGAAGTGGTGTCTGCAAGTTTGTTAAATGGGAAAATCGAAAAATGGGTGGTACAAAGTTAACACCTACGGTGCACCTAAAGGTGATGATGTTACAGCTACAGCAGGTAGGGTAAATCCAAGACCATGAAGGATGTTGGCTATTGGGTTTCTACAGGAATATTGGTCGATGTTCTATTGTAGAAGCAGAGCTATGGGACGCATTAGATGGCCTCAAAGCTTGTATGGGATATTGGTCTACGTCATATTATTCTCGAAATAGACAATTTAATTGTGACTTAGTTGATTTGGAATAGGTCATTAGCTCAGCATCACTCAACGATTCTTCGTGCTATTATTATGATTACAACAACCTTGGGACGTCAAAGTGTAGCATACGTATAAAGAAAAAGAAGTGCTAAACCATGTTCTTAATGAGAGCAAAAAGTATACGTGTATTTTCTCTAAATACAAAATAAATACTATACAAGAAGAAAAAAATCATTTTTTAAAGTGGCATCACCAATGTCTTAGGCGGCATTGATTTAAATTTTAAAAAAATTGCAGCAACACATCTCACTGGCTAAGTTGATTGGCATAGGAATGACATTACTCTCCCCAAAGACACATTTCAGCTTTAGTTAAAGTGTTGTTATATGTGCCCTGAGTTGCCTTCACCATTGCTTGGTAAAAGAAGCTTTGCGTACGTTCTAAATAACCACGTTGTATTGGTGAAAGCTAGCTTTGGTTTCTGCTGTGACTAACCTTTTTTTTTTTTATAATAGTAATTTAAAAAAAAATCAAATCAGTACCGCATGAGATATTGGCTGCATTACCTTAAAAATGAATTTTTTTCTTCTTGTATGGTATTTATTCTGTATATAGGAAAAATATTTGTATATTTTTTGGTGTCGTCTAACACATTAGCAGCACTACTTAAAAAATATTTTTTTCCCTAATAATGATTAATAGATGAGTATATAGAGTTTAAGATGGTGTCGCCTGACACATTGGCGACATCGTAAAACACTATAAAAAAATTTTATTTTCGTAAATAATCTATGACATATTTAAACTTTTTTTATATTATTTTGATAAAAAAACCTAAATTTTAAATTATTTGTCTTATTAGGCACTTTTTAACCTTTTCTATTCAATACAATACATTATCTAATTATCTAAGAAAATAAACCACATTGTTTGGTTGAAATTTGGAAATAATTATTATTTTTATTTTAAAAAGGTGAAATTATAATTATGTTAATGATAATGCTCTAATCAAAATCTGCATAAGTCATCTTCTTTCTTTAATGAAATTATTGGTAAAACAGTGATTTATCATAAATATATACTTTTGTTTGCGAAATGGGTGAGCATTGTTTTACTATATATATATATATATATATATTAATTAATTGAGTTAGTATTACCAATAAATCGAACATCAATTTAATTAGGTAATAGTTAAAATATTAATTGGGTTAGAGGGTGCAGATAGCCCCCAAATGGAAATTATCTTTATAATCCCTTTAAGAATTGTAGAGTTTTAAGTTAATTGAATGGTAAATTTATATTTCAACTCCTCCTAGAATTTAAAATTCAATTAAGGCCTATCGAAAATAAAAAGTTATAGTTTAATTCCTTGAAAATTGTAAAATTTTATGTTAATAAAATAATAAAATTACATTTTAACTCTATAAAAATTTATAATTCAAATTCAACCTCTCCAAAATTTTAATTTCGCCCTCAATCTTGACATAATAAGATTTTAACCTAAAATATTATAATTATAAACATCATTATATTATCATTTCAAGCAAAATCTCGTTATCTTTTATATATTTTTTATAAATATTTATTTTACAAGATTTTATTTTTTACTCCCATAGTAAGTCTACCCAAATTTAGTATTAATAAAAGAATAAAATCGATGTTGTTTAAAGATTGAATTTATGATGATGTCACTCTACTCGTAATTTAATCAAATTATTAGGATTTTTTAAAAAATTAATTTTTACCAAAACTATTTCAAGAATAGAATCTTCACTAAACTACATTAATATGAAATATTATGTCTTAAAATAATTTTTTAAAATAATCAAAACCTAAACAAATGTGAGACTAACCTAATCAAAACCTAAAATAAAATTATTTATATTTATATTTTTTATTTTTTGGTTGAATTACAGTAACATCACTAGCGTAACTTGAACTCAAGCCACACTTAGATGCAGGGGCGAAGCCAAAACAATTTTGTAGGGGGACCGGATGAAATTTTTATTTTTTATAGTCTATATCTTTATAATTTTTAAAAGAATAAATTAATTTTTTATAATTTTAGGGGTAAAGTATAATTTTACCTTTACTAATTTAAAATTTTTAAAAAATTTTAATGACCTAAATAGTAATTTTACATTTTAGGGGGGCCAGGGTCCTGCTAGCCCCTCTTAGATTCGCCCTTGCCTGGACGAAAAAAACCCTGACTATTGGGACAACAACAGGATTCTCTTATTCTTTATTTTTTATTATTTTTTTGAACACAAAATAATAACAAAACCAAAAAAAACAACAAATAAATTAAACCCACATAAATAAATGTAGTATACTCAAGATTCTAGACATAAAAAGTGAAATTAACATTAGAAAAAAAGAGAGAATAAATTAAATCCACATGCATTTCTATATATATATATATATATATAGCTTATATAAATAGAAAGTTAACGATGAACTAGACCTCCACGTTTCGCAACAATTTACCTTAAACAAAAATATTTAAATAATATAAAGTAGCACTTGAGAAACAGTAAAATATATTATATTATAATCATCATAATAGCTAATTATTTTATTGTATTTAATTAAGAAAATTAATGTCATTGGCCCTTCATGTCTACTTGCTATAAATGGGAAACAATCAAATCCCAATACTAATATTTTAATTATTGAGTATTTTATAACAAAGTTTTGGGATTTCCCATGGAATCCTATGAGATTTGAGATAATGGGGTCCCTGGATTTTTGTACATATTTATATACTTATAATTATCCAAAAAAATTAGTTTCATAGGATTTTAATTTTTTTTTATTGAGGACAGGTGGTTTCAAGATCCTACAAGTCTCCCCCCCATCCATCCATCAATCAAGAGTACCTCTGATTTTTTATTCGGTTTTTCAACTATGTAGATGTCCTCCCATTATTGTTTCAATTTTAAATTAGTCATCCACTTCTAAAATATTATAATAGTTTAAGATTTATGGATCAGATTATATATATGTGTATATTCGATATATGTACAAAAACCCATATTTTATTCTATGAATTTTTTTTTTTTTTTATTGTAATAGTCATTGATATTAAATTTTTATTTTCTCAGATCTAAACCCAAAAGAAAATGCCAAAAAAAGAACCCATATATATATATACAACAAAGATAGAAGGAACAAAGAGTAGAAACCAAGAAAATCGCTTCGGAAATGAAAGAAAAGTGATGAATGTTTAGTCTCTTCTTCTCATTATGGGTTTTTATTTTCAAAATATTTTGTGGAATTTTTTTTAATCTTTGATTTTTTTTTTTTAAAATGTGGTAGGAAATTGGAAATGTAGGAAAGAAACATATAGTTGAGGAGAAGAAATTAGGGTTTTTTTATTTTTTTTAAATAGATCAATTTGATAAAAAAATTAAGGACCAAAGTGATCAAATAGTCAAGTGTTAGGGACTATTTTTGGTATTATGCCAAAAAAATAAGTACATTTTCTAAAACAGATTATATCAAATATGATTTCTTTTGGGATATGATATCTGAAGCCCCCACGTTGTCCTATCATTTTATTCTTTACGTGGTTTCATTCCAATAATTAATCAATAAACTTTAAATATTAATTTTGTTTTTGTACTATTTTTTCGAAAATTGGGCAAAGGTGTCTGCTGAGAAAAAAAATTATTTCTAATTTTTTAAAGAAAATGTTGACCAATATATATGTTTTATTTATTTAAAATTAACCTTTTTTTCTATTTTTTAATCAAAATATACAAGTGGGAATAGTGGTGTTAAGCGATGATGTGTTAAATAAAACTTAATTAGATTTTTCCCAAATAATAAAAAATTATAAAGAAGAAGATTGTGATTAAAACATATAAAATTAGACAATTTGGTGGGAATTAATTTGTCAAATTGCCTCGTTGCAATTAGCAAGTTACTCCTTCAAGTCAAGTGTTTTTGATGAATTTGCACTTAAAAGTGAACATGTTTATTTCATAACGAAAATGACACTATATCTAAAACTATCAATATCAATGATCGGAGTTTTTAGATTTTACAAGTAGGTCAAAAGGTTAATAAATGTCCTATAAGAGTATAGTCTAATATAAATTATTGAAATTGAAAACTTTATATATAATTATATTGAATTAAAGTAGAGGTGAGTAGGTAGGGCAATGTTGTTGAAAGAGAAACGAACAAATCAGTTGAATCAAGAATTGAAAGTTTGATTGGTTCAACCGATAACATATAATTAGAAATAGTTAAAACCGTTTCAAATTAATAAACATCAAAAACTAGTAATCGAAAAACCAATTAAAATATAGAAAAAATAGATTTTTGGGTTTTATTTTTTGTAAATGTTGTTAAAACATTAATTATTTTATGTCATTGTTACAACATGGGTTTCATAGAAATTACTGAAAAGTTTGATAAGAATAAATCATTGTGTTTTACATTTGGTATCGAGTTTAACTTTAAATATATTTGAAGGATTTTAAAGCTATGAAGAAATGTAATTCTATTTCACGTCCACTTTTGAATTAAAGCAACAAATTATGCTTATTTTTGTTAATAAAATATTAAATTTATATTGTAATCTTTGAAAATTTATAATTCAATATTGGTCCTTTTAATATGAAATTTGTCACTTCAACCCTAATGAAATTAACACAAACATATATGTACAAATTGATAGGTCCAATTTATATAAAAGTATTTATATATTTTAATTATATTATATTATGATATTTTTTATATAATTTTTGGCTTAATATATCATTTGGCACTCAAATTTGACATTTTTTAAAGTGGTACATTTTTTTTGTTCCAATGTAGCACTTGTATATGGAAAAAGTTAAACATTTTGGTACAAAAAAGTAACGATTTCAACTTTTTAGTGTAAAATTTAATTTTAGGGTAGATTTGACAAAAGTTAATTATTAATATTCTTAGGTTTGATTTTTCATGATTTTGTTAGTATAATAAATTTTGCATTAATTATGAATTTGTTTAATTTTGTATTTAATTTATTAAATACAATATGATGACTATGAATTTTCTCAAGTTTTAGGGTGATTTGATGAAAGTTAATTACTAATATTATTAGTTAATTATATTTTTCTCAAATCAACGCTAAAAAGTTAATACATTTACATTCAAGTACCAAAATATATATGTTAGGCTATCGAGACCTATAAAATAAAATCTACTTGAAAAAAATGAATTAGTAGAAGTGGCAAGTAGGGTTGTGATTGGTAATAACTTTATTTCTTTAAACAAGAACAAGAAAAGTAAATTGAAGGGTTTTTATTTTATTTTATAAAATCAAAAGTTAAAATTAACTTGAAAATTAAATTTAAATTGAAAACTCATAACGAATGAAACAATAATTAAGAGTTTTATAAAAAAATCAATCGAAAAAGGTCTTGCCAAAAATGAAATCTTTGTTTGCTTCGTGGATTCGAACATCGGTGCAAATATGTCTTTAATGTCTTCAATAAATTAGTTTTAGTTATTGACTCAATACGAGGCAATAAATCTCTCATTACTTATTTAGTAACCAAGAGGTAAATCATTTGAAATTATTTTCCTAACAGATAAATAACCTCACAACTCAATGCAAATTTAACTTACCGACAGAGTTCATTTGAACTAGATCAAACATCCACATCACATAATCGTAAACTACAACATAAACAAGTTATGCGACACTAGTATTGGAATAAATTAAACAATTACATGTTTAATTATTCTAATTGATTCGACAACCATTCTAAGTTATTGAATATTAGTCAAACATTCAATAAACCTGAACAATTGTAATTAAAACAGAAAATGCATGAATAATAAATAATAAAGAAGAATTAAAATGCAAATTAAGTCTCACAAATCCACTAAATCAAACTTCGATTAACCTTTGACTAGAAAAGAGGGTTTAGTAACCCATAAAATAAAGAAAACAAAATAAAACTAAGAGCAGTTATAGCTAAGTCTCCCCCAGTCTTAACCTAATAATGTCTATTTATAAGACAAAAAAAAAAAAAATACAATGGAGAAAATACACAAGTGCCCTTAATTCCATAAAGCAAAATTTATCTAGGCTTTTCGATAATTTTCACGTCAAACTTTTAGGCTGTTTTGGATGCCTTCCTAATGTTTTTGGGCTTAGAGTCATGAAATGATTTTAGTTAGATCTTTCAATTCCCTTTTGATCGTTATATAATTGGCCCAAAACAGAGTTCTGTAGCTCAAGTTATGGCTAAAATATCGAAACTGCATTGTATTGATAGTCCAATACGCAAAAGCCTTAAAATTCAAGTAAAAAATAATTTATTAAATAATAAATAAAGTATATAATTTTTTTTATTATATTAACTCAAGTGTTTACATCTGGTTGAAATTGGAGATATTGCCTAAACTTGTTTTAGAAACATTCTTAAAATAGATAATTCGTAAATGGCACTTGAAAAATCAAAATGGCAAATATTTAAGCCTTATAAATTGCATAAGATTCAACACCGAGGACTAAAAATTAACTTCCTTTTATACAAATTTCACTTTCTATGTTTAATTTCATCATTGCCTTATATCATTAAGTGTAATATTTTTAGAAATGTTGCATTCATTGAAACTACAAACTATTTAACACTTAAAGACTACGTGTGATTGAGTTATCTGAAAAAATTAAATGACATTAGAGTTTGTGTTTCGAAAGAATTTTCGAGGCTTAAGTTAATATTTCAATAGAGTTTTTGTTTAGGGGCATTGGCCCTCTCAAAATTTTGGAAAATTTCACTTTTCTCTTGAAATTTTAAAAAAATTTAATTAGGCACTTCAAAATTTTGAAAATTATTATTATACATTATATTTTGGGTAATTCCATTTATATCACAAAAATTTTAAAAATTTTAATTAGACCTCTCAAAATTTTATATCAAGATTCGTCACCGAGTAAGGTTGAAGATGATAATGAAATAAATGAGTATATGTAAAAAGTTGTTTCTAAGGTGAGAATAAAACTTAGTATTTATATAGTTCTTCAGGCTGTCTAGATCTATTAACTGATGTGGCATCTCCTATTCGTTATCATTCAATATATATTTGATGAGATATGTAGAATCTTCTCTCATTAGAAAATGAATCCATCTTTTGCCATGTGACTTTGTCTTGTTAATAGATGAGCTCTTAATCCATAGAAGAGCCTACGCTTAATTTAGATAGACGGTAAGATTAATTACGATAACAATGAGATTAAAATCAACGTTGAGATATGTTTTTAGATTTAAATATAATGAAGATGATGAGATGAAGATAAAAAGTATCCATTAAAGACATAATATTAAAATGACGGTATATAACTTCAAAAAATATTCAAGTTAAAAATTTTGTAAGAGTTGTGGTTAATGATTAAATTCTTTTTCCTTTTCTTAAGAAATTATTTTTAAATTGGAAAATTATTTTAAAAAGGTCGTCAATTTCTATTACTAGCCGTTAGGACAATTCCTTTAAAAGAAAAGAAAAATCTCTGCGGACCCTTCACCAGTATAAAACAATAACCTATTACTTCTTAAAAGGTTAAAATATGCTATTAGTCCCTACACTTATTCATAATTTGATATTGAGTTCATGTAATTTAAAAGTTAAATATTCAATCCTCTTACTTTTTCAATTTAAAATTTCTAGTCTAATTATTATCGTTGTTGCTAATTCCCATCAAGATTTGTCAATCATATGCAACATCATATAAGAACAGTTTAAACAACATGCTAAGTTGACAAATTTTGACAAAAAATAAAGAGTTTGTTTTTTTCTTTTTGTATTTTACATGTTATTTATAAATATACAATTTTCACTTAGAATGAATAAACAATTATTTTTATTATAAACTGAATTGATGAAATTAAAAAAAATTTGTTAGTTGGTCAGGTTTGGTTGAATTTGAGGCGGGGCAATAAGTTGGATCAAGTTCGAGTCAAATTCGAGTTCATGTCATTTTAGATTTTGGATTGTCCCCAGCTCAGGTCATTTAGGTTCGGAGCATTTGGGTTTGTAAGTTGAGTTTTTGGGATAGGGTCATATCGAATTCATTTCATTTCAAATTACTCATTCAAGTCATTTTTAGTTCGAGTAATTTCATATTCTGTTCATTTTAGTTTTGTGTAATTTTAAGTTTGAATGGGATAAATTAAAATTGTTAACTTTTATAATCAAATCAAGGTTAGATTCAAATTAATTCAATCAAGTTTTTAGATTCATAAGCCCAACATAAAAGTAGGTTTCAAATTGTGGAATCATTACTTCCAGGATTTTTAACTTACCATGAAACAAAAGTTAGCACTTAGCACCATTGAAGTTGACTTCTAAAATTAGCATATACATAGGATCCAAGTGGGTGTAGAATAGAGAAGAGAGATTCCTTTTTATTGTAGTATCTATTGCTAACATGAACCCTTGTCTCCCTCTCTATCATTGCAGGGTTGAGTTGGCTTAACAATAATGAAATGACCCCCCCTTCCATCTCTCATTAGATAAAATTTGATTAAAGGGTTAAAATGTCATTACACAACAGATACTGATAGATTATGTGATCCCCAAATGATGCCATTGTAATACAATGTGTTTCAACCTTAGTGTTTATCATTAAGGTCTTTGCTTTAAATGATGAATCCCTTTGACAATCCTAATGTTTATTATTTGAGGTATTCTATGCTTTATGAAAAATAAGCTTGGTTTTATGCCCTTAGAGCAAATGGAAGTGGCTAACGGGCTTGAATAATTTTTGGGCATTGCCTCAAAAATTAGATTAAGATTGATGGATATATTTAAGAAGCTTGCAAATGAAACAAATCTAATAGTTGAAAGATCACAAAAGTTAAAGCTTTCCCTTCTTTTTCCAACATAATAACAAGCTTTTCTCCGGCTTAGTTGGTTCACGAGAAGATCATTGTCATTTTCTCTCTCAACTTTCGTTTAGTGGGTCGGTTTTCTCACTTTGAGTGGAAAATTTCTTTTGAATCTTTATTTTTTTCGTCCTGTTTCGATAGTATTGATTTCTTATATTGGAATCTAACGGTTTGCCAAGAAGAGCATCGCTTTATTTATTGGAGTTAATACAACGAAATGAGGTTTTTGAATATCATAGCATATGCCTGATGTAGAGGGCTTAAACTTTTTTTTTTCTTATTCTTATATTTAGTAAAAGTATCATGAAGACCCTTGCTAGTCAAATTACATTTTGCCGTTTTTACTATAAAAAAATAGAGGATAAATTAGTCCTTGTGCATTAGATTAAAGAGCAAATTGGTCATTTATGTTAAAAATTTATCCATTTCTATTGTTAAAAATTTATATGGTGATTGAATAATTAGACAGCTACATGGTTTCATCCTATATGTATCTCATGCTAATATATAGAAACTAGTTTTTAACTGTAAAAATGTATAAAATTTTTAATAGAAGGATTTGTATACTTTTTGATCAAACCTATATAAATTAATTTACTAATCAATGAAACAAAATACAATTTTACTTTTAATACAAAGAACTACATAATACTTTTACCACTTACTCCTTTTGTTTGACTTTAACCATTGCCTCCATGGATCTGGGACAGACTAGACGGGCTTGATGCCTAGCTTGCAAGCTTTTGGTTAATTTTGTTGCTTTTGTTCAATAGCTTGTATGCCTATGACCATTTTGGTACGTTATTTGCTTATGGTCTTCTTGAATTTTTTGATACCACGAATGTTCAATCTGATTTCATAGTTCTACAATTCATGAGCCTATAACAAATAAGCAAAATAATTAACCCATGATTGTGGTTTTTACCAAAATAGGATAGAAAAAGAAAATGTTTCAAAATAGGATGCCATACCAATTATTTACGAAAATGGGTTAAATGGGTGGTGCCGCCTCTACAAGCGGCACCTCGACATTACCACCTTTGGTGCACTGTGGCAGACCATCAACCCCAATTTTGTTTTTGTTTTCAGCAGTTTCTTAAGGACCAATTAAGAATTTTTCCAATTTTAGAAAAGGGAGGAAAGGTGGCGCCACAGCCAACTTTAAATTTGAATAGTTGCCTTCTAAGCCCTCCTATTTATTATTTTCTTTTTATTCCTTCAACTCGATATATTGTGTTTAAACAAACAATTAATCTATTTTAAACAAACAATTGGGTCCACTATTTTTTAAACAACTAATATTTTATAAATTTATCTCAATCCCACGACATATAATTTTCGACTTCATCTATGCAAGAAAAAATATAATAATAGTTATAGTATAAGATATTCAACGTTAAAACAAATAAAGCTTTAAATCATAAAAAAAAAAAAGAAATGATACTTATCATTTTGAAAAATGTTGTAAAAAGTGTAATATGTTAATTTCAAGTGTTTAATATTATTATCGTAAAATTACGGTTGAAAGTTAAAATATCTATTTTAGAAATAATGATGGGAAGTAAAACAGTAAATAATTTAATATAATGATATAAAACAGTAAATAATTTAATATAATGATATATGACATATAAATTTTAAATATCTAAATTATTTGTAATATTTAATTTAAATATATAAATAGATATTATTAATAATATAATATCAATTACTCTTAGTAATATAATAATAACTATTAAATCTATGCATATATGAAATTTTATAAGTAAAACCATAAGTAAGGGGTTTATTTAACTATAAAATAGATTAATTGTTTGTTTAAACACAATATACTGAGTTGAAGGGAATAAAAGAAAATAATAAATAGGAGGGCTTAGAAGGCAATTATTCAAATTTAAAGTTGGCTGTGGCAGCCGCACCTTTCCCTCCTTTTCTAAAATTGGAAAAATTCTTAATTGGTCCCTCAAGAAACTGCTGAAAACAAAAACCAAAATTGGGGGTTGATGGTCTGCCACAGTGCACCAAAGGTGGCGATGTCGAGGTGCCGCCGATGGCAGAGGCGGCACCACCCATTTAACCCATTTTCGTAAATAATTGGTATGGCATCCTATTTTGGAACATTTTCTTTTTCTATCCTATTTTGGTAAAAACCCATTGAGAATTACTTGACCATGGGCATCCAAAACACCGTAGCCTCACGACGCATTAAGAAATCTATAATGATTTATTTGGTCCTTCAACTTTATAAAAAAACTTATTTAAACTCTTCATTTAATTTTTTTTGTCTCTTTTTGGCTCTTAAATTTGCATTATTTATCAAATCACCTCAAAATAGATGGAAATGTTCACATATATTAACTTTGCTGACATGGTACATATGTGAATTGCCACATGAATGCCTCGTTAGCAATTAATTAATCTTTTAAATATAAAAAATTCAAAAAAAAATAAAAATGTATAAAACTATTAAAAATTATAATGATTATAAAAAGTTATTTTTTAAATTTTAAAAATTTAATTGTTGACGTGGCCTACACGTAGACTTTCACGTGAATGCCACGTTAACAAAGTTAACAAAAGTTAAATTTTCCATTCATTTTACGGTGATTTTATCAACAATGCAAATTCAAAGGCTAAAAAGAGTGGGAAAATTAAATGGAGAACTAACTTTTTTTTTTTTTTGTAAAGTTAGAGGCCAAATAAATCATTATGCCTTAAAAAGGCAAACTATGCTTATACATGAAACAACATAATTTATAATTGGGGTAAGGCAACATTTAATCCTTGAATTTGACAATTTGGCCTCGAATTTTTTGGCTTTTTTTTTTGTTCACATTAGTTCACGAATTTGGCTATTTTTCAATATTGATCCATGTAATCACTTGACATTTTGAGATTATAGTACTTCATGATAACATGGATCAATATTGAAGAAATTTGCCAAGTTCAAAGGCTATTGTGGGCCAAAAAAAAAATTAAAGACTAAATTGAAAAAATTATAAAAATCAGATATTAAAATTTTCTTTATCCCTAGATAATAATATAAAAGATTTCCTCTATCTGTTTTCATATTAACTCTATTATTTTAAACTTTTAATTAATTAAATAATATAAAATGATTAGTTTCGAAGTTTTTAAAATTTTTATCAATAATGAAATTTAAAAATAAAAAGTCAAATAAATTTTACTACATAAGTTAACATGCATGATATGTGAATAAGTGGCAAAAATAGGATATGGGCTGGGCTAATAGCCGGATAAAGACAAATTTTAAACTTAGAAAGATGTAGTTTTGTAAAAATTAAGTCCATCTAAAATATAATTTGAGTTTAAAATTAAATATTCGATGTTCAATCTAGTCTAACTCATTATTTTACATTTGTAATATTATATTGTGTTATTTTAATATTATAATTTAACATATAAAAATTAAATCTATAGTAATATTTACTATTATGATGTAAACATTAAAAATAGTTAAGATGCTTATATATAATTTTTTAATAAATAAAATATGTAAAATTAATAAATATTAAATTAAAAATAATATAAATATTTTTTTCAAAAATTTATAAATGATATCAGCGGATTTAGATTAATCATTTTAGACTTAAACAAAATTTTAAGCTCATGTTTCGAGATAAACCAAGCTTGGGCAAGCATAAAGTATGTTAATATCATCCTTATGCTCGATTCGAACCTAATCCGGCTCAGCCCAATAACACCTCTACTTGATTAAATGGGGTATTTTTAATGTTAACCATTCTAGATAATTATTTATTCAATTAAGACTTTTCAAGATTTCTAAATAATGAAAATTTTGCGTTTTAGCTTTGACAAAATTAATAATTCAATCAATTTGTCAATATAATTATACTTGTGAAAATAAACTTGAGATGATGATAAATTCAAGGTTTAACATTTTCTTTTAAGCGAGAATATCAACTAAAATGCTAACTTTTAAACATGATACTCTGCATAGCAAATCACGTATTTCATATTGTTTTTTTATGTTTTTAATTTATTTTTATTTATTGATATAACATATAAAAAATAGTGACATGTTAACATGAAATATTATATAGGTTGTCATCGTATCGTTAAAAATTTAATATTTTAATCAATATTTTTGTTAAAAATTATTTGAATTTATAAAAATATTAATGATTAAATATTCAATTTTAATTAAAAATAAAATTGAAATTAAGAAAAATAAATGGGTTAAAATTATTATTATACCATAACAATAATAATAATAATAATAATAAACCTTTAATTTTAACCATATAAAAATTTCCCGCAAAGTCCGTCTTAGGATTTTAACCGTTTTGAAGTCGTAATCAACACGGGCCTAAGAAAATCTACGGAATTTGGCCCAAAATCGCGAGTCCAAATCAAAGGCACTTGTTTAAGCTTCGCTAATCACTATATCTCCCATCTCCAATCAATTCTATCACTCCTCTTTTTGGCCCTCTTCGAATTATCCCTGACTTTCCTCGCCAAAAAATATCCAAACAACGACCACCGTCCACGGCCGCCGAAGAGGAAAGAGCCGTTTATATAAAAAATGGACACAATTCTCCGTACCGAACCTCTATCTCTCACTCGCTTACGGGCCACTTCGAATTCCACTGCTTCCATTCACCCTATGCCTTGCCAGCTCATCTTCCGTCCTTTCCACCGCCTCTCCTTTCCTTTATCCACCGTCAACGCTGGCTCCAGTTCTCGCAGGTCATCCGCTTTTGTTGTCGCCGCTAGCGGCACTCTCACCGCCAATTCCGTTTCGGTTTGTTTCCTTATCCGTTCGTTCTTTTTTCTTCTTAATTATTGGATGTTTATTTTTGCTGAATTAATACTAAGTTTCGAATTGATTTAGAGTCTGAATATGTTAGAGAGAGTTTTCTTTTACATGCATGGAATTTTAGCTGTTTAAATTCGATTCTATTTGAAAATTTCTGGCTTGTTTATGCGTTAGCCTTTCTGATTTACTGTAATAAGTTGTAAGTTTCAGTGATTTAGGATGCAGAGGCAGTAAATAAGCTCTGCAAGCATCTCTTTCATTTGTTTTATTTTTATCCGAATATTGATTGTAGTGCTAAATCAATTACTAAAGCTTTTAGCCAAAAAAAGTAAAATCAAATGCTTCAGGTTAATATAATTAGATTAAAAAATTTATATTCTCTCTGTATTATTCTTACTCAACCGTACGTGATTTAGGAGGACAAATGCTGTACCATTGTCAATTTTGGAAGATAGTTATTTTTTTTTTTTTCGAACTTTACTCGTGTTATTTGTATGAACATTTCTTTATTTTGAGTGTATGCAGCCAACAGGTGGAGTATATACAGTTGGGGATTTTATGACGAGAAAAGAGGATTTGCATGTTGTAAAGCCAACAACAACTGTTGATGAAGGTGCTTTTTTGCTTAGCTTATATCTTATAATATGTTGTCTGTGTTTTTTGTGTGTGTGTGTGTGTAAATATGCATATTTAAAAAGGAAGGTTCTAATTTATTGATCTTGGCCAACACCAATAGCACTGGAAGCTCTTGTTGAACACAGAATCACTGGTTTTCCTGTTATCGATGATGATTGGAAATTGGTATGTTATCTTTCCCTTAATTTTTTCTTTTCATGAGTTTTTGGCAATTCATTTGCTTAACTTTTAGTACCAAACCTCAAAGCTCTTTATACACTCATGATTCCTTGACATTTCCACAAAGGTGGAATCCTAGTATTTGCATTGTCCAACTAGGCAATGCCCCAAAAGTGAGTGTTGGATTGGATATTGAGCCTTGCCCATTAAAGGTTGAAAATAGAGTGCTACTCTTCTAGACTCGAATTAATAGTCATGATTCATTAAGTTTAAGCAAATATCTTGTTGAAACAGTGGCTAATTGGGACTGTAGGTATACGCAATACGATTCTTTCTCCATTCTTAAGACTTTAAGTTGAGGTGGGTGAAGGAAAGGTTGTTCTGGCCATATGATGACTTTTTAGGCCTGTTCACATCTCCATTATAGATCAATTCATTATTACTGCTTCATTCCATTTCATTTGATTGTTGCAACTGTGTGAACTTGATTCTGTAATGTAAATATTCTACATAGTGATGTAAATAATTCTCATTGTAAGATGTTTGGTATAAGCCAAAATTGAAAATTTATGGTTATACCATGATTACATTGTGGCAGATTTTCTGCTTTCATTTGGATTTTGAATATAAGTTCAATTATCCAAAAATAAAAAGAAAAGAGAGACATTGTCACAAGTTTTCTACCATTGAGGTGCCTTATTTTTCCTAAGTTTTCCACCATGCTTTCAAGCAGTCAATTTCAATTTTGTTTGTTTGGTTTGTGTAACTGCTTTATCCTTTTTGACCTGGTAAACATTAGCTTTTACTTTTGGAATAATGGAATCATGTTCTTTTCTGCTTCAGGTTGGACTTGTTTCTGATTATGACTTGCTAGCATTGGACTCCATATCTGGTAAATTAAGGATATCTGATGAATTTTACTGTGGCTTTTATATTTCTTTTAGTTGTGATTTCGTTATGTACAGTTTTCCTAGAAGCAGACCCTTTCCTTTTAATCCTTATTTTGTTTTTTTTAATAAATCTTTATATTGGCAATAACTGCAGTTTAGTTTGCGCATTGGATTTTTATTGCTTCCCCTTCCAGTGGTTTTAGTGTGGGCCAGTTTGTATTAACCCGGGATGCTAGTGTCTTTATGGAAGCTATTATAGGCTAATAGAAAGCAGTGAAGGCATTTTTATTGCTGTCAAAAAATTTCTTTAATCTTTTCCTTTGTGGAAATCTATCTGAATCTGGGATATCTTTACGTGATGATAGTAATTTCTTATGTACTGTTTTTTCAATTAGGGCGGCGGACTGAGAGTGACCTGTTTCCTGAAGTTGATAGCACTTGGAAAGTAAGCAAGAATTGCCTCTCTTCATGATGCAGATGCATCTTTCTTTGCAGAAACCATTGTCTTTCGCGGAGAGTTATATTATTGATTCCAGCACTTCTAAAATATCCTACTCTAGTCAATCATATCCTATATCATTTTCGAGCACAGAGATTCACTTGCTACAAATGGGCATTTCTAATCTGCTTATTTAATGTATTTGTTTTCTAATGCTAGTGATGGTACTTTGAGAAAAGAATACAATATTATATTTGCAAATGACGATATTTTTATGGAAGAAAATGAACCTTCATAGTGGAAACTTAGTCGAATGCTTTTTATCCTTTTAATGATGCATAGCAATGTGGTGGAGCAAACTAGACCTTTTCTGATTTGACAGTACTAATTTTTAACAAACTGGATTGTAAGCTTCAAAGGTTGCATAACTTGTATGTATTTGAGTTCACTGCAATTGGCTCCGGAAGAACTCATATTTTTGTTTATCATATAATTTTTCACCTTTTGCAACTAAAGCAGTCCTCAATTTTGCAGACTTTCAACGAGGTACAGAAGTTACTCAACAAGACGAATGGCCAGGTGGTTGGTGATTTAATGACACCAGCTCCATTAGTTGTACGTGAAACAACTAATCTCGAGGATGCTGCTAGGTCTGTCAAACTTATCTTACCTTTGCTATTCCATATGTTGATTACCCACTTCCATAATATACGGTTCCTCTGTCTTTTCATTTTTCGGCACAAGAGGAAAGCATCTAAACTCGTCACCTGAACTCTTATTATCCTAGCATTGTAAAATGGGTTAAGGGAACTATCAAACATTTCTAATTGGTTTATCGAAAAATTTCAGATTATTGCTCGAGACAAAATACCGCAGACTTCCGGTTGTTGATGTAGAGGGCAAGCTGGTAAGTCAAAAAGCATCATAAAAAAATTTCCCCTCTGATTTAGACCCCTTTTTCGTCTATTATGTTTTCTTCCAGCGTTTGCTAAGCTCTCTATCCCTTTCCTAAAGGTGGGTATCATCACAAGAGGAAATGTGGTTAGAGCCGCCCTTCAAATAAAGCGTGAAATTGAAGGAAAAGATTAAACACTCGAGACTTGAGAGGCTTTATCATTGAAGGATATTCAGGGCGTTGGATAGGGCAGTGCAGCAATGAAGTTTTTTCCTTTCTCCATTTATCAAAGAAAAGTTCGGAGACAGGTGTGATTACGTGCTTTTTATATGGTCAGTCTTGCCCTGCTTTTGTATAATATTACGTATATCATTTACATTATTAACACTGTTATAGTCACACAACTATTTACCAGGATTGACACATTGGGAGGGCAGAGGTTTAGCACAAATTCTTGTCAATGTTTTCAATCTTATGTTGCTTTAGACTTTCTTCTTAAATACGTTCAGTGTTTTTATTCGACATATTCAAAAACAAGTAGAGGTATGATTTTTCAAGGACAACATTACACATATATATTTGTAATATTTGAGTTGGGGCAACCGAAGTTGTCCATTTAGTATGTCAAGTTGGGTTTAAAAGCTATTTTGAGTTTGGGTTATTTTGGATTCTTGTCATTCAAGTTCAAGTTGTTTTGAGTTTGGATTGCTTTGCATTCAAATTGTTTTAGGTTTTGGGTGGTTTCTACTTTCTTTTTCCTTTTGGATCATTTTGGAATTTTGATACTTAAGGTTCAAGTTTGGGTCGTTCGTTGATTTTGGGTTGACGTTGTTTATGTCACTTCAGGTTTTAAAGTTTTCAAAGTCATTTTGATTTTGGTATTTTAAGTTTGGAAACTATCAAATTTCATTTGATACTTTGATTTATACCTTTAAAGAAATGAATATATATTTATTTTCATATTAGAATGATGTAATAGATTATTATACAATACATCAACATAAAATTGTAGTAATTAGATAATATTAGTAATTTGTGAGAATTTAATCAAATAAAAATTTATATATAAAATCATATGAAATTAAAGTACATGTGTGATATTGTACATTATATCAAAATTTATGTATAATTTTGATATTTATTTTTTTTTGGGATTTTGATCAATTTTAGGATTGTACCATTTCAAGTTTAGGATGTTTTGTGTTTTTGCCAATTTTTGAGTTGGCAAGTTTGAGTTTTGAAGTTCTTTTTTCTGTTCATTTTGAATCTCGATACTTTAGGTTTAAGTCATTTAGAGTTTGGGTCTATGTCGTACTCAAATAATTACAGGTTTGAGTTCGACTTATTTAAGTTATTGACTTTATATGATCAAATTGTATTGAAACTGATTTGAATTCTAATTAATCAGATTTAGTTTTTAGGTTAGTCCTGGGGTACCATATACACTTACGGAAACATATATAGTAGATTAAGATTAGAAGTGTTTATGGGTCGGATTAAGTTTAAGTTAGACCCATACAAGATATCTAGATCAAATTTTCAAGCTCAGCCTGACGTGAAAAATGGACTCTCTCTTTTTTGTCGAAGCTCAGCTCAATTTAAAAAAGGTAAACTTGGATTTGACCCAATCCCCCATATTTAATTTTTTAGATTGGTTTTTGTTTGAAGATAAGATTTTTAAATAATATAACATACTAAATGCACTAAAACCACTAAAATAAAAGTTTTGCAACACATAAAAATACATTAAATAGTATTTAGATTTAAAAATATTATCATAAATATATTAAATATTTTATTATATTAAAAATAATTTTTTAAAAATTTATAGTTTGGGTTAGGTTTGGGTTTTTTTTTTTTTAGGTTTTGAATAATGGGTTTAATTGTTATTGAGTTAGTGGTTTAATATAAATATATAATTATTATTTAACATATATAATCAATATAATATTTTTTATAACATAATAAATTTGGGCTAAGTTGGATTGGGCTCATGTCAAAAAAATTTGCTCAAGGCTGAACTCATATAGAAAATGTGCTTTAAATTTTATTCAAGTTTATTTTTCGAGCCTCATATTTTGTCCAAATCCTATTATTTTTTAAGTGAATTTTTCATGTTATACATTAGTGATCACCAACTCAAATCCTAGATAGGACTTGGGTCACCTACACGTAACCCAGATAGGTCCCACTAGACGATTGAGTGTGAGGTGAACTACGAGACGACAACGAGGGGAGTTCGCAGATTCACAAGGTGAGTTCGTGGATCCAACTCGCACGAACCAGGTGAGAGTCACAGGCTCAGTTCACATATATCCAAGGTGGTCGCAGAAAGGGGATCACATGCTCTGCAGGCAACCCAGAGTGAAACAAGTGTCTAGCGAAACTAAAGCCTGCTCAGAATGTCAGTCCCAGGTACAGAGAGAACCGCGTGCACTACAGGCAATTGGAGTGAGACACGTGTCTAGCGGACCTAGAGTTCGCTCATAATATCTGTCCTAAACACAGTAGGATCAGGCCGTGAACTATGATAATATAAATACCCGAATACTCCTCTTAATAGAATACGACACAAAATTACAAAACAAAATAAATTACCCGACTCATTAGCTAATGGTTGTAGGTTTTAGAACATAAACGAATTCTCCAATGGTGGGGTTGTTTGAACCTAAATTACCGGCTGAAGCTGTCTCTTCCTTGCTATATGGGTAATGTCTGTTTTTGCATCCTTTCTTATTCTTCATGCTTTCATTGGTTTTTCCTCTCTCTTTTTTTTTTAATGTGATTGGACATTTTAACTACCCATCCAACAACAGTCCTTCTTTTCTTATTTTGGTTTCCCATGAATTTAAAAAATTGGAAAACGAACCGGAGATTACAAGGAAACAAAAGTGTGAATATGTATTGGTTTGGAATTTTTGTTAAGGTAAAATATCTGTTGTCCTTGCCCACGTTTTGATGGTAATAGATGGGTAAGGCTAGGCTGGCTAAATTTCTAAATTAGTAATTGAATTCACTTGAGAAAGGGGACCAATTTTGGGGTACAGACTTTACTTAAGTTTTAAGTATTAAAACAAAGGTAAAATTATTGTCGATGATCTTTTATTAAGATTTGGATTGTATTTTGACTCCACTTAGAAAATAGATAAATTAGTCTCTGTATGTCAGATCAAATAGCAAACTAATCATCCTGTTAAAAATTTTATCTATTTGTACTGTTAAAAACTAGTTCATATACATCGGCATGAGATACACGAGGCACGTCACGTATAACTATCTGATTATTTTGCCAGTCATATCAGTTTTTAATAGTAAAAATAGATGAAATTTTTAATAGGAAGGACTGGTTGCTCTTTCATATAATGTATAGAGACTAATTTGCTTCTTTTTTTTAAGTAAAGGAGTCAAATATAGTCTGACTTTTAGTTTAAGGACCTCCACGGAAATTTTACCTAAACCAAACAATATTCTTTCTTTCTCCCGCTGATTGTGGGCCGCTACTGTCAAGAGTTGTGCCCTGTCCTGTCTTCTTTTGAAATCTTAAATGTTGGGCAATTAGCCAGGGTACGCAAGTTGTCAACTAACAACACCGAATAAGAGAAACAAGATATTTATGGGTTCGGTTTAGAGGTAAACAAGAAAGTTGCTCGCTAGCTACTTAAATTTAATTTTTTTTAAAAATTTAAACTTGATTCGATACTTATCGAGTGGAGTTTAAGTTTGAACTATCAATTGAATTGAATTCAAGCTTAGTAATATTTTATTTGAGCAGTTTGTGAGCTTTATCGAGTTTTTTATATTTTATATTATGTTATTATGTTATTATCTTTAATATATATATTATTAGCCCTAAGTTTAATTATCGAATCGAGCTCAAATTCAAGCTTGAATACAAAAATTGGTAAACAAACTTAATTGAGTTTTAGCTTCAATAGTTCGATTATATCTCGAGCAGGGGCGAAACCAGAAAATTTTTGAGGGGCCGAAATTAAATTGTAATTTTTACGATAGAAAAATACAATTTTATCATTTTAATAGCCTATATATTTATAATTTTTAAATGATTAAATCAAATTTTTTATTTTAGAGACATTTTACATTTACTAATTTAAAATTTTAAAATTTTTAAAGGGTCTGTATGAAAAAAAAATTTATTTTAAAGGGGTCGGAACCCATACTAACCCCTCTAATTTTGTCACTGATTTCGAGTTGAGTTGAAATCTAAAAATAAATGCATGATCAATCTCCTAGCAACTTAGCTTGAATATTCTTTAAATGTTAGGGTTGAAATCTCATTAACAGTTTTATTTGATAGATGATATAAAAGTACCCTTTTTTGTCCAATATGATGTTGATGGCATGCCCTGTTCTTAGATTAGGGTAGTCTCTCCTTGCTTAAATTTAAAGGTATAATAATAATAATAATAATAATAACAATAATAATAATAATAATAATAATTTCAACCAATATCTTTAAACTATGATTCAAAATTTTAATTTGTTTTTTTTTAATTTTTGAAACATTCTAATTAAGTTTTAAGTATTAATATTATATCAATTAGATTATTACATTATTTAATCATTAGTTTAGTTATTAAATATCAACTAAAATCTAATTTAGAATATTTAGAATACATAAATCAAATTGCAAGTACAATATATTTATTGCATAGGCGATTTAATCCTCTTTGTTGCCTTTTTTAGGGTGAAAAGAAAGAAAAAAAAAAGAAAATGAAAAGGTTATAATAAAATAGAACTAGGTCCCAAACGGGGAAATTTCAAGATTTTGAAGACCTTCTCTCTTCTCTTTAACTTGTTTTGTGATTCCATCGACTTTTCCATTATCTTTCCTAGGGATATGTCGAATGCCTCCATGTCTTACTCTGGATAATTTTTTGGTGAATTTTTCTGATCGAGTAGAGTTTAAATCAATATGAGTTTGGTTTTGAATTGTTAGAATTATCTCCATGCTATCAGTTTGAACCATCACGCTATCATATTTCTGCTCCAAAAGAAGCGCTAATCCATCCAAGATGCCCCACAATTCAACTTTCATAACAAAGCAAAAGCTCAAATATCTGTTATAGCCTAGAATCCATCTTCCATTATAGTCTCGTAGAACACCCCTGGCTGCAACAAAATCGGTTCCCTCATTAACAACACCATTAGATCTTAAGCGAATCCAATTATTGCCCAAGGTCAAAGGTGGAATCACTCTTTGTTGCCTTTAACACATCATGTATAAGTTATCCGTACAATAAAATTATACATATTTACAATTTAATTAGCGTGTATTAAATATGTTCATGTTAATATTTCATGACTAAATTGAAATCTAAGGAAACACAAGAACTTAATTAATGAAAATATTGATACTTTAAAAACTTAATTAAAATTTAAAAATATTTTTAATCTAAAATAATAGCAATGGTAAAAAAATTTAAAATAAAATCACCATATTGACATACACTATTAATATGTTGGTTTTATTGTATAAAACTATGGACAGCCTCAATTTCTAAAATATTTTAAGGCATTCTATTCGAATTGAATCGGTTAAATCGATTGAATTAAATTTTAAATAATTTTATAATTTATTTCATCGAATTAATAGTCTCTGATCCGATTTTAAAAATCTTGATCCATATAAACCCAAACCATAAAATTAATACTTACCAAAGAAAGAACACCCCTCACCACACTCATGTTGGATTGGACCAAACATCATCGTCCACTCCCTGGACGGCAGTCCCTATGCTTCATTTTTTTTCCTGACTTTTGATGAATGGTTGACCCACATTCATTGACACAGTGGGGAAGCCAATGAAAAGAAAATTATGTTACAATTTGACCCTTAAATTATACTTGTTTTTTAATTTAGTACTTAAATTTTTTTATTAAACAATTATTTCTTTTTAATTTACTTTAAAAAATTAAACACTTAACACATTTTTTTATTGAATGCGAATAATTTTTAAATAAATAATATTTCAAATACCAAAATAAAAAAAACTACTACAATCGTGAGTTAAAAGAATACCTAACTCAAAAAATCTTATCACTTTAGTAGTTATAGCTGTAGTGGCTACTACGGCCATTTTGCACCAACTGCTGGGACGTGTAGGCCACTACCATGTTCCTCACTTCCATTCTTTTTAAACTGACTCGAGCTAAAAAATTTAAATTTAAACCGACTCAAACCCGAACTTAAAAATTTAACTTTTTTTGAGAAGTCAACTCTCTTATAAAAAAATTGAAGTGTCATTTTTTACATAGACCCAAAATAAAAATATTGTCCTTGAAATGTTTATGTTTGGTTTAGATTTTAGGTTTTTGTCCGAAAGGGATTCACAAAGTTTAGGTGCTCTCGCCAAAATCCGTATGCCTCTTTGGGTTCTCCTCAAAATAAGAAGATAGACATCCCGAGCACATTACTTATTCAAAAATATGATCAATTATTTACCGATAACACTTTAAAAACTTCTCTTAAAAAAAATTGACCCTTAACAAATTCAATCTATTTCCAACTCAATATCTTAAATTAATAACACAAACAGTTATTAAAAAAAGTAGAAAATAGAAATTAGTGCCAAATAATAATAATATACAGTTATCCAAATTTGTTACTACAGTGACCAAAATTTGTTACCATGAAACCCCAAATTACCGAAAGGTAGAAAAACCAAAGGGTTTTTCATTACACTGATAAAAAAAAATTATTAATACAATTTTTTTTTTTCCATTTCTTCAGCCGTCCCTTGTATAGAACTTACCTTACCTCCAGTACAGCGCATGTTAGCAACTACCACCTCCACTTTTTTTTCCTCCCTTTTTATCAGCTCCCAACCGCCGTTAGCGACGGACCCCCCAAAAAATTATATTTTAATCATAACAATTTGGAGGGCCATGATTGAATCAAATCACCTTAACCATTCACCATCCGAATCTTCCGGGTCGGGCATCTTGTTCAAATCAACCCGATTTAAAAACCCACCATTACTCGGCTTTAACTCATCACCATAGTCACCACCATTATAGCTATGACCATGATGCTGATGATGATGATGATGATGATGATGATGGGCTGCAGCTGCTTCAAGAGCATCAACTCTAGCACCAACTTCAATAGCTTTCTTCCTTATAGAAGCCGCCGACAAATCACCACCGCCGCCAACGCATCCGATTTTCTCTCCCGTCAAAAGGTCAGGGAAATTCAACCTAGCAGACGGCCCACGCAAGTAAAAAACCGCCGTGTCGTAAGCCCTAGCCGCCGCAACAGGTGTTGAATAAGACCCTAACCAAATCCTCGACCGCTTGTTGGGTTCCCTTATCTCCGCCACCCATTTTCCCCATTTCCTCATCCTTATCCCTTTGTACGGCCTCTCCATAGACGACTTCCTTGAACCAGCAACAACCCCTGTTCCATTTTCCATAGCCTTTTTTTTCGATAAATCCAATGTTTTTCAACTCTGGGTCTGTTTTTTTTTTTTGCTGTATTAAAATTGGGCACGAAGAACTATGAAACTAAAGACAGGGGAAGGAAGGGGTTTTGAGGCATGTCAGTTTTGATTGTTGTGTCTCTCTGTGTGTGTTTGTGTTTGAAAATGTTTTTTTTTTTTTTTTTGCAGACAAATTACGAAGGTTTTTATGTTGCGAAAGAACTTTAAAATGAAAAAAGAAGAAGAGAGAAAACAAAGGAAAACTGAAAATTCCAGAAAATCCAAATTCACCGACACGAAACTGTGTGAAAGGGAGTTATTATTATAATCAGGATTAATTATCACTTTAGTTCCTCTATTATGCTGAAAATTTTAACTTTTATTTTTATTTCAAATTTGTTTTAAGTTAGTCCCTATATATACAAATTAAGTTTTTTTTTTTTTTGATATAAAATTGCTGGAATATTATTTCCTCAGGCCAAAATAAAATTCAGAAAAAAGAAATTAAAGCCCAAAAACAAAGTAACCAAAAAATAAAAGAGAAATAAGCAAACAGAAAAACAAAAGTCCAGCCAAAGAACCCATTTATCTAGCACTCAAACCGACGGGCGTGCTTTAAGGAACCTACGTTCCAGCTGTATCCACGATGAAATTCCATCTTTGAAAAACACAAAAGTAGATGGTAAGATCAGATCGCATTAATTTCTTTCCATCATTTCCAACAATTTCAAAGAGAACCTTTCAAATCCACCTGAGCACTTTCTCCCTATTCAAAATTCATCATCAGAAACCCTCCTCTTCGTGTTCAAAGTACACCATCAAAACACCCTCTCCTCCTGCTTTCTTCCCTTCAGCAACACCAGAACCTTGTCTCCTTTGCATTTCCGTCCACCCACGTTCAGCCATCACCACTACTGCAATAACAAACGGGACTCCTTTCCAAAGATAAGTGTTTTCTCCTCTTCTAAAGCCTTCAGTTGCTATGATGTGCGTGACCTCATTAGCTTCCCTGTGTAGAAAGCGAAAGACACAGTATCTAAAGTGCATAGTCATCTTCTTTGAATCTACAATATACGCCGCTAACTCAGATCTATCTTCTTTCTTTGCCTGTAGTTTTTGAATTACCGTCCTAGCATCCCCTTCGACTTCTACATCCTGAAGGCCAAGTTGGTAACCCAGTTGAAGTGCCTAATAACACGCCAAAGCCTCAGCAGCAAAAACGGTAGTATGTTTTTATTAATAATGGCTTTTGAACATATTACATCTGCTTCTCTGTTTCTGACTACTAATCTCATGCATGATTCATTTCTTTGTTTATTGAAAGCCGCATCAAAATTAATCCTTAACCGCATTCCGAACGGAGCTATCCATCTGTTCATGTGTAGCCTTCTTTCAGGTAAGATTTCCTTCACCCCATCGAGTTTCTTCAAGTAGTTAATCACGAAATTAGCTATTTGACCCCCTGTTTTCCATTTGCCCTCATGAATAAGTTTGTTTCTGGCTGTCCAGATCCTCCACAATGCACACACAAAAGTTCGACAGATTCTTATGGAGTTAACTGCAAAAAAACTTTTTATAACTTCAATAAACTCCATATTTTCTTCAACCCCTGGCCAGGAAATATTTAATTTTTTTTCCCATGTTTCTTTTGCAACAGGGCAATCTCGAAATAAATGCTCCCTTGTTTCAGCTTCTGTTTGGCACCTCCTACAATTGACAGACCCTATTATTCTTCTGAAATGTAAATTACTGTAGTTAGGCAAATAGTTGCGTGAGCATCTCCAGGCTGTAATTTTTATTTTTGATGGTAGATCTAGATTCCAAAGTTTCTTGTAAAATTGTTGAACTCTGTCATTTGTTTGAGTCTGTCCATCATGTGTAAGCATTTTATGTCCACTTCGAACCGAAAACTCCCCAGTTGGCTCTCCATTCCAGACAATGAAATCTTCAAATGGGCTACTAGACAGCAGAATACATAGGATCCTTCCAGCGTCTCTCTCCGTAAAGGTATTACGAAGCAATTCTGCCTTCCATTCCGTTGTGGTGGGTTCAATTAAGTCTGCAACTATTACTAGATCTGAATTATTTGGTGTATTCTGACTCTTTAGCGCTTTATTTCCAGGGACCTATCTGTCTTTCCAAATAGATACTTGCTGTCCATTACCAATCCTCCATCCCAGACCTTTCATCAGAAGTCCTTTGGTTGACCATAAGCTTTTCCAGGTAAAAGAAGGTAAATTACTCAGTCTTGACTTTAGAAAATCAGATTCTTTAAAATATCTGGCCTTCAACGTACGTGCTAATAACGAATCTGGATTTTTTAACAAACGCCAACCCTGTTTGGCCAACAAAGTAGTATTAAAAGAATTCATATTGCGAAATCCCATTCCGCCTTCTTCATTAGGCGCACTTAACGATTTCCAACCACACCAATGCATGCCTCGTTTTCCATTACTTTTGTTCCACCAAAATGAATTCATTATATTTTCCAATTCTGAACACAAGGTCTTAGGCAGAAGAAAACTAGCCATGGCGTATGTAGGGATAACTTGCAAAATAGCTTTTATGAAAACCTCCTTACCCCCTTGTAAGATGTGCCTAATGCTCCAACTGCTAATTCTCTGTTTCAGCCGATCTTTCAGAACTTGGAAAGCCCTTTTCTTCTTCTTTCCCACTAAGTTTAGGAGACCCAAATATCTCTCTGGTTCATTCGAACATCTAACACAAATGGTCTGAAACACTAAATTTCGGTCTTGTTCTTGAACATTTGAACTGAAAAACACCGTTGACTTTTCAAAATTAACACACTGTCCTGAGCATACCTCATATTCCTGCAGAATGTCCTTTAGCACAGTTATCCCCCCATTCGAAACTTCCCCAAACAGAATGCAATCACCTGCAAACATAAGATGAGTAATAGAAGGAGCAGCTCTGCAAACCTTAGCTCCTCGTATTTTCCCCTCTTGACAAGCCAACCTCATTAACGCTGACAGACCTTCTCCATAAAACAAGAATAAGTAAGGGCTGAGTGGATCCCCTTGACGCAGACCTCGTGTTCCTCTGAAACTCAAGCCTTCTTCCCCATTAATTAAAATAGAGAATTTGACCGAATTAAGGCATCGCATTATGAGTTCAATAAAACCATCTGCAAAACACATTTTAGACATTACATCTTTGATAAAAGACCACTCTACTCTATCATAGGTTTTACTCATGTCTAATCTTAATGCCATAGAACCTTTCTGACCTAACCTCTTATTCTTCATCGAATGTAGAACCTCATATGCCAGTAACACATTATCAGTAATGAGTCTCCCTAGAATAAACGCACTTTGAGCGTCATCAATGCAGCCATTTAGCACCTTTTGTAATCTGTTAGCAACTGCCTTTGCAATAATTTTATAAATTACCGTACATAGGATAATAGGACGAAAATTTTTAAGATTAATAGGATTTGTAATTTTCGAAATCAATACCAGTAAAGTTTTGTTTATTTCCTCAATCGAGCGTCCATTATTCAACACCTCCAAGCAAAAATCACAAGTGTCCCTTCCCACAATATACCAAAATTTCTGATAAAAGATTACCGATAAGCCGTCAAACCCCAAAGCTTTTGTAGGGCCCATTTTTTTCTGTGCTTCGATAATTTCAGACTCTGTGTATGGAGCAGTCAGACTTAGATTCATACTATCTGTTGTACATGATTTTATGCCTGATAAAATGTGCGACACATCTCCAACACCTCTAGAATGAAATAAATTAGAAAAATACATTCGAGCAAACTCTTCAATCTCCTTTTCATTTGTCGCAAGAGATCCATCAGTTCTCTGTAAACCCGTAATGCGATTAATACGCCGTCTCTACGATGCGCACTTGTGAAAATACGAAGTGTTCTTATCTCCCAATTGTAACCAATTTGCCCTTGCGCGTTGTTCCCAATATCTCTCCTCCTTATCAATTTCATTATTCAAATGAAGTTTTACCTCCATAATCTCCATTAACGCCTCTTTCGATCTCTCCTCCCCATTTAATTCTTCTAGTTTTTCGTTTAATCTCTTTACCTCTCATTTTCGTTTGGACTGAATTCCTTTAGCCCAATCTGTTAACCCTTTTGCAAGACTTTGCATGCGATTAAGGTAGGAACCAGAGCTTCCCTCCTACAACTTCCTTACTTCATTCTCACACGTCTCTTTAAGAACCCACCAAGATTCAAATCGAAACCTAGTGGATCTGTTCCTCCTCCCACTCAATTCTGTATCAATAAGCAAAGGGCAATGGTCAGAAAAAGAATGAGGGAGATGCCTCAGAGAAAAATTTAGGAAAGTTTGTATCCAACTATCCGTCGCGACTCCTCTGTCAATTCTCTCCCTAATGTTTCGATCCAAGATGAGTCCTCTTTCCCAAGTGAACCAAGGCCCTGAAAATCCAATATTTTTTAAAAGACAGTCTTCCAATGTTTTACAAAATGCCTCCATTCTAACCTCTTCTCTTGGGAGACCACCTCTCTTTTCATGTGCAAAGAGAATATCATTAAAATCCCCTCCAACCAACTAAGGTAGCGAATTGTTCCTTCCCAATCGTCGAAGCAAATTCTATGTCCCCGTTTTATTTCTAACCTCAGGAGCCCCATAGAAGCCCGTGAACCTCCAACAAGGTTTGTCTTCCTCTTCTTGAATTTCTACATCAATATGGTTTGTTGAGAAACTCTTCAAATTAACTAACTGTCCCCCATTCCATCCTAAGCTTAATCCTCCTCGAGAACCTTCAGCTGGCATATCAATACCATTTAGGAAACCACAGCGTCTTCTAACTTTTTCTATCCTACTAACATTCAACTTTGTCTCCATGAATAAGACAACTTGTGGATGATAAATTTTCAACATATGCTAAAGTCTTTTAACTTCTCGTGAACTCCCAAATCCATGAACAATCCAACAATATATTTTCATGGCGACCGGTCGGCATGCTCTATGACAGCCGCTGATATTTGTTGATTATGAGCGAGAATTCCGCCACGTCTCTCTAACGAATCCTGTCTATTAGAAACATTAGAAAGCAAAGAATCAGATCGTTGTCTTTTATAACTTTCCCCATTACTTACTGGATCATCTTCCAAATCACACTCCATATTTGACAGCTCCTTCCCATCCAAAAATCCCTTCCTCCCCATGTCATTCTGTAAAACTTCGTGCTCACCAACGCTGGCCTTGGAACCTTCCAAATTTATCCCAAGAATTTTATTGAAACTTCCCCACAAATCCCGTCCTTGATTCTGACATGAATTATAGCTAACCTGTTTACCCAGTCAACCCTTGTCAAGACTATCATTGTCTCCCTCATCCCTCAGCCAAATGCTGTTACTTGTATAAGCTCTTCTCATCGGCGCCCTCAATGTTAGATTCTACCCAAACTCAACCTCCTGTGCACCAATACGTAATCTTAACGGCAAAAACTCTCTCCATATCCCAGACAATCACATAAGAAACAAAACAATTTTAACTTCTCATACTTAAATTAACATACGAGAACTTAGATTCAGCAAGCATGATTTTTTTCCTACGCTT
This sequence comes from Gossypium rotundifolium, assembly GCA_025506655.1. Lineage (NCBI taxonomy): Eukaryota > Viridiplantae > Streptophyta > Magnoliopsida > Malvales > Malvaceae > Gossypium > Gossypium rotundifolium. Next base: position 136,700,986 of record CP106723.1, on the reverse strand, counting down.
CAAAGGAACTCACACATCAATCCGCACCCGAATACGCATAAAATTCCTATACCCATTAAGGATTTGCTTAGTGTCATGTTCTAACATTTTTCCAATAAAATTTCCAAACTGGACTGCCATTGCATCTCTAAAAAAACCTGGAGGCAAATTATGAATTTGAACCCGCCAGTCTGCATGCACCAAAGGAATAGTAATCGGATCTTCATTCTCTTGAATCCGATGGAAAATCAGAAGATGATTATTAAAAGTCCAAGGAGCACCAGTGATTACCAGTGAAATAACAACCTCATTGAAGAATTTGAACAAGAACCGCCTTTCCCCGGATCGATATTTGTACCCCTTCGAGTGGGCGCAAAATGTTTGCAGTATTTCTCATTCTTTGGAAAATGGACCACACTAGCGGTGAGAAACAACCCACCAAATAAAACTCATATGCAGACAGTTGTTCTCCAAATTCTTCTGGCAGAGAGAGAGCCTCATCTTCCCCATCATCCAAATTCAGATCTGCAATCTCGTTCTCCATTACTCCCAACGAAAACAACCCCTTTTACCACCCCAGACCAAAAATTAGAATCACTAACAATAGAAGAATCGCAATCAATAACACAGAGAAAGAATCAAGATCCTAAAAATTTGTGCCAAGAAGCGGCAGAGAGGAACGTTCCAAAATGGCCGACTCAAATTAAGTTAACTGTTTTAACTTAATAGAAAATTTGGTACTTGTGTTTTACATTTTTTTTCTAATGGTAACCGTGTTTAAACTTTTTAGTGTTTAATTTACATTTAAGAGTTGATGTGATGAAAAATTCATAATTAGCTATTAACTTTAATCAAATCAATCCTAAAACCCAAATTAAATCACATCACATCGGATTGTATTTGATAAATTAAATATAAATTAAAAAATTTACAATCAACACTACATTTATTCTATTAAAAAATCATGCAAAATTCATACCCAACAAATCAACTGTAAAACCTAAATTATATAAACACAAAAGTTAACATCGTTATCTTTGGGTACTAAAATATATAACTTTTTCAAATACAAATACGAATAATCGGACCAAAAAGCACCAAATGATATAATGTCTTATTTTAAGTGTTTTATTGAGTTTTGTTAAGGTCAAATGGACATCAACTCGGTTATGAAATTACTAAAAGATTCATCTATATACAAAATTAAGTTATATTTTATGAGGATATTTTGACTTTTAATATATTAAATCAATAAAAATCGATCATGATGAGATTTAAAACCCCAAACATCATGCATAATAAATAATTAATTTTACTATTGTAACTAAACAATCAATTAGTTTTATGTGAATTTTTAATAAGTAGATCAAATTTGAAGGTGTTATAAATTTGGTCTTACTCATAATAATATAAAAATAGAATTAAATTATATTAAATCAAAATAAATGAATTTAAAGCTAAAATTCATTATAGTAGAAGGATTAAAACCAGAATTAGTCCTTAATATAATTTCTTTAAATATCATTGTTTTGGAAGAAATAACCCAAAAATAAATAAAGTAGGGCATAGATGTAGATGCTTTTGTCTTGGCATCTAGGGGTTTGTTTGGGCCTTAATTACAATATCTCAATAGTCAATACAAAGAGAAGTAAGTAAATTTAATTCAATTAAAATAAATAAATTATCTCACTTATGAAATTAATTTTATATTAATAGGATTTATATCAATACTTTTTTAACATCACTTAGTTTATAAAATTAAAATCAATATAATTTCTCAAAAAAATTTAATCTTGGTTTAAACTTTGATTTAATTGTAAAGAGAATGTTTGAAAATTATAAAATCTTATCGATTTTATATTTACAGTCGATTTTCTTTATAACAACATTTCGTTATGACAGTTAAATTTTTAGAAGAATCGGTTTTTATGTTTTATTTTAACATTCGACAACAAGATATAGTCTAAATTTTTAAGTAAAATTATAGTTATTTCATATAAACAAGCCTATTAATTATCATTTGTTAAATGAAAATGATCTTAATTAAAACTAATCTTTGATGAGTTGATTAAATATATCATTCGATAAAATATTAAATTCCCAAATTTAATATTCTAATGTAAATTTGGAACATCATAAACTTATAAATTGATTACTTAAATTTAATAACTCATGATAAATTGATAACTCATATTAATTAATTGAACTTGTTAAATTTATGAACTTTATAATTAATCACGTGAAAAATAAAAAAATACATAAAAGTAATAATTACAATATAATAAAATTGTTAAGATATGTTATAATTACAAGAAAAATTAAAATATTTGAAACTATTAAAGAGTTATTTTTAATTATGAAATTTAAATGTGAATATTATATCAATAAATAATACAACTGTCGGTAATAGTTTAAATAGGTGTCATTAAGGTGCTAGTACAACTACATTAATACTTTAAATAGTTTAATAATTAAGTAAATAAATAAATTATTTAATTGGGATAACTATCGAACGTATATACCAACTTTGGTTTAACCTGTAATATTATACGTGAATTTTGATTTTGTGTAATTTTATACTTCAAAATTTAATTTTGACAAATCATTTACAATATTATCGAATTAACGCTATTTTACGTTGATATATTCTATACGCATTAATCGATATGAAATAAATATATGTATTTATTCTTTTAAATGTGTATAATTTAATTTAAATTTAAATTTTATGTATATAATTGTACCAATTAAATATTATATTATGTATATGTTTAAGATTTATTCCTATTTAATTAAGTAAAATAATTATGTATTTAGCAGGGGAAAGGAAGGGTTTTGAGGCATGTCAGTTTTGATTGTTGTGTCTCTCTGTGTGTCGTGTTTGAAAATGTTTTTTCTTTTTTTTTTTGCAGCAAATTACGAAGGTTTTTATGTTGCGAAAGAAGTTTAAAATGAAAAAGAAGAAGAGAGAAAACAAAGGAAAACTGAAATTCAAAAGGTAAAGGGAGTTAAAAATCAGGATAAATGTCCTTTTGTTTTTCTCAAGCGTTTTCAATTGATTAATTAATTAAAAAATAAAATAATTTCATGTTTTTATTGTTTTATATAGAATTAAGGTTAAATTAATGTCAAATTGACAAAAAATATAAAGTTAAGGATTAAAATTGTTATTATACCAACTAAAAAGTGTCATCATTAATCACTTAACGGTTCGGAAACCAGAAAAGTAAATTAAAAAACGTAAATGACAAAATTATAACTTTTTAGGTAAATGGTCAAAATAAAATTTATTAGTAGTCCAGTGACTAATGATGTAATTTACCTTAAAATAACTTATTTATGATATTAAAGTGAACATATGAAACATAAGGTTTGTATTTTATACTCTTATGTATTAATTTACACACTGATGATGTAACTTAAAAAATATTAATAATCAAACATTTTAAGAGTTGATTAAATTTATCAGTAGATTACTTCACATGATTTGATGAAAGTTCATGTATTAAATATAGATCTTCATCTTTTCATTACCTTAAGCTTTTGCCTTTTCGATTATAGGCAGGGGTGATATCAAAAACTTCTATTGGGGGCAAATGTTTGGGGGTGTTTTATAATTTTACAATTTTTAAAGGGATTATAAAACAATTATACCCTTTTGAGGGATAACGTCACTGCCTAATCTTTGTAGCTCGGCCATTAAATGTGAATTCAATACACTAACTTAAGTATCAAAAACGTCTTAAGGTAAAACTTTCGGTATCAAATTTTATTTCCAAACCAATACCAAAATTTCTAATAAAAGTGTTTAAAATTTGGGTAAACTATAAAAAAGTCACTTTTATTTGTCTCGGATTATATTTTAGTCACTTATGTTTGAAAATTTACGTTTTAATCACTTATGTTAGGGTTTTGTTACGAAGTGGTCACTCTGTTGTTAAACTCCATTACCTCTATTACGACAATCCTACGTGATAGTCCAAATGGGTTTTAAATGCCAACTTGGATGTCCACCTGGGATGGAAATATGTTTTTAATTAAATAAATTTAAATTAATTATACCTTGAAGTGGAAAAGAAAAACATTTCGTCTCCTTTTTCTTTTAGTTTTATTTTCCTTTTTTACTGGAAAAATTATTGTCATCTTTGTTGAATCGAAAGAATAGAAATCAAATTGAGTGTTTCATCAATCGATTGGTTTTTTTTGCTCAACATGGAAAACAAAGGATGGACTCAATGGAGGGTCTAGTTACATATTCTTTGCATCTGTTTTCTCTTTTACTAAATAAGTAATTTTACTCTAAAACAGCATATTGTTTAACGACAACCCTAAAGTAAAAACCTTGTGTCGAAACCATTTTTTGAAATCGACTTTTATATTGAAAACAAAAATGAGAGTCGCCACCAATTATTTTTGTGAGGTGTGATCGGGTCACCTCGTAATTTGCTTGTTTTAATAAAAGGTTTGATTTACTAAAACAATGATTTATGGTCTACGAAATTAAAAAAAAAAAGGTTTGGGAGTCAATTACATACGAGGAAGGATTAGCACACTCGTAACGCCCAAAATTGGTACCTAATCGATTAATTAATGTCTTAATGTTGAAAGTTGAAAACTCGAAAAGAATTTAAATTACAATCCCTCTTTATATTATGTTATTTTTACTTAAAAATTTGCATGAATAAGTCGAAAAATATATTGAAGACCTTCTTATCTCGAGGCAACAAAACGTCACGTCCCGTGAGTTAAGACATGACACTTCGATTCTTTTAGAATAATTTTGCCTTTGTTTTTTTATTTGAAATTTCACGTGTTTCAATTTTAAAAGGATATTCGGTTATTTAGATCCAATAAGAAAAATCGAAACCCCGTAAGTTAGGACACGACTTTCTCGAGTTTTCAAACACAGAATATTGCCTTATTTTGAAAACTTTCCTTTTTTGAATAACATCGAACGTAGTATTTAAACGATATGTATTTAGTTTATTCGAACTTAATGTACAAATGGATGATTTTAAAACCTAATGCTTGATATAGGAATACTATAAATAAATAAGAAATACCATAATAATATAAATTTGGTTAGTATTAGTAATCGCATCATAATAAAAATAAATGAGTAAATTTAAAATAAGTAAAAAATAGAAGTGAAAGATACTAAGTAATGATGATAAATGTAAATAACATGTAAAACTATAAATAGATAATGAATGAAATATGTACAAATAATGAATAAGAAATGTGTAAATATGAATAATATAAACTTTAAAATAAAAATAAAGAGATACTAAATGCATAAATAATAAGTAAATAATAGCGAAATAAAAAGCACGAGAAGTCAAAGTCGCAATAATAAATATATAAATGACTAATTAAATAACAACACAAAAAAAAACTAATGAAAAGTTGAAAATAAATAAATAAAGAATTAATTGAAATTTAAATAAAAATAAATTATAAATCGTAAAATGATTGAGGAAAATAATTTATAAAATATTGAAGATAAAGGACTAAATTAAAATATAAATGGAATTAAGGGTGTAATTTGTAAATAAAATACATGAATGGACAATAATAATAATGATAATGATAATAATAATAAGAAGAAGAAGAAGAAGAAGAAACAACAAAAAAAAAAAAAAAGAAATAAGTAGATAAATGAGTAAATAAATAGAAAATACAAAAGAAAATAAAATATGAGAGATTGAAAGCAAGGGACTAAATCGTGATCTAAATAGAATTTAAAGTACAAATCATAAAATAAAAATAAAGTAAAATGGATTAAGGGATTAAAATCGAATGCGCCAGGAAAGGACAGGGACCAATTAGGCAATAGTCCCCTTGTCCATATGCGCACCGTTTCGAAGAGGACTGAAATGAAATAGTGCAAAAATTACAGGGTAAAATTAAAAGGAAAAAAAAGGAACATGATTAAATTGAAAATAGGCAAAAAATGGAAGGACCAATCAGAAAATATCCCTTTTTATGGACAAGGGAAGTTATTATTTTCCAAAAAGATAAAAATAAAACAAATTTGTTATAGAAAAATTAATAAAATAATAAATAAAATAGGATGAAAAATACGAGAAAATTTCATTGTTTTATTTTCATTTACAATGTGCTATTTATAGGCTCCTTTACAATCAATAAATGCATTTACTTAACTAAGTTTTCTTAATTACTCCATTTAATGGTCTCTTGATTATAAATAAACTAAAGAGTTTTATCTCATTACTTTAATATGCTTAAAGGGGGATATGACATCCATTTAATTTACAACACTCCCCATTGGATGTCTTTTAAATAAGAATGTGCCTCATTAAAACATTTATTAGGAAAAACCCTGTGGGATAAAAACCTAATGAAGGAAAAAGAGTACACAATCTCCTATTACAAGTTGCCTCGTTAAAAACATTTACCAGGAAAACCCAGTGGGACAAAACCTTGGTTAAAGGAAAAGAGTACAACATGTTTTAGACTCCCCCTAATGGGGACATCACATTATATCTTTGAGTTGACGCATTCCAATCTTGTTTAGTAGTCTTTCAAATGTTGAAGTTGGCAATGCATTGGTAAAAAGATCTGCTAAATTATCACTAGAACGAATTTGTTGAACTTCTATGTCACCTTTCTTCTCAAGATCATGAGTAAAGAATAATTTTAGTGAAATATGTTTCGTTCTGTCACCTTTGATGTAACCACCCTTTAATTGAGCTATACATGCTGCATTATCTTCGTATAAGATAGTTGGCATATTTTCTCAGAAAAGGCAAATTACATATCTTCGGATATGTTGGGTTAATAACCTTAGCCAAACACACTCTCACTTGCCTCATGCATTGCAATTATTTCAAAGATGATTTGAAGAGGCGTTAGCTAATGTTTGCTTTGTCGAACGCCATGATATGGCAGTACCTCCACATGTAAATAAATATCCAATTTGAGATCGACCTTTATGTGGATATGATAAATATCCAGCATCAGCAAAACCAACTAATAGGGATTTTGAATCATTTGAATAAAATAACCCCATATCAATGGTTCCTCTAAGATATCTAAATACATGTTTAATTCCATTCCAATGCCTACGTGTTGGAGAGGAACTAAATCTTGCTAACAAGTTTACAGCAAAAGCTATATCAGATCTTGTGTTATTTGCAAGATACATCAATGCTCCTATGGCACTTAGATATGGTACTTCAGAACCAAGAAACTCTTCATCATTCTCACAAGGACGAAATTGATCTTTATTCACATCTAACGATCGTACAACCATTGGGGTACTCAATGGATGTGCTTTATCCATATAAAATTTATTTAAGATCTTTTTCGTATAAGTTGACTGATGGACATGAATTCCATCTTTTAAATGCTTGATCTGCAGACCAAGAAAAAATTTTGTGTTTCCGAGATCTTTCATCTCAAATTCTTTCTTTAAATAATTTACTACATTTTGAAGCTCTTCAGGAGTTCCAATAATATTTAGATCATCAACATAAATAGAAATTATCACAAAGTTTGATTCAAACCTTTTTATAAAAACACATAGGCAGATTGGATCGTTTTTATAACATTCTTTTAACAAATATTCGCTAAGACGATTGTACAACATACGTCCAGATTGTTTTAATCCATATAAACTTTTCTTTAATCTGATTGAGCAATTTTCCCAGGAAACACTATTTCCTTCAGGGATTTTAAATCCTTCTGGGATTTTCATATAAATTTCACTATCAAGTGTACCATACAAATAGGCTGTAACAACATCCATTAGACGCATGTCAAGTTTTTCACATACTGCCAAACTAATAAGGTATCTAAACGTGATTGCATCCACCACAGGAGAATATGTCTCTTCATAATCAATGTCGGGTCTTTGTGAAAATCCTTGTGCTACAAGTCGTGATTTATATGTTACGACTCATTTTTCTCATTTTGTTTTCGCACAAATATCCATTTATATCCTACCGACTTTACATATTTAGGTGTTTGGGCTATAGGTCCAAAAACCTCGCATTTAGAAAGTGAATTTAATTCTGTTTGAATTGCGTCTTTCCATTTTGGCCAATCTTTTCTATTTCTACATTCCTCAATAGATTTAGGCTCAAGATCCTCATTTTCTTTTGCTGTTTCAATAGCAACATTATAAGCAAAATTGTTGTCGGCAACTATATTTTTTCGGTTCCATCTTTTTCCTGAAGTAACATAACTTATTGAGATTTCTTCGTTATCACCATTTTCAGGTACCTGAACCTCTTATAGGGTTTTTTTTATTAGTTATATCTTTGGCCTCTTCTGGGGCACTTGCCTTCACAATATTACCATCTTGAATAATTGATCCTTTCTTTTTACGAGGATTTTTATCTTTGAAACTGACTGGTCTTCCACGCTTCAGGCGTGGATTACTTTTTTTTGCACTAACAATTTGCTTTAGTGGGATATCAATTCGTATTGGAGCATTTTCAATGGTATGTTAGATTTTGTAATTCTCTTTAGGTCAAAATGAATCGGCGGTTGATTTGCAATGTTTTGCAAATGTATAATCCTTTGAACTTCTTGTTCACATTGACTTGTACGAGGATCTAATTGAGATAATGGTGATCCATTCCATGTAATTTCTTTTATCACTTTTATTTTCTCTCCCCCTAATGTTGGGAATGTTGTTTCATCAAAATGATAATCAATAAATCGTGCAGTAAATAAATCTCCTGTTAATGGTTCAACATATTTAATTATAGAAGGAGATTCATAACCAACATATATTCCCAACCTCCTTTGAGGACCCATCTTTTTGCATTGTGGTGGAGCAATTGGAACATATACTGCACATCCAAAAATTCTAATATGGGAAACATTTGGCTTCTGACCAAAAGCCAATTGTAATGGGGAGTACTTATTATAACTTGTTGGCCTTAAGCGCACAAGTGCTGCTGCATGCAAAATAGCATATCCCCAAGCTGTAACAGGGAGATTTGTTCTCATAAGCAATGGTCGAGCTATTAGTTGGAGGCGTTGATAAATGATTCAGCTAAACCATTTTGTGTATGAACATGAGCTACAGGATGTTCAACTTTTATCCCAATTGACATACAATAATCATTAAAAGCTTGGGATGTAAACTCACCAGCATTATCAAGACGAATAGTTTTGATTGCATTATCTGGAAATTGTGCTCTTAATCGAATTATTTGAGCAAGTAGTCTCGTAAATGCCAGGTTGCGAGTCGACAATAAGCACAATGTGACCACTTACTAGATGCATCTATTAATACCATAAAATATCTGAATGGTCCACATGGTGGATGAATGGGCCCACATATATCACCTTGAATACGTTCCAGAAATGCTGGAGATTCAATCCCAACTTTAGCTGGTGATGCTCTAATAATCAATTTTCCTTGAGAACAAGCGACACAAGATAAATCCTTGAATTCAAGAATCTTTTGTTTCTTTAATGGGTGTCCAATTGAATTCTCGATGATTTTCGCATCATAATAGATCTGGGATGGCCTAATCGGTCACGCCAATTAGTAAAAGTATGTGGTTCTACAAACTTCTGGTTTGTAGTAACATGTGACTCAATTGCACTAATATGTGTATAATATAAACCTGATGAAAAAGTAGGTAACCTTTCCAAAATATATTTCTTTCCATATTCAACATTTGTAATTTATATATATTCAACATTTTTCTCATTCATAGTCTCAATATGATATCCATTAAGATGAATATCTTTAAAACTCAATAAATTTCTTTGAGACTTGGTGGAATATAAAGCATCATCAATAATAAATTTTGTACCTTTAGGTAATAATATAATAGCTCTTCCAGAGCCTTCAATAAGTTTTGAACTACCCGATATTGTATTAACATGGGCATTACTCATTGTCAAATGAGAAAAATATTTTTTATCTTTGAGTATCGTATGTGTTGTAGCACTATCTTCAAGACACATGTCTTCATTGATTTTGGGTCCATAGAAATTTTGTTGAATATTCATATTCTTCATAAAACAAACAAAATATAATATGAGAAACATTGCAATTATTTATTAAATATATAAATTATTCTTTATGCAAGAAAATAAAATATACTTAAAACAACATAAAAATGTCAAAATAACATCAATTTTTCTAATGATTCTCAAAGAAATCTGCCACATCTAGGTGAGTTATATTATTAAGGTCATTAAATTTATCATCCTCGTAGGCATGGTTATTTTTATTATTATAGTGAATATCTTCATCTTTTGCCTCTATTTCATCATTTTGGGATATAAAATTTGTCTCCATATGCTTTCCATTCCTTTTAATGGATGCTTGATAAAGTTTCACTAAATGCTCAGACGTACGACATGTACGTGACCAATGCCCCTTCATACCACATCGGTAGCATATATTCTCAACAATCTTTGAAGGATTATTTTGACCACTTCTTTCTTGTCTTTCATTGTTATTCTTTTTCTGGTGGTTAGAAGTATCATTATTATGACCACCATGATAACGATTACTAATATGTCCTCGACCACGTCCCCCACTATGTCCACGACCACGGCCGCGACTTCTATATTTTCTATTTTCATAATTATTGTGTATCGCTACATTCACTTGAGGAATGGTGCGAAACGATGAGACAATTACATGATTTTTCATCAATAGCTCATTATTTTGTTCACCACCAAAAGGCATGAAATCAATTGAATACCTTTTAAAACCTTTTTCACGGTATTGCTCTGCAGGAGCACATTAGTAGCGTGAAAGGTTGAAAATGTTTTCTCTAACAAGTCCTCATCGCTTATGTTTTCTCCACATAATTTTAGTTGAGAACTAATTTTGAAAGTTCGAATTGTATTCACTTACGTGCTTAAAATCTTGTAGCCGTAAGTGCATCCAATCATAACGAGCTTTAGGGAGTATCACAGTTTTCTGATGGTCAAACCGTTCTTTCACATTTTTCCACAACTCAAGAGGGTCTTTCACAGTGAGATATTCCACTTTTAATCATTCATGCAGATGGTGACGGATGAAAATCATTGCTTTTGCCTTGTCTTGATTAGATGCTTCTTTATCGGCTAATATAATATTTCCTAGACCTTAAGCATCTAGGTGAATTTCAGCATCTAACACCCATGACAAATAATTCTTACCTGAGATGTCTAAGGCCACAAATTCAAGTTTGGCAAGATTTGACATTATAATCACTTGAATCAAAATAAAAAAAAAATATTAATAAAATAGAAAGTATTCTCAATCGTGAAATAATTCAATTATATATACCAATTTTGCTAAATAATAATATGTATATCAAATATTTGCATAAAGAGGAATAGTCATAATAATAACTTAACACAAATTAAATTAATTGAAATATCTTTTAATAAAAAACCATGAATAAATAATTATCATTATTAGATTTTAGTTGTAAAAATAAATGTGCAAATGTTACCCAAAGCAAATATTTTATCTAAAAATAAAATAAAAGAATTATGAAAATATGTATAGTCGTACATAGTTTAACGGGAGTTATACGGGCAAATTATATAAAGTCGAAATGACGTGAACTTCACTATGAACTCGTAGAAGCTCGTGCTGATAACGTGTTATAGAAAAATTAATAAAACAATAAATAAAAGAGGATGAAAAATACGAGAAAATTTTATTATTTTATTTTCATTTACAAGGTGCTATTTATAGGCTCCTTTAAAATCAATAAATGCATTTACTTAACTAAATTTTCTTAATTACTCTATTTAATGGTCTTTTGATCATAAATAAATTAAAAAATTTATCTCATTACTTTAATATACTTAAAGAGGATTATGACATCCATTTAATTTACAACAAAATTTAATATGTGAAGCAAAGGGTTGGTCAGTGGTCGGTGGACGGTGGACAAGTACCGTTAGGCATTGACTTTTCCCTACAACACGCTAACGATAAGAATTGATGGTCATTTTCGTCCTTTTCGAATATGATTTTCCTATGATAAACTTGACGATACTATTGGAAACTTTCAATAATGGTCCAACAACTAAATAAAAAAGAAATGGACCAACCCCCGTCTCTCTTATTTACTTATCATAATTATTATTAATGGACGGCTTAATTATTTATTAGCTGTTTAATTTGCGAGATTATATAATTTTATATCAATTCTTCAAATATTGTTTATATTAGATTTCATAGAAAATATCCAATCATGTCCATAATTACATCAATTTGATTGGAACAAGTCATGAGTCATACTAATATAATATTTCTAGGTCTTATCCTTACATCATATAAATTGTTAGATATAATCTCTTATTTTATTACTCTTTGAAGTCTCTCAAATTTTCACAAATAATTTGTGGTGCCCAAATAAGTAAAAGTATCATGGAAGATCTTGTATTAGGAATTAAATTACATTTTACTCCTTTACTCAAAAGATGGGTAGTTTAGTCTCTATATGTTAGATCAAAGAGTAAACTAGTCCTTTTATTAAAAATTTCATCTATTTATGCTGTTAAAATTTGGTCTCTGTACGTCAGCATGAGGTACATGTGGCACATCACATGTTATTATCTAGTTATTTCGTCAATCGTGCTAGTTTTTAACAGTACAAATTGATGGAATTTTTAATGGAAAGGACCAATTTACTCTTTAATCTAATGTACAAGGACTAGTTTGTCCATATTTTAGTTAAGGGGGCAAAATGCAATCACTTCCATGGTACTTTTCCATGTAAAAAAATTAATTTAATCATAAAGTAGTTTTGTTGAGGAGATGTCGAAATCGCTTTAAGAGAAATTTCTAAAGTGTCAACGATGGTTGGTAATGTGCTCGGGATATACTGACCACTGTTGAAGGGTTCACTAGGTATCGATGGATGACACTTCGAAATCTTTTCCCAAATCAAGTTTGACCCCACTTCAACAAGTTTCAATACATGGTCTATTAATTGTCAATTATGGAGGACAATGTAAGTTGGATTGTATTATGGGATAATGCAACTTTTGGCCCTTGCATTTGGCAAGTAGGTCTACATTTGGCCCTTGAACTCCTTTTTAATCCACTTTGACCCTTGAACTTGAAAACCGTTATTCATTTAAGCCCATTTTGTTAATGATCGTGAAAAAAGGAGGATAATGTGACTTTTGGCCCTTGAACTTGGTAAGTAAGTCCACGTTGGTCCCTAAACTTAACGACTAGGTTCACTTTGGTACCTGTACTATTTTTTTGTTCTATTTTGAACTTAAAAATTAGGTCTATTTTGAACCTTGAACTTGAAAATTAGGTCTATTTTTTTGTTCAATGGTTTTAATAACCAACCCGATAGTTATAAATTACAAGACTAATAGCTTATAAATTACCAAAATTTCCTAAAGGCTAAAGCAAAATAATAATACTAACTTACAAGACCAATACCTTATAAGCTACCAAAAATGTCATAAAGGCTAAAGCAAAAGGATTAATTACTCCAACAAGTGAGATAATCTATTTTTTACTTTAGAAAAAATCAATTCCTTTTCTACAATTAAACTTATAATTAATAAAATATATGTGATTAAATAAGATCTAGTCATATTAATAAGGAATAAATATTCAACTTATACATGATTTTTGATTTCATGCAATTATACATATGAAACTTAAATTATGGTTCATATGTCTATATGAAACTTTGATTTTGATTCATTATATACATTTTAAAGAAATTGCTACATACATTTATTTTCATATCGATTAATATAATTTATTGTGTATGCAATATATCAAAGTAAAATAATATTAATTCGATAATGTTGTTAATAATTTATAAAAATTGAATCAAATCAAAATTTTATGTGTAAAATCGTATAAAATCCATTGAACCAAAATTAATGTGAATATCATTACCAATTGAAATTACAAAAGAAAAGGGAAAATGAAATATTTTGATGGATTAGATACATTGAGCATGCGCAATTAATGTCAACATTGAATTAAATGTCATTCAAAAGAGAAAGAAAGAAAGAATTAAATGAATATGAATAAGTATTTTGAGACATTAGAAAGGGGTAGGTTTGAAAATTAATATAAACTAGCATAGCTAAGATCCTATATCTAATTTTTCTCCTATAGACTATGACTTTAGATCCAATACAACAACAACAACAAAAAAAAAATTAAGTCTTCACAATTCCAAGTATTTAGGAATTAAGGGTTTGCACATCTTTTATTTTTTTTCTATTTTTCCCCTCCAATTTTAATTATTTGCAGAATTAAATTATTAAATGTTTGAAAGAGGCAAAAATTGTTATTATTCATTCAAAAGGATTAAATTGAATTATTAAAATTTAAGAGAAGTTAAAAATAAAATTGTACCATTTATCCGAGTGAGGTCAAAGCCCCTCGTGCTTACCCATGGCTTTAGGGACAGCATAAGGGGGCGGGTTAGGGCTTTGTCCCTCAAAATGGGAAAAATTTTATTTTAGTTATTTTTATAATTTTGAAATTATAAGTTAATCTTTTTATACGGGGTTGGCAGCGCTTCGCCACTCACAAAATGAAAAATTTTAAAATTTTAAATTAGTAGAATTAAAATTATATTTTACTCTTTTAAAAATATAAAATGTTAATTTAATCATTTAAAAATTATAAATATATAAGCTATTAAAACGGTGAAATTATATTTTTACTAGCATAAAAATTATAATTTAATTTTGACCCCTAAAAAGTTATTTGGTTTCGCCTTTAATTCTGATCATATATGTTCTTTTTGATATAACGTCTAGAACTACTTATAGTCTCTCCTCAACCCATAAATAAAAAGATAATACATTTTTCTTGTATTAACAATAATATTCATACTAATCGAAATAAGATTCAATCGACCAAACACAAACTCTTAGCAGAATCTGTTTTTGTTGATTAAGATTGCAAAATTCATGGAAAAGGAAGGTCTAATTTATTATTTCTTTTACGTTAAATTAGACATTTAGATAAGACAGACAGGTTGTACCAAAGAGAAATCTTTTAAAATTTAAAGCTTTTTATTGGGATTATAATTATAATTATAATTATTGCTTCCCAAATCCCTAATTGTCCGATTGTAATATGGAATTGTGCCAATGACGTGCTACCCAAGATGCATTGCTTAGGGTTCAATTAAAACAAACAAAAGTTGTTCTATTTTTCTTGTAGATTTCCTTTTTTAATGGGATATTATATTGTTGAATATTAGCTGTTTAATTTTAGGGTATAGGGATAATAATATATATATTAAATGCAATGATGTAATTTAATAATATAAAATATGAAATGTTCGATAACGGCGTGAGCTGTTTAAGTTAAGTATTATTAAGCTTAAAGTCGGCTCAATTAATAGTTCAACTTGTTCGAGTTTAGCTCGACAATTACCAAATCAAGTTTAATTTTTTTCAACTTGAACTTGAGTAGCTTACGAATACTAGTGTCTCATTTACACCCTGATAGGAGATAATGTTTAACACTTTCAATAAATTTTTAATTAGGAACAGTGTCTGATCGGGTTAGGAAATATTAGAGAATTTTAGAAACGGATGACTATGAATTTCTAAGTGATAGTATAAGAAATAGATAGAGACGGTAGAACAATTAGAAAACATTTTAATATATATAATAAATAATTACAAGAAATCAAGGAAAAAAGGAGGGACTAGAAGTGAACTTTTTCCAAAAAGAGTATGAATTATGGATGGATATGTGAAAAAGGTGGAGGATAAAATGGCAAATAAACAAATAAGATATTCATGAAACATAATCATCAATCAAGGATTAATTTGTAAATATTTGATTGATAGTAAAATTGATAATTATTAAATTAATTTAAAAAAAATAGATATTTAGTTAGAATAGTGTAGAAAGATGATGAGAAATTATCCATTTTCTCTCCATCTTCACGCCGCTTTCATTATTTCACCATTTCAACTTTTGTTTTTATTACAATTAGGTCCTTCCACCATTTTTAAGCCTTTCCTAGGTTGCTTTCTCCAATTTTTTTCATGTTTTCTTAGTAAAATCAATAGAGATGCTTAGTAGCCACCTTAGTTTCATGAAAAGAGAATCCATAGTTGTCTTGGATGAGAGAGAGAAAAAGAAATAAGACTTGATATCAATAAATAAAGGTAAGGATGATAGGTATATTCATGAATTTCATATTAATTTCACTGAAATAGTATAAATATGATATTTGATTATGATTCTAACAAGTAGATGTTACGTGTTTTGATATGTAAATAAAGAAAAAAAGAAGAAAGGTGAAGGAGTGATTGAATAAAAAGGAAAAGAAGTTGATAAGGAGTAAATAAAGAAGAAAAATCTTCTATCCAAGCCCTTGAGCTTATGCTGTTTGTCAAATCACTCTAAAATGAATGAAAAAGTTAACGTTTGTTAATTTTACTGATATGGCATCCACGTGACATTAACTCAATCGTATAGACGTAGACAATAGACAGGATGTGGCCTTGCCCCCCTAAAAAAAGGTAAATTAACTTATAGCCCTTTATACTTTACGAAATTATAAATTAATACAATAGTAAAATTACACTTTGGCCTCAAAAATTTATTATTCATTCCCTCCAAAGCAATTTTCTGGCTTCACCCTAGATATAGATAATTAATTATTATATTATGCTAGTTGCCTCAATCGTCTTTAAACTATTATTTAAATTTTAAATTGGTCTTTGAATTTCATAATATTTTAACCGAGTCTTCAAACTATTAATATCATATCAATAAGATCCTCTTGTCAACTCAGTGATCAACTTAGATTTTAAATGCCAACTTAATTCTAACATGAAACTTATCTAAAGCATGTGCGGACATATCAATTGTATAAACAACTTAAACCTAACATTTTAAGAAAAGTCAGTAGCATCAAAGTTTATGAGAGGCATTTTTAGCATATTAAACCTAAATTATTCATGTGATAAGTTCACGCGTATTTGAAATTTAATCTTCATACTCTAAATATATTTCATGTAATATTTGAGCTAATATTTAACACACATGTTGATATGATAACCTAATTGCTACAATACTAATGCTTTGATAATTCGAGGGACGTCAACTTATTCGAAAAAAGTCTTCTAATTATTATTCGTTTAGAGTCGAAAAGTCTTTTAACAAATAAATATTATCTTGATTAGGATTTTATCTCTTGACTTTAACAAGTATAAAAAACTAGCATGCAAAAGGAAGAAACAAGAGTGAAGGGCAGAGGTAGCTAAGCCATTCACTGAGATATTTGTTTGATAAGCAAATTTGACTTTGAAAATTCATAAAGAAAATCTTCATTCAAAATACATTGCATGTAATTTTTTCTTCTTCGTTGGATTAATGGTATCTGGTCATGTGGCCGATACAAAATCTAAGTCATAACTAAAAATAAAATCAATCCAATTAAACATGTGTTTGAATGGGTAATGCGTTCACTGCTTTGTCAAGATAAAAATAGCAAGTGATGTAATATAGAATCAGAATGATATGAGACAATATATATTTTTTTTATACCTCTATTACTTCACAACATATATTTATGTTGTGTTATTTTCCATGACGTATTATTAATTATATATTTAACTCATTCCTGCGATGAAACGTCATAAAAATTATATATAAATATTAAGTTTGAGAAATAAATCATGTTGGTTTTTACAAATAATAATTGGACCTCCAAATCCAATTATTGAATTAAGAAAAGTCAAGAATTTAGGTGAAGGAAAGTTGGTATATTAGATTTTCAATTCAACTAGTTTGACACCACACCACCGGCTATGTAATTGTTGCTTTATTATATAATAATTATTTATATCATCCTAGTATCGGTATCTAATCCAATTCTCATACGATATTAGCAAAATTATTACTATAGTATCATTTTATGTTTATAACTTATAACAAATAATTATATTTATCTAATATAATAATAACTCGATGCATTTATTATTTTAAATGTATATAGTTAAATCAAATAATTATATTTATCAAATAATTTCAATGCATATATTTGAATCATATATTTGAAAATTTTCATGTGTATAATTATACAAAATCAAAATTTATATATCAAATTATATATTGAATCAAAATTAATTAAAATATTAAAATTTTAATAATGTTATCTCTTAACAAAATTTCCCTTTTTCATATATGCTACGTTAGTCATAATTTTGATCTCCTACGATATTTCATTTTATGGAAATATACATGTGAAAAAAAAAATGAATACCTTCATTTAAACAAGTCAATAATAGATACTTATCCCACGCAAATCGTTTACCCGTAACTATTTAATATTCTTATGAAAAATTAATCACATCAGAGCGTTTCTGCAGATAAATTCATTTTGAATTTGATAATTGCATTGCTTGTGAAGTATATGTTTGTGTATGCCCTATAGATCTACCCATTGTTGATTAGAAATTTGAAACGGATATTCGAAAATACAATTGCTTAATTATAGTATTGATTTCAGAATTTGTATATTTTGTGGTAACTGTGTTGAGTAATGTCAAACAAATTGTTTATCAATGATTGAAGAATATGAACTTTCTACATGCGACCGTCACGAATTGAATTATAATCAAATTGCTTTGGGCAGGACATGGATTCGAGTGCGCTAAAAAGCGTATTATCCTCTTATTTAAGTGTTGAGGAGGAACTATGGGTAGTTTTAGACATTGTAACAAAAAATATATAGAAAATATTTGGTATCCTATCAGTGAAGTTTTTAGATTCTACAAGTAGGATTAGAAATTGACAAATGTCTTATAAGAATATAATAAATATTAAAAAATACATGTGAAATTTTTTAAAACTAAAGTATAATGCAAGTGTATCAAATATTAACCCTAAAAAATTTGGAACTTAAATTTATTTGAAAATTAATGGTCCGTTTGTTTACATGTAAAAGGTTTTATGGAAAATATTTTTAAAATTTCCTGTGTTTGCTTCACGAAAACAGCTTGGTCAACAGAAAATGACTTACAAGTCAAAGTAAAATAAGTCATTTTTCCTGTAAAATAACTTGACCTTTTGAAAAGTGTAAGTCATTTTCTGAAAAATAGTCACTCTATAGATAATTTTATTTTATATAAAAATTAACTTAAATCAAACTTAATATTATTATATTGATAATAATTTTATTTTTATTTTATGTTTAAAAATATTTAAAATATTAATATAAAATATTATATTTTTAATATTATTAAACATACATATTTAATTATTTATATTTAATAATTTATTATTTTAACAAATTATTTAATATTTCAATTTTATTTTAATTAATAAATTTTAAAACAATAATTTTAAATAATATTCTTCACATATTATTAAAATATTCAATATTAATATTTTAATAATAAATATTAATTACAATCATGAATATATTAATAACAAATATTTTAAATATATATAAAATATAAATTTGGTACAATTGTGAATAACTACTTTGCTTTGAAAAATTAGTTTCCTTATAATGGACCCCATGGTTTTATCACCCATTATTTGCAAAGTTCGGCCCAAAAACAACTGCAAATAAGTAATGAACCCACATATTTTAGGTTCTTTTCTTTTCTTTTGTAATTGATTCAACTTTGGGCCCAAATAAAACTTTCATTTAAAGCTCAATATATCATTTAGTACTTAAATTTAACATTTTTAATGTGATGTTTTTATTTTTATTTTTTACCTAATTTAGATATGTACTTGACAAAAGTTATATGTTTTGGTACCCAAAGATAATAATGTTAATTTTTAGTGTTTAATTTAAGTTTTAGAGTTAATTTGATTAATGTTAATTTTTCATAATTTTGTTAATAGAATAAATGTAGCGTTAATTGTGAATTTGGTAAGAATCTCAATTGTAGATAGTTTTTAATCTCGACCGTTGATGTAATTCAATTTGTACCGTTAGTTTTGGGGGAACTCAACTATTAAAAGAGACTTTTCCCCTCATTTATAATCATCCTAGGATCCCCAATTGTAATCTTTCAAAGTAATAGATACACTTTGAGAGTATTTACTCAAACACCTTGTGTGCGTTACTTCCTTGTGTCATTTTTTTTTTTTTTTTCGTTACTCTTTCATTTTGAGTTGCTTCCACTTTATTTTCAAACTTCTATCGAAAATTCTCACTTTGCAAGAGTTAGACTAACTTAGGTGGATTTGAACCCAGGAAATCGCCTAAAGCCGCATGGATTACGAGACTAAAGTTTTAACTCCGTGACAATTACAATACGACGGATGTGATTTAATTCATGTTTAGTGTAGATTTAGTGAAAGATAATTGCTAATATTATTAGTTAATTGTGAATTTTAATTAGATCAACTCTAAAACCCAAATTAAACACTAAAAAGTTAAGGTTGTTACCTTCAAGTACCAAATTGTATAACTTTTGTCAAATCCATATATCACATTGGACTAAAAAATAAAAATACCACATTAGAAAAAAGTGCCAAACTCAAGTACCAATTCATATATTAAGCCTTAAATTAGAAAAAAATTACCATCCTTTTGGTGAAATTGAATATTGAATATTTATATTTAAATAGATTATTATTTAAAAAATTTATTCTAATCCTTAACACCACTAATATTTGCTGCCATTTTTTATTTTTTAGTTTGTTATCAGGTATGCTTACTAGTTTGTAATAATCTGTTTAATATCAGATCATTGTGATCATATAAACCCTAAGTAGTAATTATAATAATAAAAATAATTTAATTTCAATGGAGTATAGGAAATGGCAAAATCCCACTCACCTAAAAAAAGGGGAGCAATGAAGCAAAGACAAAACTAACAAGTAACCCAAAAAAGGGTTCTTGGCAAGAATTTGGGCCAATTAAAGCCCATGCTATTTTCAATCTTAAGAGTCCAATTTCACCTTTGCTTATGTTGTTCATATTATTTTTAAGTTAATAAAATTGTAATTACAAATATTATATCTAACTGATAATCAAAATATATCTAGAATTAAACTATAATAATTAGATTAATAACCGGAATTTATCTTGATCTATGCCATAATAATTCAGAAACGGTCTAATATAGTGCAACTTAAACTAAAATAAATCCGAACTAAAATTTTACACATAATATAGGACTTAAAATAAAGTCACAAAATCTCAAAATATCAACCTTACCATTAAACCAAGACTTCATACCCATTTATTATTATTATTATCCAAAATTAATAATAATAATATTGATAGATTTGTCCTTAATTTTTATCTTAAATTTAAAAGTACTTTTTTAACTAATATACGCATAATGTTCTTTAATATAATATTTAGAATTATTTATAATCTCTCCTCAACCCTTAAATAGGAGGATAATGCGCTTCAGCACATTTAAATTCACGTCCTCCTGCACTGACAGCAATGTCGATGTCAATTGAACTAAGACTCAATCGACAATATATGCATAATTTTTATGTAATAAAACTCAAACTTATTGATTAAATTTAGAATACTTTTCAGACATAATAATTAAAAGATAATGTTTGAATTAAGGGTCTACATGGATGAAAAACTTCAAAATCAAATCAATGATCTTAAAATAAACAAGTAATATATACATAAAAGTAAAAATATATAGAGTCAATGAGGCAAAGATAAGAGCTATGATTTGTAAGGATAATCTCTTTCACAATAATGATGTGATGGCCAATTGAACATGCCCTCTTTTCTCTTTTTTATTTTCCATTTTTTCCCAAATGGATTTTATTTATTTATTATTATTGAAAATCTTTTGCTTAAAGAAAAAATGGGTCATGGCTTATTGGCCCTTTCATTGCTAATCTTCCTAACAACATAGCAAATGTTAATGTCCCTACCAAATTTGATTAGATTGTTGGGGTTTTAAAAGATGGATCTTTATTCAAAGTATTAAAAGACTGACCACATGTTTTCCACTGCTTCTTTTAAATTCACTTTTAAGACTTTGCATTGAATAATAGATTTAACACATTAATTTTAATTTAGTGTAATTATATATATATATGAAATATTGATTATGGTTCGATGCATATATGAAAATTTGATTTTAATTTAATTATATATATCTAAAGAAATAAATACATCAATTTATTTTTACATTGAACAATACAATTATTTGTATGTGCAATATATAAACGTAAAACAATGTTACAGTGATAAGGGTGTTGAGGATTTATAAAATTGAACCAAATCAAAATTTTATGTATAAAATTATATAAAATCAAAGTTTATATATAACATTACAAGTTAATATTAATATTAATATAAATATTATTAATTACTTAATATTAATTGATAATAACTTGTAATTTGATTAACTGCTAAGCATTTGAATTGTTATATAATTTTGATTGTTAATTGGTTTAGTAGTTTAGTAGTGGAATTTGATAAAATCGCCCTGAATTGAAAACAATATATGTCCTAGCTCTGATCAAATATTCTTTTCTATCAAGAATCGAGAATAAAAATGCGGATATAGTTGAATGATATCTCTTTCCTTTGTCAAGGAGAAGACACTGGTTCGATTCCCATGTATCTTTTTCTCAATCTCATAAAACAATGAAACCAATGCACAAATGGTTATGTGTAGTATAAGTAATAACCTCCATTAATCATATACTAGTTCATTCTCTCTTTTTTTAATAATCTTATTATAATTGATTATATATATTTTTTTTATATAATGTTTAAAACTACCCATAGCCTCTTCCTAACCCATAAATAGAAAGATAATGCACTTCAGCACACTTAAACCCGAGTCCTCCTGTATTAAGAATAATATTTATACCAATCGAGTTAAAACTCAATCGACAGTTCATACAAACATTTAACTTTACTAAGAACCAAAAGAAAAAAAAAAAAAAGATTGAGTTTGAGCTGGTGGAACCAACTTTTTTTTCTCTCTCTCTGTTTTACTTTGAGTTTCCTTGTTCCAAGCATATTTCTAAATAGATGCCTCAATGCATCTATTTCCCTTTTTCTCTTTTAGGGCTTACAAATTCTCCAAACGATATAACTAGCTGGTGCAACTTTCCTTTTAAGTACATTTACATCGAAGCAAGTGGATTTGGTATCTATATGATCACTTAGCCACTACAAGATAGAATATATTAAAAGAAATTTTGCTTGGTGTTATGAAGGGGATGATTATAACTTTGGGGTGCACATGTTTTTGTGCTGTCCAAATATTGAATGATCGAGCTGTAAAGGTATGATAAATACTTTGAGCTTTGTAAATAGTTAATGAGCTCGAGACGAAGACACATGTTGCATGGTGAATGGGAAGAGCAACTTTTAAGGTTAAAAACATTTTTCAATAATGGTGGGATTTCGAGAGGAGATGAATATGATGATATTATGTGGGTATTCAGAGGAGCACTCTCAGCTATGATTGTCCTATGGGAAAATGGGGAATCCCTCTTTTTTTTTCAAATTGACTCATGACTTTAATTTTTGTTAAAGTGAGATGATCATATTAATATAAAAAATATTTTTTGTTAAGGGGAGGTCGGTCTCAAACTCTCAAACAATGGAGGTATTGTATTTGGGGTGTTTATGTTCTGAATTTTTTTTCGCCTATAATGACAGTCTAATCTAGTTCACGGAATTTAGAGATCATCTTGCCATCAAAAAATGTGAGTATTTGGCTTTGGTGGGCGTTCAAACTCGTGACTTTACATGGCATTAATGCGTAAGAACACTACAACACTCGGGGATAAAATCGAGTATAGATACTTCAGACACAGTACCTCCACTGTTTGAAAGTCCAAGACCGATCTCCCCTTAATAATTTTTAAAATTTGAAAATGATGAAGTAGCATAATATTAGAATATTTATTATCACACATTAATAAAAAATTAAATTTAAAAACTAAATTAAATAAAACTATCAAATTTCAAAGTTAATATGAAAAAAAAAAATTAAATACAAAAATAAACTTAATCTCCAAGTTGAGGCTAACCATTAATTTTAACCCAAAACACATATCATAGTTTTAGAGATACGACGAGGAGGATGATGATTGATGATTAATCAAAGCTTGAGGTACTAAAATGATTTTTTTTTTTTTTTTTTTTTCTATTTTAGTGTTGGTGGAGAATTAGTCAGACAAGAAGAGACAGAAAAAAAAAATGGCTGATGAATAATCAGATCAAAAGGTGTGTGCATGTGAGAAAAGGCCCACAATTGCCAGGGATTAAAGCAGAAATTAAATGAAATTTAAAGCAAATCAATAAAATTCATGAGAAAAAAAATGGAATAATGAATGACAAAGTTGTCTACTGAAAATCCATTAGGAGTACCGAAATAAAATTGGTTTAATTCCAGTTTTAATACCTCTATTTTGCTGAATTTTAAGATTTTTTATTTTTTTACATTTATATTGTTATAAAATGACAAAGTACGTTGATCTTTAAGCACCCAGATTTGAGTTTTATCGTGCACAAAATGAATTTAAATTTATTTAATTTGCGCTGTAGTTGTTCAGATATGTATTTATACTTTTTTCGGTAAAAGGAAACAACATAAAATGATTACGTCAACCTATTAACTTTAAGTAGGCAACGACACAGTACGATCAGCAAGCAATAAATCTTGTACCGAAATCGGATGTTCTTCAAACAGTTGTAAAATTGAATTACCAACTACAACACATTTAGCCATATAATCTGCAATCCCATTATGCTGCCTTGGGATGTGGCACACTCTTACATCCCACCTCCTATGCAGGAGTTGATGCAAAAGCCTTAACTCCACCATCTGCTAACAATAAATCTACCTACAAAGCATTATCACGTTCCACCTTATTTCTACAAGCTATAGCAAGGCCTTCCACCATCGCTCTAGTCTCAACTTTGAAGATGGATTCTTTATCCAATGACATCGAATAACCACACAACCATTCAATATTTAAGTATCGAATTACACCTCTAATGGACGCATGAAGTCCATTATGTGACACTGCCCCCATCCATATTAAGCTTTATCCAATTCCTACTCAGACAAGACTAATTTAAAATTCGTCACTACATAACTCTTTGTCCACGTATAACCTCTATTCACAAGGACTTGAACACAACTATTACTTTAAAAATTACAATTTCAATCCTAACAAACACAATAAAAACCCAATTTCATCTACCATCTAAAAGATCTATCAATGGGATATGCATTTGAACCAAAAGGTGATTAGCCTCTTAACATTAACTTTCAACTTTCAAGTAATTGCAAAAATATCAAATCAAATTGGGTTTAACTTGTAGTAAAGGCATTCAAAAAAACCCCATGGTTGCTTAAACCACTTTTGTTTATTTTTTACTTCAAAAAATTTGAGCCTAATAAAAACAAAAATAGTACAATAAACCCTATCCAGCTACCTAATTAGTAATTACCAAGTTTTTAATTAAACCCCTGTCTTATTATATTTGACTTTTATTCCAGCAAAAGCCATTTTATATCATTTCAAGTCTAATCAAATTGGAAAATATATAATATATATTATCCCTTTTCTTGGTTCACTATATATATATATATTATTTATTTATTTATCATAAACTGACAAAATATATTGATTTTTTAACTTTTCTTCTAAAATGTTGTGTTGCTAAATGGTAAAATCTAGAATTTTGTTTTTATTTTTTAGGGCAATGATTTACATTGGTTCCCCATCATTATTTCAATTTTCACATTGAGTACTCCAAGGCTTTTATTTCAAAATCAATAATTTCTTCATTTAAAATAAAAAAAGATATTCCTTTATTATGTTTTTTAGTATGACTCATATTTCAATTAAATTTAAGAGATAATTTTTAGTTAAATTTTGTTTATTTGTTTCAATTAAATTTTGATTAGTCTATATTATTTTATTATTATTAGACTTACAATTTAGCCTATAAATATTAGAACTTATAATATTTTAGAAAATTTTAATATTTTTAGAAAAATTTGTTTTAGTTTAAAGTATTTTGAAAATTTTTTGTTTATTTGTTCTTTTACCATTATAGTCTAATTATATTTATCAATAGTTTTTATTCTTTTTTTTTTCATTAAATTTGTGTGTTTAAATTCTCAATTCCTTTATTTTTACTTGCTCATTACTTAATTGAGTTGATCCCCAATATTTTTTAATTTAATTTTTTATATCACTAAATATCTTTTTAGTATCTTTTAAAGCATAATCCTAGTCTTAAAGTTAATTTTTTCCTTTAATTTTGTCAAATAATTTTACATTTAAAAAAATCCATGTGATGATATGGTGTATTTTTGTTGTTTTATATATATATAATTTGACAAATATTATACTTTTTATTATTTTTAATATATTATGTTATCACATGATAAAAATTAAGAAACATCAAATTATTTGGCAAAACTAATGGAGAAAAATTAAACTCAAAACTAAAATATTCATTCAAAATTTAAAATTAAAAATGATCAAATTATAATTGAAACGCTAAATCACATTCTATAAAATTTAACCAAAGTAAAAGCATTTTCTTCAATTTGACGAATCATTATCCACAAAACCCTAAAAATCTCGAATTTGGATGTTGATAATGAATCAACAATTATCATTAAACATGTGTTCTTATTGATTTTACTGTCTAAGCATAATCATGTTCGAGTCGAGAATAATTTTCAAATAAAGCCTTTTTAACAATATTGATTCCAAACCTTGAACTTGGTCTAAATTTCTAAATTTATCTAAATGCCTAGAGAAGAAAAATTTACTTTCACTTCTTCAAATTAATTATTAATTATATCATTAAATTTTAATATATACTAAGAGTTAATTATCTAAAACCCAATACTATGATGTTTAAGCTTTACCTAAATTAAAACTCTATAGCCCATTTTTTAATTGCCCACTATTCAACACTTGTCATTTAGCTAATGACTTCTCAACTTTCATGAAAATTACAAGTTTTTTTTTCTTATAGTTCTTATGATTTCATCTTGAAAAAAAATTTAATCATGATTTTCTTAGAACAAACCCACTTAGATTAATGTTTATTGTTTAATGTCATCATCCATCAAATTAATAAAACTAACAAATGTGAAAGGAAATTGTTTGGGTGAAAGGGCATGGATTTTCTAGGTTACTTGGATAACATTCAAGCTTAACGGTTCAATTTTATTATAATTAGGGAAAATCCAATGAATAATAGGTTAGGTGTTAGAAAGGGAAAACTTTGAGGTTGGGATTTTTCATTCTTTATTTATTTTTAAAAAATTATTCATTTCTTTGGGTCAAAGATATTGAAATTTTAGAATAATATTTAATATAATATTAGTATTTTCTTTTTAGGTGTGTGCAGAGGTGAAGGTAGAAAATTTATTTAGGGTGATCGAATTAAATTTTAATTTTACGATAGTAAAAATATAATTTTATAATTTGAATAGTCTATATATTTATAATTTTATATAATTAAATTAATTTTTTATCATTTTACCTTTACTAATTTAAAACTTTTAAAATTAAAAGGTCTAAATGAAAATTTTCCATTTGGCCCTTTAAAATAAAATTAAAATTGCAATTTTCCTAAAATTGATAAAAATTGATTTAATCCTTCAAATATTATAAATATATAGGCTATTAAAATTACAATTTAATTTCTTCCCCTACTAAAAAAATTGTTGGTTTCGCCCATGTTCTCACCACGTTATTCATGGTCTTTTTTCAATTATTTAATGACATTTCAACAATTTTTTTGTCATTAACACGTACTTTTGGTAATTTTTTTACCTTAAACCTCAAATCTAAAACTCAGAGTTTGAGTTTGGGACTCAGAAAATTTAAGGTTTAAAGTTTGTGGCTCAAGATTTAAGATTTTAATTCAAGGTTTAAGGCAAAAAAATTACTAAAATGATGTATTAATAACATGAAAAATTTATTAAAATATCATTAAATTATTAAAAGGACCATAAATAATATGATGAAGAATGTCTATAAAATAAATTCTCATATTTTAACATTTCAATGGATAATTTTCCTTCACAAAATGTTACGTAACAAACATAAAAGAGAAACTCTTAGAAATAAATTACAAATTGTTTATTAAATTATTATTACATAAAAAATAGGAAGATTTATTATTTTTAGAAAATAAAAAAAAAAAAAAAAAGTAATCTTTGTGGACCCATCTAAAAATAAATAAATAAAATAGCATGTGAGGGAGGGGCCCGATGGGAGCCGAAAAGGCTGCTCATTGCTTAATGCTGATATTATTATTATTTTATTTTAATTATGTTTTATTTGGGACATCGTTTTCGCTCCTTTTCCTTTCTACTACTCCCGCCAACTTCTTTTACCGTCCACGCTTTCCGCCATTCTTTTTGTAAATTTTATAATTACCCCCCCACCTTTAGCCTTTTTCCTAATTAGCATCTCTTTGATTAACCAGCTCAATAATCTATAAAATAATTAAAAGAAAAAGTTAGGTCCAAATTTCAACCTAAGATCTGTTAATATAAAATGTTTTAGTTGAATTGTCAGAGTTAAATTCTGTGATAATCATTGTACTTAATAAAAGTCGTAAATTTAGTCTTTATATTTTTATTTTATCATTTTTAGTTTCGTAATTTTAAATTTTAAAATTTTAGTTCTATAAATAATATTTATTAAATTTATTAAGTAAAATCTTGTTATTTTTAAAATCTAAAACGTCAAATATATTATCATATGCATGTTGTCATGTCACTTATTATTTCTACATATTACGTCATCATTTTGCGTTAAGATAAAATTTTTAAAATTCGAAAAGTATAAAAATTTAGAATGATTCAATTGAAGAATATAGATTAAATCTACAACTTATGTACTAGTAATTGAATTTAACTACTACTTTGTTTGAGTTAAATTTAAATTTTAAATTTTAAAAAGTACAAGGACTAAAATTGACCAGCTTCATAAAACATGGCAACTAAATTTAATCAAACAAGAGTATAGAAAATAAATTTACAACTTTCACAAAATTAATAGCAAAATTTAACCAATTGTTGGAGTTAAATTGAAAATTTATTTTAAAAAGCCTAAATAAACTTTTGAAAAATCGAATGAAATTATGGATTTGTCTTTTATACCACCAGACATCATATATTAAAAAGATAAAATTATTTAATTTCAAAAGTTATTCATTAAAGTATAGGTGATGTGTTTAAATATGATTTATTAATAATGTATAGATTTATACATGATCGATAATTCGAAGTTAAAAATGTAATTCATGTAGCGATAAACTTTTGATGTAAGGATTAAATTGACCGATTGAACTTTAAACTAATAGTTCAATTGTTTGGACCAATTTATAAATTATTTATTGATGATTCAATCGATTAAATCAAAATTTATCGCCTGGTTTTAAACTTTGAGGATATAATTTAAAATTTTAATAGCAAACATTGGACAATATTTATTAGTGCTTCATTAATTTCTCCATAAAATTACATCACATGACATCTTTTAAGTCTAGAAACCCAATTAAATGATGTCCTAGTTTCATTAATCTTAGAACTACCAACTAATTATTTGATTTCTTTGAACAAAATTTCTTTATTTTGTATATTTCATCCGGTTTCTTCTTTTTAGTAATTTATCCAACAAAAGGTAAGTTTAAATGGACAGTGTGTTTATTTGCGGTTGTTGCAATAAGATTATATCTTATGATAATATTATAGCGTGAGATAAAAAATAAGCTAAACACATCGTACCACACCCTACTGCCCATCTAAATCTACCTTAAATAAGAAATCATCTTAGAGATTATTATCACATTAATAAAATTGTTATTGATTTCAATATTTTTTTTAAAACGCATTAAATGTAAATTTTAATTTATATGATGCAAATATTATGATTTTTTTATGTGGTGAGGATTTGTCACTAAAACTAAAAGTTGAGCATTCTACCGATGAAGTTGAGTATATATTTTTAGTATAATTAATGTATTTTTTATGTCTATTTTATAATTTAAGAATATTAATTTATTTGGAGTTCGTGGCAAGAGCAGCGAGGCGGTAGGTGGAAATCTTTTTTACCTTTAAAACGTATAAAATTAGTAATGATAAAATTATAAAATTATTAATTAATACAACAGTGAAATTATATTGGCTCATCGCCCCTAAAAAATTTTTGACTTCACCTTTATGGATTCTCTTCCACCTTACTATTTCGACACTTATTAATAGAATTGAGTATATTATTAAGGTTTAATGATAAATTTCGCCCCTAACGTTTGCATATTTTGTCAAAATAGCCCTAATTGTATTTTTGAGCTTTTTTGGCAATCAGCCTTTATTTTTTTTAGTCTGTTTTTTCTAATAGATTTATATGAAAGTACAGTTAAAAAGTTAATGAGAATGATGTGAAATTTCATATGTGAAATATTTTAATGAGATGTAATTTATTATTAAGATAACCTAATAAGATAATTACATGTAAAAATAAAAAATAAAACATTAAATTTAAAAACAACCCTTAATTTAAATAAAATAAATGTAATTATCTAAAAAATTAATTCAATAGAAAAATTTCACAAGAAACAAATATATGAAAGATCGAAACCTTTTGAAAGAAAATAAAATTAAAACATTAACTTTATTCATTAAATTTGTTAGAAAAACATATTAAAAAAAAAGAACAAAGGTTAATGGTTAAAAAAATACTCAAAATGCAATTAAAATTATTTTTACAAAACATACAAATATTAATGACGAAATTTATGATTAAGCATATTATTACTTACAAATAATAATAATCAAGCCTTAGCTTTAGTATTGTAGATGCTTCAATTTTGATCCAAGTAAATGAGCCTCACCGATGTCATATACTCACAAATGTAAGCAATCTATTATGTTTGTGATCGAGGTGCAATCCTTCTTTACACTTATTAATTAATGCAACTTCAATAAATTTATTTAAATAAAAAAATATTTTATGTGATTGAAAATAATTCACATGTAATTTTTAGGAATTAATTTTAGTTAGTTACTAAAGCTGCCTTTTTCATTAATTAATTGAAATAGTAAATGTATATCAACATTACATTATTATTTAACCAAAATAGGATAAATAAATATTGAGAATAGAAAAAAATTATAGCTAAATTTGGACATTATTAATTATTAGAGTTTCATACTTATTATCCATAAAAGCACATCACATGGCATCTTTTAAGTTTAGAGACCCAATTAATCAATGTACTTGGTGTTTATTATCTTTAAATGTAATTTCTTTAATCATTAATTCTCATTTTATTCATATAATTTTTTTCAACAATATTACTATAAATTTTGATCATATCTGTTGTTTGTGACATAATGCCTATAACTACTCATAGATAGAAGGATAATATGCTTCAGCACACTCGAATCCACGTACTTCTACATTAATAATAATATTCATACCAATCGAGTTAAGATTTAATTGGCTTTATTCATATAAAATTTGAATGGTAAGAATTTGCAAGAAAAAAAGGATAAATCTCAAAATTATACATGAAATTTTAATTTGATCTAATTCTTAATTAATATAATATTATTTTATGTTTATGTATTGTATACATAAGTAATTATATTTTTAATATTATTTTTTAAATATATATAATTGAATTAAAATTAAAATTTTAAATATATATTTAAATTATAATTAGAGTTTTCGTGTATAATTATTATTTATAATAAAGAATTGTAAGAGGTTAATTACCAAAAAAAAACCCAAAAGGGAAAAAAAAAAAAACTGTATTTTGGTATTTTTCGCTTTTTCGCGGTATAAGAAGGGAACAAGAGCATGCTGGGGTCGAAAGGCCAATTTGGTAACAAAGAAAAAAAAAAAAACATTTCGTTAAATTTAAATTAAACCAAACGAACGAACGAACACTCACCGGTGGGAAAAAAGTATAGAAGCAGTGAAGAAGAAGAAAAGATCCATTCAGCGGTTGTTACTGTCTATATCTTTCATATAACCTCTTCCTTTCCGTTACTCTTTGCCTTTTTATATATACCAAATTCGTTATAACCTTCGCCACCACTCCAACCACCACCACTTCCACCACCGTCCCCGCCACTTTCTTTTCTTTTTCTTTTTTCAAAATCGTAATCTGAGCTTATTAAGCTTACGGTTGAGATCACTCTGTTTTCAGAGATTATTTTTAAAAAAAAAGGAATCTGAGGCTTTGATATTCAGTTTCTGCGTTTTTGCTTCGGATTCTTTTTATTTGTTGTTGTTTTCATAAATGGAAGTAACGGAGAATTGTTCGGTGAAAGTCGCCGTTCATATAAGGCCGTTAATCGCAGATGAACGAACTCAAGGTTGTAAAGAATGTGTTACTGTCACTAAAGGAAAGCCTCAGGTACTCTGTTTATTAGCTAATTTGGAGCATTATTTCTTTTTCTTTTTCTTTTTCTTTTTTTTTTTTCTAGTTTTCGGCTTTAGTGATTACTTTTCTTTAATTATAACAGTTTTGTTTATTTCAACGATTTTTGTTTAGGATACTGTTTTCTTCATATTTCCATGCAGAGCTTGAATAAAATTTCTTTATATTTTTTTTTTTTTGGATTCCGACGTAAGTGAAGATTGATCGATGAAATTTGTCAGACTACTAAAACATATCATGAAACTGTAGTTATTTAAGTGTAAAAGGATTTGGTAAAGTACAGGTTTATTTTGAATAGTATTATATATTTATGTATAGTAGGCTCCACTGTATTTAATAAAAAAAAATTCAGCTGGAAAAACACGGCAAAAGTTAAAGGTGGTAATGCTTAATGGATTTATGATTTAATTATTTTTAGTTTATTACTTATTACCTGTAATGATTTTTCTTATGTCTTTAGATTTGATGAAAGATAATTGATTTTGAGAAGCAAAGAATAATTTATTATTTTTGGCTCTGGCTGTAGGTGCAAATCGGGACGCATTCCTTTACATTCGATCATGTTTATGGACATGGTGCTTCACTATCGAGTTCCATGTTCGAAGAATGCGTTGCTCCTCTTGTTGATTGTTTGTTCCAAGGATACAATGCTACTGTACTTGCTTATGGCCAGGTAATAATTTGTTCAATTGATATATGAGACCTACTTTAAGTTAAATAAGCTTTTTGTATGCCTTGGTATTAATGTTCATGATTGATTTATGCAAATTTTGCAGACAGGATCTGGGAAAACATATACCATGGGGACAGCCATCAAAGATGGTTCTGAGACAGGATTGATTCCTCAGGTTATGAATGCACTGTTCAAGAAAATTGAAACACTGAAGCATCAAACAGAATTCCAGCTACATGTTTCCTTCATAGAGGTAAAATTATTTCTTACCAGCTTGAGAATTCAATTGGAATATTTATGGAGTCACTCTAGAATATCTTTAATGAATCGAAAATATAGTTGGGCTATTGGTTTCATTTCTACATATTGCACATCATTTCCGAAGATTAACCTAATTTGTTGATGGTTTGAATATGAAGATCCTGAAAGAAGAAGTGAGGGATTTACTGGATTCTGAACCTGTAAGCAAACCTGTAACTCCTAATGGAAATGCCGCGAAAGTTACAGTTCCAGGAAGGCCACCCATACAAATTCGTGAATCATCAAATGGAGTTATAACACTAGCTGGATCCACTGAAGTTGCAGTCAGTACACTGCAAGAAATGGCTACTTGCCTGGAACAAGGATCAATAAATAGGGCAACCGGGAGCACAAATATGAATAACCAGTCCAGGTAAACCTCTACCTGATTTTTTTCCCCCATCACTCTCAAAAGGAATCTTTTATTTTTATTGATCAAAGTTGTTATAAGAAACTTGAAGCATTTTGTTTTTTTCCCACTATTGAGCCGTTATATATTTGTGAGGATGTTACCTAATAGTGAGTTTTATGTCACTGACGAGTTCAAAGAAACTATGGGTAGCGCTGAGGATGGTACCTTTGTGCAATTAGTACCTACACTATAATGCACAATAATTGCAATTCTTCCAAATTTCTAAGCAATCATACTAGAATAAAACAAGATTGTCCTTGCAGGCATTAATCAAATGGGCTGTACAATTTAGTTAAAATACTAAGTAACTAGTAAAGGAAGCATTGGTATCCTTACAAATTTGACATTTTACAGAGTGTTCTTCTAATAATTAAATTATAATTTCTAATTCCTGAATAGTTATATGGTTCTGTGTGTGTATTTTCCTTTAGATTTCTATAACAACTTTTAGTTGCGAAAAAAGTTTTTGTTCTTTTCCCAAAATTTTTCAGATAAAGTGGTTGAGTGACATACCCTAGTCACTCGAGTAGAATTATTCATTTTGTAACCTACCTGCAAATGTTCATAATGTAATGACATGGGCTTCTATTCTGCATGATTTTAATAGTCGGTCCCATGCCATCTTCACAATCACGTTAGAACAAATGCACAAAATCCAATCAGTTTCTGCTGTTAATGACACTTCGGATGAAGATATGGGGGAAGAGTATTTATGTGCAAAGCTCCATTTGGTGGACCTTGCTGGATCTGAACGAGCTAAAAGAACAGGTTCTGATGGTCTTCGGTTGAAAGAAGGTTTGTAAAAATATTATAAACTTAAATACATGCTTCCTGAGCGTGATGCTGATTTTAAATGTTCATTTTTATTTTCATGAACAGGTATCCATATTAACAGAGGACTTCTTGCACTTGGCAATGTAATCAGTGCCCTTGGGGATGAGAAAAAGCGTAAAGAAGGTGTGCACGTTCCTTACCGAGACAGTAAACTGACTCGACTCTTGCAGGTAAGATTTATTTTGGGTTGATTCATGCAGCAGTAGTTTGAACGAGTGACATTTAGATAACCAAAAAGTGGCCAGATTTCAAAGTTAATTTTATGGTAATATCTACTGTCTCAATTATCTCTTATTTTTACGAGGACGTCCTAAACTAAGAACAGTTTCCAACACAATTTAGCGTGATCATTCTGCCATATAGAATTTATTATGTCAGATGCTTTTTTTAACTCATATGACATTGTTCTCGGTGGACAGTGTACATCATATTGTAACATTTTTTTTTTGCAAAGCTTTAGAGCTATGCTATCCAATCATCTTATTTTCTTTTTGCAACTATATTTATTAAATTGTGGCTGAATATTTATTCCTGTGATTTTTTTTTTGGAGGAAATTTATTCCTGTGAGTTGATACAGAAGTATCTTGGCTTTTGGTCCATGATATTAAATTAGGAATGTTAAATGAACTATAAAAGTTATATTTAACTTCTTTCTCATTTTTATTTCTTTTTCAGGATTCACTTGGTGGAAACAGCAAAACGGTTATGATAGGTAAATCCCTAAACCTAAAGCATACTATATAACCTTGTTTTTAGAAGATATTCTGTATGGATTTACATATATGAAGTCCTGTACACATCTTGATCATGCTATTTCTTACTTAAGATTGCCTTGTCTGCTTGCCTGTTAGGCCAATTATCATTGTTTACTATTTGTCAACCTTACTACCGCTATTAAAATCTAAAATGCAATGATCATATTCATATATTTTATGGGTTATGTACCTTTTCCCTTGCATTGTGTTGATTATATACTCTTGAAAAACCTGTATGTTTCTATTCTGCTTCAGGGTTCCTTTTATCATGTTTTTTCTTTCTTGATCTCTCTATTCTGTATCTTGCTTTTGGTAACATGTTAGTGATTATTCCTCAAAATCTTGATTTTGGTTGCTTATATTCTTTTATTCTCCGACTATGTATCATTGTAAATTTTTTATTTCTTTTCCAGCTTGTGTAAGTCCTGCAGACATCAATGCAGAGGAAAGTCTTAATACTCTAAAATATGCTAATCGTGCTCGCAATATCCAGAATAAGCCTGTTGTAAGTTTTCTAGACTGTTTCTTCTGACTACTTTTGTTGTAATTCTATCCTATATGTGCTACTTCAGAAAATTGTTCAGGTTTTGAGTTCTGTATATTCTGATATGAAAAGTATTATTGCCCCTTCTGCCTTTACCTTTTCATTAAGGCTTTGGATCATATCATTTTTGTTAGATCGTAGACGATCAGCTTAGGTAACCCGACAGGTTTGCATTTTTATTGTACAGGTCAATAGAGATTTAGTATCCAATGAGATGCAAAAAATGCGTCAGCAGCTACAGTACTTACAAGCAGAACTTTGTGCTCGAGGAGGGCCTACTTCAGACATACAGGTATTACCGTTATCTATTAAAGTACTGGATTCTTAATCAATTTTTTCCCTGTGGAGATTTTACAATGACTGCATAAAATATCTCTTAAACAGACTCTCAAAGAAAGAATTACTTGGCTGGAGGCTACTAATGAGGATCTTTGTCGAGAACTTCATGAATACCGCAGCTTACGTGCTGTTTCAGAGTGTTGTGAAACCGGTGCTCAAGTATGTTGATGAATATGTAGTTGCTTTCTATCCCCCTTTTGTTTTTCTCATTCTTTGCAAATTGGTTAGAGTATGCTTTTAACTGGATCATATTCCTTGATAATAATTGAATATGTTAATTCGTATTTGTTTCATACTAAACTAACATTCTTACATCAGAATTCTAGCTTGGTTGTTATATAACCATACTTTCATTCTACATCTCAGGAAAGCCGTTCATGTTTTATAAAAATTGATGGAAATAAGAGGGCCATTCAAAGTATGGACTTACCTGATTATCAAATGGATGAAGTTCTTTCAGGTAGGCACTTATTCACTTATTTGGTTGAATTGCATAATGTTGGAAATAAAAGGAATTGTCCTTTCACATGAACTTTTCATTTTCAATCTCACCTTGTGTTAGTGCTGATGCAATAGACTATATTACTCTATAACATGAAAAATTCTTCTGGATCCCATGCTTCTTCAAAAAATACAGGTGCAATGTTACTAATGGGTAATTGCTGATTTCTGCAGATGACAATCCTGGAGAAATTGATGAAGTAGCTAAAGAATTGGAGCATGCACTTCGAAGAAATAACATGGATAGAGAATTGAATGAGTTGAACAAGCGCTTGGAGCAGAAAGAGGTTTCCTTTATGCTTCTTGTTTTTTCTTGCAGACATATAAATTACCAATGAATGGACTGTAGTCTTGAAAGAGCATGTTTATTATTCCAATTGAGATTCATGTTTGACAAGGAAATAAATGTTGATATCTCCTAGGTAGACTTCTTTTTTCCTGCTCTAGGCCTCGTGCAAGAGTTCAAAAGAGATCTTCATATTCTGTCTTTTGAATAAATTTTTAAGAAGCATTTGTCCTGCTCAAAAAGCTTTGGAAAGGCACTAGCATGCATTTCTAACAAACATTTTCCTATCTTCTAAATAGACTTATATGTTTCTGGTAGATTACTGGCAGGAACTACGTTGATCTTCTCGTGAACTAATTCAGTGCATTACTTCCTGTGCAGTCTGAGATGAAACTTGTTGGAGGAACCGATACTGAAGCACTAAAGCAGCACTTTCAGAAGAAAATCACGGAACTTGAGGAGGAAAAAAGAATTGTGCAGGTAATACGACCTTCAGTTTCTGTAGTTTTATATGCCTTCTGCTCCAATGCTTAATTTTATATGACACAACCCCAGCAAGAAAGAGATTGTTTGTTAGCTGCAGTCGAGAACCGTGCTGCTAATTCTGACTCACAAATTCAAAAGGCGCAAGAGATCAATGTGCAGAAACTAAAAGCGCTTGAGGCACAGGTGACATTATGATATCCAATCAGTATACTTCTATGAGAAAATATTGTTTTTAATTTCTAACATTTTATTCTATTACTTTTTTGTTTTTTTTCCTCTTTCCAATTTCAGATTTCTGATCTCAAGAAGAAACAGGAAAACCAGGTTGAGCTCTTAAAGCAGAAACAGAGAAGTGATGAAGCAGCAAAACGGTTGCAAGCAGAAATACAGTACATTAAGGCTCAAAAAGTTCGTTTTTACCTGAGTGATATTTCTATGTGTACATCCATGCATTGTAGAATAAAATATCTTATTATTTTTTGAAACATGCCTCCTCTTTTTTGCAGGTTAAGTTACAGCACAAGATAAAACAAGAGGCAGAACAATTTCGACAATGGAAGGCCTCTCGTGAAAAGGAGTTGTTGCAGGTGATTCACTTTTCATGAACAAAATATTCTAGTTCCAGCTTCCTTTCTCCTTTCTTATCATGTATCTTAAATGCAGAAGGGTTCATACCTCAAAAACAGATGTGTTTCATTATGAAATATGGTGAATCAAAAACTTGAGTTAGAAAGCAACTGAGCATGCATTAATTTGACTATTATTATCTAGATTTTATTGAAGTTTATGGTGAACAGGGTACAGTAGTATCAATTGTGCTTCCTTCCAATTCCAATAAAATGTTGCACAACTGTAACAAAGTTAACATCCTCCACTTCAAATCATTATGTTTCTCAATGAAGTACTTTATTATTAGGACCTTCAGTAGGGACATCTTATTAGAATCTTTCTTGTCCACAAATGTTTCCTGCTTATCTAATCATGCATTGTAATAGACACTAAGAACTATTTTTGTTGGTAAACTTTTCCTTCCAATGGTCTCAAAACTTTGGAAGGTAACTTCTGCCAGTCATGCTTGCGTTTTGTATCCTATGTTTTATTTTGACATTTTACTTTTCTTGAACAGCTTAAAAAAGAGGGAAGGAGGAATGAGTATGAAAGGCATAAGCTTGAAGCTCTGAATCAACGCCAAAAACAGGTAAAGGATCATGATAGACATGATTAATGTTTGATGTTTTATTATTTCCTCGGTGTTTAAAAATGTTGGAATTCTGAGGTGTTATCAGTCAAGTTCCCAAGGGATTTCCCCCCTATATGTGAAACATTGTGACATTCTTTTTAGGCTACTTACACACCACTTAGTTGTCAAGGTTTTATCTGTTCAACCAACCATCAAACTTCCTATTCCAGGTTCTTCAAAGGAAAACAGAAGAGGCGGCAATGGCTACCAAAAGGCTGAAAGAGTTGTTAGAGGCACGGAAATATTCTATACGTGACAACTCAGGTAAATTTACTTTGTGAAACTAATCTATTATTAATTATTTATGTGATATACTAATTGTTTGTTACCCCTTTCAGTTAATCACAATGGACATACACCAAATGGACAGGTAAATGATGTATGATTAAGCATTTTGTAAGCAAATTTGTTAATCTGGGTCAATAATACCTGTTGAAAACTAGTAGCATGTTTATAATCCTGATTCAAAGTGACAGGAGTTCAAACCGTCGTTTAAAAAGATATCTTGGTTTTAAAGAGTAAATAAATTAAAATTATGCTTAGTGGTTAGTTTGTATTCTATTTTGCATCTGATCAACGGACTTTTTTAAGTTATCCTTGAGCTAGGGTTGATTTTGAGTTACTTTAGTTTCATAGCTAATATTGGCTGCTTTTCATTTCGATTTTTGTATCTTTAGAGCAATGAAAAATCTATGCAAAAGTGGCTTGATCATGAGCTAGAAGTAATGGTGAATGTACGTGAAGTTCGTTTTGCGTATGAGAAACAGATCCAAGTGTAAGTATCTATCGGTTTGCTTCTCTTACGTTCACTTTTCCATTATAACCTTTCTGACTGATATTTAAATCATTATTTAGGCAAACTGCTCTGACAGAGGAGTTAACCTTATTGAAACAAGTGGATCAGTTGTCTTCAAATGGTGAAATTCCTCAGAGAGTAAACAAAGGACATTCTAGGTAACTTATTCTGTATATTCTCTCAAAATATTTTCTGCAAGTATAGTGTAATCAGTAACTATGATGAGCTAATTATGGTTTCCAAAAAGTAGATTGTTATCTATGTCACCAAATGCGAGAAAGGAAAGAATAGCCTCCCTTGAGAACATGCTCAGCATGTCTTCAAATGCACTCACGGCAATGGCTTCACAACTCTCGGAGGCAGAAGAAAGGGAACGTGGGTCTGTTGGTCGTGGGCGGTGGAATCAAATACGCTCAATAAATGATGCAAAGAACTTGCTTCAATACTTGTTTAACACTACGGCAGAATCAAGGTGCACTTAGTGAAGTCCCAAATCTTTTCCATTTCATTTTTCTGGTTGAGGTCGCTGCGAGAAACATAAAATTGTGTTTTCTGTTTTAAAGGTCATGAAGATTATGTCAAGTTTGAATGTTAATTTCCGTGGTAAACTGTATGAGCAGGTGCCACTTGCGGGAGAAAGATTTGGAAATTAAGGACCTCAAACAGCAATTAAAGGATCTCACAGCTCTATTATGGCAAAGTGAGGCACAGAAAACAGAGCTTGTGAAGGAGCAAATGATGAGGGAGCAAGCTGTTGCTATTGCCTTAGCTACATCAGCTTCGGTGAGATTATCATCTCTGCTGTCACCCGTTTTTTTTATGTTTAATGCATTTTTATATTCTATTCCCATTTTTTAATAAATGGATTTCCACAGGGGAACTCTCGCAGTTCGTCTAAACACTTTGCCGATGATTTGAGTGGTCCACTTTCACCAGTGTCACTGCCAGCCCCTAAGCAACTAAAATTTACACCTGGGTTTGTTAATGTATCTGTTAGAGACTCAGCAGCATTTCTAGATCAAACACGAAAGGTAAATTATCTCTGCTCGATTCAGTCTCGAGATTATTGTCTTTCTGCTTGATCATGAAATTAAAAATATTATCCATACAGATGGTACCAGTTGGACATTTATCAAAGATGAAATTGACAACCAAGGGACAAACCGGAAAACTCTGGAGGTGGAAGAGAAGTCATCACCAATGGCTACTTCAATTTAGATGGAAATGGCAAAAACCATGGAAATTATCAGAATGGATCAAACACAGTGACGAAACCATCATGAGATCAAAGTCTCGTGCACTTGCTCTAACTGACCGGATATGATAAAAGCTTACATTCACCACCTTCTTCGTCATGTATATATACATCTTGACTGGCATAATGGATCTCCACAGCTTACCAAGAAAATAAACCCAGGTAATCCCCTTTTGTTGTTTAATTCTCTGTTCAGACAATAATAAACATCGAAAATTTTCGTTGCTTTTCCGACCACCGATTGTAAACACCCAACAAAACCATGCAATTGAAAATTTTCGGATTTCGTATATAATTCTTTGATCTTCCATCAATGCAGGCATGTTGTAAATAGGGAAGAGGTTGGTCTTCCTGGATGTGTCTAAACAATGAAGCTTATGCAACCGTAGTGTGATGGTAAAGGACTTTTGTGATTTCATTCATATATTTTTCCATTGTTTGTAGTTTTCTCTGCT
This sequence comes from Gossypium rotundifolium, assembly GCA_025506655.1. NCBI lineage: Eukaryota > Viridiplantae > Streptophyta > Magnoliopsida > Malvales > Malvaceae > Gossypium > Gossypium rotundifolium. The sequence continues at coordinate 136,659,755 of CP106723.1, read as the reverse complement.
TTATTTGTTTATTCTTTATCATGAAAAATGGAATGTCTTTTTTGTAGGATTGATCGAATTTTTATTTTTTCTGTGCATAATAGTTACAGCATTTTTATTATGTGCCAAGTGTTATAAGGTTTATAGAAGTTTAACACTTTGACATGTACGATTATTTGTGTCTAATTAGTATTCTTTGTTCAGTGTTTAGTTGTTTTTCAAATGTCGTGTAATTGTGTTGTATCTGAGTGTTATTAGATCAAGGAACCAGATTGTTGCTGATTTCAGTTATTCTGGATTACAAAGCACCTTATTAATGACATCTTTTTTTAGCATATAAATCTTATTTATTTGCAACTAAATTGCTCGCTTACGATAGTAAAAGAAATTAATCCAATCAAGTATTTTTAACTAAGGTTTTCAAAATTGGATTAGGAATTGAATTAGTCAAGCCATCAATATCGATTCTCAATTCAATCGGCCTATTAGCTTTCTCTAGATTACTATTTTGATGGTAATTTGTTTGATTTGTTTGTTCAATCTAATTTAAACAACATTACTTTTAACTGCAAAAAAAAAAATTATATTTAGAAAAATAAATTATAACACATTAATTATGCAAGTAAAAATAATGTAATAAATTTAAAAAACATTTACATAAAATCGTATTTTAAAAAAAAAATTAGGTTATGACATGTTTATGATTCAAGTAAAAAAATTAATGAAACAAATTTATATATAAAAAAAATGACAATCTATGTAAATTTGATTAGTATAATAACAATTTAATTTTTTTTTTTAAGGCAAAGGCGTAAAGAGGGTAACTTCTTTTATATAATCAAGGGATCATTTAAAATTAAATTCAAACTCTTATTCTTCACAAATTAATGTGAATTTAAGTTCACATATCTTTTGAATTTATAAAAGGCAAAAACATATAAATATTCTTAAAATAACATTTCTTATTTTGTAAAATAAAAAATTAGCAATTAATAATTAAATGGAGATGAAATTAACTCAATTAACCCTAGTATAGATAAGAAAAATTGCTAACAAAGCCTTTCGTAAACATGGTATAATCTTACCTCACGTATAATAATAGATAAACAAAGCCTTTCGTAAACATGGTATAATCTTACCTCACGTATAATAATAGATAACATTGGATCGTCATATACAAAAACCTTGAATACCAACCACACAATAAAATCCCAATTTGCTTCCCTTCTTTGAAACATGCATAATCTTTTATGCATTTGCTATGAATGTCCCAAAGATGCCCTATCCTCCATCATTGCACTCTCTTTTATCTCTTGTATCATCTTCAACGCTTGCCACATCGCTGGCCTCTGCTCCGGCGACTTTAAGCTACAAACACTAGCAACTTCAGTCAACATCCCAAGCCGACGATATTCCCCTACATCATCTTCTCGTATCGTTCTAACCCATTCCAACAAGTCATGGGGCACGAGCACCGGATGTTGCGAGGGATGTTTACCAGTCAATAACTCGAGTAAGAAGACTCCGAAAGCGTAAACGTCGGATTTGGGAGTGAGCTTGCGGTTGGATTTTCGAATCTCAGGAGCTTTATAGGCTAAAGAATCGGGATCTTCGGTTGAAGAAGAGTCTGCAAGGACAGCAAGGCAATAGTCGGTAAGGCAGGCTTCGAAATCGGTCCCAAGGAGCACGTTGGTGGATTTCAAGTTGCCGTGGACGAGCCTTGATGCTTGGTGGATGTAAGCAAGGCCTTGTGCTACATCTTCAGCTATCTTTAAACATGATGTCCAATGAAGTGGCTTTGCCCTTGTGGATCTTGAACCTGTTCATATTATAATCCCACATCAGTTATAAGCAATGAAAGTATGTTAATAGCATCCAATAATCCCAAATTCAACTTTTCTTTTCGGAACTAAAGTATCCTTCATGTCCGTCCACGGAGATTAATTCTTTCAAGTGTACGTAACTATAAAAGTACAATGTGCGTTTCCATTGTATCCAACACTTGTTAATCTCAACTTCAACTTTCAAACTTTCTAATAATTCAATGTAGTAAGTGAGCAAATTTGGGTCATTCAGGGCATAGGGTTTAGAGTGGATTCAGGTCTAACTCAAAGTTGAATTGTCGACTTTCTATGATCAAATTAAAAAACGAGTTAGACTTAATTGTCTAAACTAAATTTGATCATAAAAAAATGAAAACTCAAACTAGAGTTAGCCCAAACCTAACCTACCCAAAATGACTTTAATAAACGACCTGAATTGACCCTAACTTGAGGAGATAAAAATCTGGAATCATATAACTCTAAAACCTGAATCACTCAACCCAAACTTGAAATTGGATCAAACAAAAATAACTTAAAAACTTTTAGTATTTAAATTGATGCTATCCAAATTAATCCAACAAGATTTGCCCAATTGAGTTGTCTAGTTTGAGGACAATAATGTTCTAAAAGCTGCCAACTTTTTTTTTCTCAATATTTCCTCTACTTTTTCCTCAATTCATTCAGAATCCAATGTGTATAAGTCCATAACATTACCCCACCATTAATCAAAACATCAACGTGTAAACAAAGGCCCCATTTTGATTATCTTTCACATATTAACCCCCCAATAGAAAACCCTACACCATCAACATTAACACAATGGGAAACTCGGCCATAACTCACTGAGTAAACCCAAAGTCCTAAAACTTACAAACAAAAAAGAAAAAGAGTGAAATAAAATCTTACCATGAACAAGATTGAAAACACTTCCATTGGGTTGATAATCATAGATCACAAGTCTTTCACCTTTGGCTTGAAAATAAGCTCTAAGGGGCACTAAATTGGGATGTACCAACCCACCAACAGCCTCCATATGTTGTTCAAAAGCTTCACCGCCGGTCACCGCTGTTCTGCCAGCGTCCAATCTCTTCACCGTCAAAATCAATTGCCGATCAACCACTGCCTTATACGTAGTTGCCATTGTACCTCTCCCTAATAACTCGGCTGAAGCTCTCATTAACTGTTCTAAACTATAACCTTCAACTTCACCACCGACGAACACTAAATTCCCACTCTTTTTCAGCCTCTGAATTTCCGGCATCATTGTCTTCCTCTCCGGTGGTTCTCCGATATGGGTTCTCGAGTTTCCGGCATTTGAGTTTGTTACTTCCGGTGAAGCTATCGTTGTCGGCTTTGTCCCTTTCGAGTGTTTTTTAACCACAGCCAAAGCTAACAATACTGAAAATAAGATTAAAGCAATGCCGATGGTAAACCCAAGGACCACCCCAGTTTTCCGGTGACTCTTCTTCGGCGAAGAAGGCGGTGAAAGAACCATAACCCCACCGCCGCCGCCCCTTTGGGCCTCCGCACTTTGACCTAACGGACCAGATGCTGAAGGAGAACCGAAAAAAGGAGCACATGAAGCACAAGCTTTATTGATAATTTCCCCACATAAATCAGGGTTCAATGAAAACGCCGTCGTATTGAACTTCGATAAAGTAGGCGTCACTGGTATTTTCCCGGTCAGATTGTTGCCGGAAACATTGAAAATGAGTAGAAAAGATTGGTTCAATGCCGGGACTGGTCCGTCAAATCGGTTCCATTCAAGCCGAAGGACATTCAACCGTTCCAAAGCAGTTAAATTAGCCGGAATCGGACCGGTTAACTCATTATAAGAAAGATCAAGAGAAGTTATCCTATGAAGTAACAAGATCGACGGTGGGAAAGTACCGGAAAAATTATTACGACCTAAAAACAAGGATTTAAGGTTGTAAAGAGAGGACAAGTCAGGGATAGGACCTGAAAGTGAGTTGTTTCGTAAGCTAAGGACCTGAAGCTGGTCCAGCTTTGATAGTGAGTTGGCGGGAAAAACACCGCGTAGGGCGGCGTTTTGGAGGATGTAACGGACAACACGGCCTTGGGCACATTTAACGCCACGCCATTGACAATAATCGAAGCGCTCATTGAGAGCGTAAAGCAACTTGTTATCGAGGTCAGCTTTGGACTTGAAAGAGAGGATCGAAACGGCGTCGGAGGAGAAGAGTAAACTAGTTCGTGGAGGGTAAGTAATAACAGGCCTAGAAAAACAGGGTATTGAAACCCAGATGAAGAAGAAGAAGAGATGAAGTACAGGTTTGAACTTTGTTTTTGGCATTTTTTTTGGTAAAAAAATTTGAACTTTTTTTTTTTGAAAGTTTGAAGATTTTGATTATTATTTTTACAGTCTGCATTTTGTTTTAATTGATTGAGAGAAATGGAGAAGAAAGAGTCACGTGACTCAGACAAAACATCATTCTTTAGCTACCCCGCTCAACAGCGCGTGACTACTTCACTTCATTTTTTTTTCCTCTCAGTACTAAATTGGAGACTATGCCCGAGAGGTCCCTCTATTATAGGAACCTGATCAAATTAGTCCTTGTACTATTAAATGGATTAATCCAGTCCTTGTACTATTAAAAAGAATCTAATAATGCCCAACTGGAATAGTTTTAACATTTAATTTTAAAAAAATAGCGTTTAATATTTAACAGCATTGATATTTTTAAAGTGTTTTTTTATAGTTCGAAATGAAATTTTTTGTTTGGAATTGAATTGCAATTCAAAAATAATTTTGTAAAACATTTTTATACCATAAATGTTAACTTTATTAAGATTTGGACTTATTTAATTCTTTTTAACAGTATAATGACTAAATTAATCAATTTAATAATAAAGGGACTAGTTTAATTTAGTTCTTATAATACAAGGACCTTCTAGGTATTTTAACCGTATTAAATTATTTTTGGATATATACTTTATTAGTGAAATGGCCCTAAATTATATTTTGGTTATCAAATAGGCACTTGAAGTTATTTTGTTAAAATTAGCCCCTAAATTTGTTTTGTTATATGAATAGATCTGAACAAAATTTGAATCTCATTTTTCAGGATAAAAATGAGCTTGAGCAAACATAAATATACTAATATTGTAAATAAACTCAATCAAAACCCAATTTAACTCGACTCATAAATATCTCTACTTGTAAGCAATTTCATTTCAATTTGCTTAATTAATAATAAATTCTTTCTTTTAAGAAAATAAATCTTCAAAAGTCAACTTGACAAATTCTCTTATTTTATATCCAAAAGTCAAATTGAATGAATGAAAAAAAAAACCAGTTAGACTGCCTAATATGTACTTAATTTTATGTTTGATCCACAAAATAAATAGTCCCATAAATAAAAGAAAGAAAATATTATTACTATAAGATACCGATAGGGTAAAAGTATAATGAAGATTTACGTATTAGGAGTTAGATTATATTTTATCTCTTTCACTCAAAAAATAAGTAAATTAAATCAAGGAATAAATTGATTATTTCATTAAAATTTTATCTATTTATACTATTAAAACTAATATGGTTGTGAAATAATTAAATAATTATATATAGCGTATCACATGTATCTTATATTATTGTATAAAGATCAGCTTTTAATAAAAATTGAATAAAATTTTAACAAAATGACTAAATTATTATTTGATCTAACATATAATAATTAATTCATTATTTTTTAATAAAGGGACAAAATGTAATCTAACTTCGGTTACAGAACCTCTATCGTTATTTTACCTACCAAATAGCCACCAAAATTAGTTAAGGAAATAATCGTATCGTCACGCGCCAATGAGAGTGCGTATTCATAATCTGATTGCATGAAATGTAATAAAATAAATTGAAGGAAGCAAAGACAAAGATTTGAGCCTTTTAATTGAGTCACAAATGAAGTCAAACGTTAGTCAAGCAAACGGTTGATTAGCTTCATATATTTAAATATTAAATCAATAATTGAATTAAAATTAGAAAATCAAAATCTGGTTAATATATTAATTAAAATTAAGTAGGAGATATTAATATTTAATAAATGTAAATTTTCAAATTATAAATTTTATTTTATATTCTTATTTTTAAAAATATTTCACATTATTTAAAAAAAGTTGAATTTTTTGAAATAATAATCAAATTGGGCTTATTAATATACTAATAAAATTATATGAACATACGAAATTGGCCTAGAAAGTCTTGGGTCGATAGCTAAGAAAATTAAGAAAAATCTAGAATGCATCAGTTTGAAAATGAAAAATTACCTATCTAAATGCTCACTCAGACGTCCTTTCACCTATCCAGTCTTTTCACTTCTTTAAATCTTCATTAATGGCGAAAATTCATTATCGAGGGATTTTAATGCTTATTGAATCTGTTTGTTTTACCATTTGGAAAAATCCCCTCTGCTTCTTCCTCTCTTCATCTTCTCAATCTGGCTCTCTAACACTATCGTTTCTCGCCTGGTTTTTTGCATACCATGGGACGTTGTTTAGCAGGTAAATCTCCTCCTTTCTTTTCAAAGTTTCTGTTGCCAATATGTGTGCTAGATTGTTTGCTGATCTTGGAATAAACTCAAATTTTAATCTGCTGCTTCTGGATTTCATCCTGTGAATATCGTGAATGTAAGAACCTATCTGTGATTTGTCAAGGTCTGTTTTCTTGCATTTCTTTATTATTATCAGTGAATCGCTTTCAATAATGATGTCTTCTCTTCCCATGTCGAGTGTTATTTGGGTTGCTCGTCGGTAAGCGATTGCTTCAACAGCGAAGGCGAAATTTACCCCTCTGTGGATTTCTACTTTGAAAATGAGGACTTGTCCCGTGCTATCCCTGGCTACAACCCCAGACGCCGAATATTTGCTCCTTACATCAAAAGCCCCATCGAAATTAATTTTGACTCCCTGATCAGGTGGGTGTCTCCATTTGATGTTCATAATAGAGGTATTTTGGGTTACTTTTCTAACTCCATCCAATTCTTTAAGATAGCTGAGAACAAATCTTGCAATCTCTTGACCTGATCTACTCGTTTTGTCATGAATACGAGAATTTCTTTCACCCCAAATGGCCTAGAGTGCTATACAGAAGGTTCGACTCTTTTTCAGTGTTAAGGAAACCAAAACCATGGTAAGCCATTCAACAAACTCTTCATATATTAATACCGCCAAATCAAGATCTGATAATACCCTCCATACTTCCACTGAAACAGGACATTTTCGAAAAAGATGGTTCATTGTCTCTTCTCCATCACCACATCGGGGCATAAACTACTTATTGCTAATCTTCGAATAGTCATATTCACTTTTGTTGCTAAGTAGTTCCAAGAAGTTTTCCATATAAAGATTTTTATTTTTGTTGGTATTTCAATCCGCCATAATTTCCTGTAAAAATCTCTATAGATGTTTTGTAAAGCATAAGCTGTAGGATTCAGACTTTGTAATAGTTTATAGGAACTCCTTACTGAGAATTCTCCTGACGATTCGCCATTCCAAGCCAGAAAGTCTTCATGGGGTTCTGCCGCCAGAGGGATTCGGAGGATCAGATCTGCTACTTCTTCTGGGAAGGTATTAAGAATCAAGTCTCTGTTCCATTCTCTTTTGTTACTGTTGATTAACTCTACAACTCTATCACTTTGCAAATTATCAAATCTGGACATTAATCTAACATTAACGTAATTTGGAATCCATGCATCTCTATTAATTGAAATATTCCTATCCGTACCTACTGTCCAAATCATTTATTTCTCCAAAATATCCTTAGTTTCCAAAATGTTCCGCCACACATAGGAACACGAATTCCCCAGCCGTGAATTAAGGAAATTGCTCTTTGGAAAATACTTCTCTTTAAAGACTTGCGCTACTAATGTTTCTGGACAAGTTAATAATCTCCATCATTATTTTGCTGAGAGAGAAATATGAAATTGATCCATACTCCTGAAACCCAAACCTCCTTCCTCTTTAGCCCTGCATAATAACTTCCACTGGCACCAATGGATTCCTCGCTTCCCAGCTCCTTTTTGCCACCAGAATTTGGCTAATTTACTCTCTACCTTCTCACATAAGGCTTTAGGAAATAGAAAGCACGACATAGTGTAAGTGGGTATTGCCTGCAGAATTGATTTTATGAAAATTTTTTACCTCCTGGAGATAACAACCTTGAGCTCCAAGCCTCAATTCGTACTGCAATGCCATCCACTAGATTCCGAAAAAGCTTTTTTTTTCGTCTACCCACCATGTTTGGAAGACCCAAATATTTCTCTGGACTAAAAAGCTCCTTACACCAAGCAGTGCCGATACTATTGCTTTCGATTCATCTTCTGTATTCGAACTGTAAAAAATTGTGGATTTGCTAAAGTTAACACATTGGCCTGAGCATCTTTCATACTCCTTAAATATTTGTTTCAGAATCTTGGCTCCATTCTCTGTTGCTTCGCCAAACATTATGCAGTCATCTGCAAATAATAAGTGGGAAATTTCTGGCCCTTTCCTACTCGCCTTCACCCCTTTAACTAAACCATTCCTCTTTGATGATCTCATTAGGGCTGAAAAGCCTTCACTGCATATGAGAAATAGAAATGGACTTAATGGATCACCCTGCCGGAGTCCCCTAGAAGGTTGGAACGAACTACTCTTTTTTTCGTTGATGATAACTGCATAAGAGACTGAAGTAATACATTTCATTATCAAATCTATCCAATTCTCTGCAAATCCCATCTTTCTCATCACTTGCTTAACAAAGTCCCATTCCACCCTGTCACATGCTTTGCTCATATCCAGTTTTACCGCCATATACCCTTTTTTCCCTGTTCGTTTTTGCCGAAACGTATGTAACATTTCATATGCTAAAAGTACTTTATCTAAAATCATTCGACCTGGTACAAATGCACTCTGAGCCTTATCAATGCAGTTGCCTATGACGTCTTGCAATCTGTTAGCCATTGTTATTGTCACTAGTTTATACATAACTGTGCAAAGACTTATCGGCCTGAAGTTTACAAGAGTTGTGGGTTGTAAAACTTTGGGAATAAGCACAATATCTGTCATATTAGCTGATTTAATCCATTTTCCTTCATTCAAAATTCCTAAACAATATTCCAAAACCTCCTTTCCTACAATGTGCCAGTATTTCTGAAAAAATAAAGTTGGGAAACCATCCAACCTTGGTGCCTTCGTGGGTCCCATTCCCTTTAGTGCCGCACAAAATTTTTTTCCCTGAAGGGTGATTGTAAAACTTCATTAATCTCATGAGAAATACTACCCTCAATCCCTTCCAACACATTTTTTGGATTTGCAACACCCTTCGTTGAAAATAGATTTTCAAAATAACTCTTGGCAGCCTCTTGTAAATCTGAATAGTCGGTAATTTCCTTACCATCGTCCAACACCAGCTTAGAGATGCAATTAGCTCGTCTTCAGATTGTTGCGCTTTTATGAAAATAAGTCGTATTTCTATCCCCAAATTGTAGCCAATTTACTCTAGCTCTTTGTTCCCAGTACACTTCATCTTTTTCAATCTCCATGTTTAAATGAATTTTCGTATCGATAATCTTTACCAACGTCTCATCGTCTCTATCTTCCATCAACAAAGCTTCAAGCTCTTTTGTTAATTTCTTTTTAAGTTCCCCTTTCTTTCTTTTAAGTGCGCTTGCCCATTTCTTCAAGCCAAACTGCAAGGTCTTCAATTTCTCCATTAACGGTTCTGATGATGACTCCCAAATTTCTCTGAGAACTCCCTCAAATGATTCCTCCATGGTCCACCAGGCTTCAAAGTGAAATCTTCGATTTCTTGAGAAGATATTCACGCTATCTGTACTTATGAGTAGAGGATAGTGATCTGATGTAGAAAAGGAAGATGCTAAATACGTCCCATTGGGAATACGGTTGTCTATTTTTCATTTGTAACCCCTCGATCTAATCTTTCTCTTATATTTGTTTCTGGAAGATTTCCCCTTTCCCATGTGAACCAAGCTCCCGAATATCCAATATCCATCAGATGACACTCTTCTAAAGTTTCCTGAATACCTCCATTCTCTTTTGGTCCCTTGGTAATCCCCCACTTTTCTCAAAAGAATACATAATCTCATTGAAATCTCCTACAAAAAGCCACGGGTAATTCTATCCTGGCTTAATCTCTTAAGCAAATTCCATACATGATTCTGATCTTTTGTATATGGCAAACCGTAGAATCCCGTAAACCTCCTTTCCTCCTGGATACTATCCTCATTCACCATTGCATCTATATGCCATTTAGAAAAACTTTCAAAGTTACCTCAATGTCACATTTCCAAGCTAAACACAAACCGCCTCGAGACCCTTCTGCTTAAATATCAATTCCATTGATAAAACCACAACTCCTCCTTGCCCTTTCCATGTGCTTCTGATCCAGCTTCGTCTCCATTAAGAAGACCATATGGGGATTATGCTGCTTGATTAGGTGCTGCAGCCTCTGAAGTGCCCGTGGGCTCCTCAACCCACGAACGTTCTAACAAATGTGTTTCATTGTACCCGGTCGGCTAGCTCACTGCCAACCACCGATCCTAAATTATTCGAAACAAGACTATGCTCCCCATCAACACACATGGTCTCAATACAATCTACTGCATTCTTAATTAAGCCAACATATTTCAATCTTTTCACTCCATCATCACTTGTTTCATCCGTGTTTTTTTTCCCATCCTCCTCTTCTAGAAATTTCCTCTTGGACCCAACATTTACATGTTTTCGATAATCTGTCGATTTGTTGGAACTAGCCTCTTCCAACTTGACTTCTTTGAGTCTTTAAAGCATCCATCCCCTTTACTATTATCCTCCTTTAACTTCCCAATCTCCAACCCCTACTACTATCCTCCTGCTCCTTTAGTTCTTCCTCTCAGCTAGATAATATTTTTCCCCTAGTAATTGACCTTTTGTGACAATAGATTCAGCATCATCTTCCCACCCATGCTGCTACTTAAAATTTCCTGTGTAATTGCGCTGTGAGCCCAACTTTTTGGTAAAGGCATTAAACTTCATACTTTCTTTCCCCACCACTTTTGATTCAGCTTTTAATGCTATAGTATATGGGGGATCTTCTCTAATTTTATTCTTTTCTACAGGGTTTAACAACCAGCAGTCATTGAGGCAGTGATCCATTCTCTCACACCCGAAACAAAAAATTGGTAATTTTTCAAATTTAAAAGGGATCTATGACTTAACGTTTTTCTCACTTAAAACGAAAATACCTCTCCGAAGGGGTTTCTGAACATCCATATTGACCCTAACTCTGCAGTAATCGTCATTAATTTCAGATCTGAGAAAACCTCCGAATGTACTTCCAATAGCATGCATCAGATCCTTCTTATCATATTCTGGTGCACATGGCCCGATCTTTATCCAGTATGGCGATAAAGTTAGTCGAATCTAATCCCGTTCTATCGATTCCTTAATCAATCAGACAGAATTAGAAATTTGCGAAAAAGCCAAGGCCGCCCCTCCATGATAAACTCCAGATCTTCTTCTGAGTCAAAGACGATGGAGAAAAGATTTTACCCAGCCACATGGATTTCAAACTTTTTCTTAGTATTCCATATACTTCTTAAATGTGCCATAAAACTCTCTTGATTAAATGATTTCCTCGTCCAGACTGAGCAAATCAAGGTCGGCTTGATATCCGGCACTACCAACGATCTCTTGATTGATAGTTGGATAAGTTCTTCTGCTAACAGAGATCTCCACACTGGTCTCCCTCTCCGCGCCACCACTCTCTTCCGTCCCAAGCCACAGTAGTTACTACTCTCTCTAGAACTCTTTTAGGGAGCACTCTTAATTTTTAAGGTAGTCTTTTTCTTCTCTTTCTAATTAATTTTTTTTAAAAAAAAGTTAAATTTTAAATGCAATGCATTTAAGGATAATATATTGTTAAAAGAAATAAAATAAGATAAAATTAATTAAAATATCATTCGTATGCGATAAGTAATTCTTTATTTACTTATCATTTTTAATTTTTTATAGAAAATATTATATGGGTGATTTTTATAGGTTATCAAATAAGACTTTTGTCTTATAATATAAATTATCGAAGCCCTCGTTCACTAAAAAATTGAACAAAGTATAAACAATCCCATTATAAATTTTGATTATATTTATTTATTTTTTTACATAATGTTTAGAACTACTTATAATTTTTTATCAACTTAAAAATAGGAGAATAATATGTTTCAGCACACTCAAACTTACGTCTTCTTGAATTGACAATAACACTCATGCTAATCGAATTAAGACATATTCGACAGATGTTAATTTGTAATCATGTTTACGGGGAAAATAATTAATATTTTAATATATTTTCGTTTCTAAACTTAAGATTTGTTTGGTAGTGTGGCATGATTTCTGTGAGCTGTTTCGCAATATGGAATTATTGTTGAAAGATAAAAAGGTTCATTGCTTCATTTTAAAGTCTTCAAATTTCTTTACATATATTTATAAGAGCTAAATTATAATATAAAATTATTTGGTAAATTATTAAACATAAATACTGAATATAATTATATTTAACAAAAATAAATATTAATTTTTGATTTTACTCTTATTAATATAACATTCTATATTTATATGGATGGTTTTGAATGGAAGATAAATATGTTAATTTGAATATTTTTAAGGAATAAATTATTTTAAATTTTAATAAAATAAAATCAGGTTAATATTAATAAAGATTGTAGGTTTGATTGATATGATAAAGATAATAGATCGATTTTAATTTTTTATATGCATGATAAGTACGATTGTATTGATGAATATTGGGAAAGATGCTACTGCTTGTTCCATGTCCTGTTGTAACGAAATTGTTTCTCTACTTAGGCCATCGAATTGAGCTTTTAAATAAGTTTTGTTTGTGTTGAGTTCGGACCAAACTTGAGTGTGACATATTTGACAAAACACGAAGCATAGTTTGATTAGGATTTTACAAAGTCCCAATTAAATTGCTTGAGGTGATTAGATAAACATGAAAGTCTTATTATCTCTTGGTAATTAAAATATTATTTTTAGAGATGAATATCATATTTATTTAATGGAGTATTTCTAGAACTCTTCGTATTGGGAAGTTTAAAGTGAAGACAATGTTTATTTGCAGATGTTTCTTGATTGTATTGTGAGGTATTTGAGTGAGCGATCTGTAACAAGTGAGGTCAGTATTAGGGCTTCAACTATTTCTTTGTGTAATGGTAGATTGAATTTAAGCCAATTGTGTTGATTCTTTTCTGGTCTTATTTTTTATGCTACCTATTTTTATTTTAATTGTCGTTATAACGAATGTTAAGTTAGATTTATCATATCTACAAACTAATTATTTTTCTTGATTAAATTATTAAAATATTAATTATATAAAAAATATGGAAAATATTGAAAAAGCATGCAAATTACACATTATAAATTGCTTTATATTCTATTAAGTCCTTTTAAGTATAATATAAGTTATTAAATATGTTAAATTTTAAAAATAAATGCAATATGTATATTAAAGGTATATTAGTGATTAAATATATGTTTATATTCTTATATTATATCTAAAATCCAACTGGCTATAGGACAACCCACTTCCTAAAAGGGTGAAGACTTGCATCGTAGATCTAAAATTTTCTTGGTCTTCAATCATACTTGATGATAGCATGGTGCCCACTAATTAGAATTTTTTTTAATTGTGAAGTAAAATAATATTAATAATTTGATGGTTTATAATACCACTATTATATAATTTATAATATATAATAATAGAATCTCAACTTTTTCCTCTAAGGATGCGTTTAGATGGACGGTGCGTTTAGTTGCAGTTAATATGAAAATAGTGATGACGGTGAGATTAGATACTATAATAATATTATAGCGTGAAACAAAAAGTAAATTAAACGCACCAAATCGCAACCGATCATCTATTCAAACCCATCCTAAATCTTTATTAATTATAATAATAATTTTTGGGAAACATAAAAAATTATTTTATGTTTATTTAACCTCCATCTTGTCTCCACTTTCCACTACTAAGTTGGGTGGTGAATCACTACTTACAATGCCTTTTAAAAAAAAAATTATTTGTATAATTATAAAGTATATCAATTATATGTTTTTAATCAAATTATATTATCATTCAAATAACATTAATTTTAATTAAAAACTATAAAATATATTTACTTTTGAATTATATCATATTTTTGAATTTTATAAAAAAGTCAAAAAGTAATTAGAGTGTATTTAATATTTTTAATCGATATATTATTTCATTCAATTTCTAATTTAAATTAATGTTGGGGATAAATTCAATTTAAACAATCAACAAGTAAAATAATGAAGGAATTGAAAAGATCAAATACAAATATTTTATGTGGAAAACTCTCTCGAAGAGGGTAAAAATCATGAGTAAAGATAATTTCACTAAAACAATAAAAATGAAAAGCACAAAAGATGAAGATAAAATTAAACCCGAAATAAAAACCCTCAAAATATAAACACAAAATTCTCTGAAAGCTTGTAAAAGTTAATATCTACATGTGTAATAGAGGTAGGAAACTAAAAATAAAAATAGAGTTTAACTTAAAGAAGAAAAACCAAAAATACAAGACATATCACGTATTATATATTATTATTCAAACTATATATTCTATTATTTATTTATTTTAATTTCCGTAGTGTATATTTAAAAATGAAATTTACAACCTAATAAATTTATTAATATCAATTGCATGGCTTTTAATCAAATATATAATCATATTTCAAATTACATTAATTTTAATAAAAATAAAAATTGTTTTTAATTTTAAATACATATATAATTTTTTAATAAAAACTATATTCTCATAATTATACTTCCACTAATATGGGTAGCCATTCTAATTCATGATTCATAGGATATTCCCCTCTCTACCTTTTTTGAAAATCCCATGCCATCTGACCCCATATTTCTAAGCTAAAATGCACTCGAGGCATGTGCTCTTCTTTTCTTTTTCTTTTTTAAAGGAAAAAACTTTTGCATTTCTTTTAATAATATTTCAACATTTGCCTCAATTTCGATGAGGAAATATTTTGATGCCCAAGTTGACCAATCCACAAATGTCATATCAATATTGTTTTATTATAGGTTCGGTTTTATTAATTATTTCGGTTGATTATCGATTTTAATTTTTATATTAATTTAATTGAAAAATGTAATTTATAATGTATAAAATAAATATATTATTCAAACTCAATAATTAAAGTCGACCTAAAATTAATTCTGATATGTTGGTATTCAAGCTCTAATTTAATCAAATAATTTGATTTTAAAAAAATTAACTGAACCGGCAAAAAGAATGAAATTACTATTTTCATGTGATTGATCGAGTAGGCATCTTTAACCCGATAAAATTATCTATCTATAATGACCAATTTCTTCTTATAGTTAAATAATTATTTTGATAGGCAATATTTATATTTATGTTATAAATGAGTGTGAATTATGGACCGACTTTATCCATATAAGGGCAAATACCTAATCTATAATAGAAAGGAATATAGAAAGAGAGAAATAATGATTATTGTTTGTTGAGGACAGAATCAATCTAAAAATCAAATTAATTTTGTTTGTAATCATGCAAATTTGACATAACCCTAACTTCATATTGTTTCTACAAATGGTAATCCGTAGCAGGTTACCTTAGAACTAAACCAGAACAATTGGTGAAGCAAAAACGACTTTTGGCTTGTATTTTAGCTATTAAGTCACTATAGTACTTCAATCTATCTTTCCTACCACCCTCCCTATAATCATTTTTTTAAGGGTTAATTCTAAATTTTATCATTTTATTTTATAAAAAACGAGCGACTCAATCTTTTCAATTTGTCAAAATTTATCTTTACATTTTATAAAAATTTAACAAGTGTTATACATTAGTGATAGCCAATCCGAGTTTTAGATAAGACTCGAGTTAGCTACCTGTGATCCGAATAAGTCTCACTGAATGATTGAGCGCGAGGCGAGCTACGAGAGAACAGTAGGGGAGTTCATTGATCTAGCTCGCACGAACCGAGTGAGGATTGCGGCCCTAGTCCGTATATACTCAAGGTACTCACAAAAGGGAGATCACATGTTCTGCAGGTGACCCAGAGTGAAACACGTGTCCAATAGGCTTAAAGTCCTCTTAGAATGTCAATCCTAGAAACGATAGAGTTAAGACAAAATAGTAAGATCAGATCGCAAGTTGTGATAGTATAAATACTCGAATGCTCCTATTGATAAGAGACGAAATAAAATTACACAACAAGAAACTAATCCAATTGTTGGCCATAAACTTTAATTGCCGATTTCTATCAATTTTATTTCATATATGTTGATTTTTATTTATCTCTAACACATAAATGGTTGAATTGTTAATTTTCAAATAAAAATTTAATAATATTAGCTAATTAAACTAACTTCTTTAATCTCCATAAAATTTGCAGCTCAATTATCATGAACTATGTTTGTGAAGTGGATTGGGATGTGACATTGATCAATGAGCCATTGGGAGATGGACCTAAGTGTAACGCCCAAAAAATTTGTTTTCGCGGAAGACTCGGCGATTTTTTTATTATTCTATTTTACATTTATTGGTTTATTTTGATGTAATTCGCTGACTTTTTGGGACTTTGGATTAAAGGTGGTTTTTATTTATAACTACTAGACGTAGGAAGACTCGATTTCTAAAAGTTAAAGTACTTTCTGAACCCTCTACCTCTTAAAAGGTTTTCGCTAAAATAAAGGGACTTCCCTAAATGGACGGATTTATTAAATTAACTCAGTTTTCATAAAAGAAATGATTTCTAAAGCTTCCGAAACGAATTATGTTTTAAAACAATCGACTAGATGAGTAAGTAATTTCTGGAACCAATAAAAGTAATAAAACGAACATGGTTTTATCATAGTAAACTATTTTTCAAAATTCCATTCCATGTAACATCCCCAGATTCGGTCATAACGTTTGGGCCGAGTTTAGGATGTTACATCAACGCCTTTGAATGATGCACCCAAGCAATCCCAATCCTTAGATCAAATCAATCTGGACTAGATCAATTCTAGTTTACGTCTCCTGATCACTTAAGTCTCAACTAATTTCAAGTCACTTTATTTTAATTAATTTTGCATTTAGATTGTGTAATATTCGAATTATAATTTTTTATGATAAAATAGAGTTTAGGGTTTATGTTAGAATTAATTTATTTAGTTAATTTAACTCTAATTGATTGATCATAATAAATTTAAAAGAAAATTCTTACGTTTATTTTAAAAGCAGTAAATATTAGTGATTGAATTTTAGCTCGATTGGCATCGGCGTTGTTGCTAATACAGGAATACATGAGTTTGTGTGCACTAAAACGTATTATCCTCCTATTTAAGAGTTAAAGATAGACTATGAATAGTTTTAGATATTATATCAAAAATAGTATATATCCATATTTAAGAAAATTAACTTAATTGAATAACAACACTTTTGATTATACAAACAAAATGAAGTTATGATAATTTATAATATTTTAATGGGTAATTGATCTAATCTAATTGTAATTAAACGTGTCAAATCAGACAAATAATCTAATTTATGAATAAATTAATAATTTTTTAATTACAAAAGCAAAAGTAAGACAATTGGATTTGGCTGATCTTAGTTAATTAGTGATTTGCAATTTGCAATAGTAAAAGTTTCTTTTAGTCCTTCAATTTTCTAATTATAAGTTGATGTAATGATAAAATTACATTTTCATCCTTTTAAAAAATAAAATTTTAGTTTAATCCCTTCACAAAATTTTAAATAATAATTAATGTAATGATGAAATTACACATTAACCTCTTCAAAAATTTATAATTTAAATTTCATAAAATAAATTTCTATTTCTTCCCTCAACATCACTAACATTTACCTACGGAGATGATGTTAAGGATGAAGGTTTCTTCTAATTTCTTTAGCAGCCCCCTCTCTCTCTCTCTCTCTCTCTCATATTAGGCTGGAAATTTGACCTTTGATTAAAAAATAAAATGAAATTTTGAGGGAAAAAAGAGAGATTAATCTTAAATTATAAAAGGCTTAAGGGCACAAAAAATTCTTAAATTTAAAAAAAATTAATTTTTTATTTAATTGAATACTTAAACTTTTAAAATACATTAAAAATGCTCTCAAACTTAAAAAAAAAAAAGTAATTAAGCCCCTACTTTTTTATGCACTCAATTGTCAAAATGCATAAAAAGGCCTTTTTACTGTAAATTTTAACAGTTGACCGTTAAATATAATTGCCTCTGTAACAACTCAGAATCTAGGATTAGAATGTTTGGGTGTAATTTCGCATTTAAATATTAAAATAGGCTTATTGGTTTAGTGGTTAATTGTGTGATAGTATATTTTTAAGTTTTGTGTTCAAATCCCTATGAGTGTTTTTAATATTCATTTGTTTTTATTTTATTTTAATTTTTTTAAAGGGAAGTTAATTTTAAAATAGAAAATAAGTTTCACATTCTTCACATTTATTTTTCTTTTACTTCCCCGTCTTTTCTCTTTTCTGTTCTTTTCAATTTCAATTTCGTTTGTTCTTGCTTCTTCTGTTTTATGCAATTTTTATTTATTTTTCCATCAAAGGAGATTGCTCTTTTGTGTTTCGTATTATTGAATGTGAATCAAAATAGTCTTGTGGAGGCAAAGCGGTTAATCTTTGTTGTGAGTCAAAATGCCCTTAACTCACACCCACCAACTCAAACCCAATAACTCCAACCCCCCATTGACGCACTAAACCACTGAAACAAACACTTAAATAAGATGAAAATTAATGAATCAAAACTTAAGATTTTTGAGATGTTACATAATTGCTTTTTTATAAAAGTTTGAAGGATTTTTTGTATTTTAGTATAGTTTAAGTATTCAATTGAGTAAAAAAAAAAAAGGTAGGGGCTTAATTTTTTTTTTAGTTTGAGGGTATTTTGATATATTTTAAAAGTTTAACTATCCAATTGAGAGCAAAAAAAAAAAAAAAAAAAAAAAAAGTAGAGGCTTAATTGCTTTTTTGAAAAACTGAGAATTTTACACCCTTAAACAATCATAAAATGAAAAAAATTATAGAAAAAAAAGGAAATTATAATCATTTATAATATTTTAATGGATAATTGACCTAATCTATGGTAAATCTAATTGAATTAAACATGTAAGTAATCTAATTTATAAATAAATTTACAAAATTTTAATTACAAAAGCAAAACTAAGACAATTGGATTTGGCTGATCTTAATTAATTATTGATTTGCAATAGTAAAAGTTTGTTTTAGTCTTTCAATTTTTCTAATTATAAGTTAATATAATGATAAATTTATATTTTGGTCCTTATAAGATGATAAAATTCTAGTTTAATCCTACAAAAGATCCAAAACAATAAATTAATATAATGATAAAATTACACATTCACCTCTTTAAAATTTATAATTCAAATTTAAATTTCATAAAATAAATTTCTAATTTCGTCCTCAACATCACTAACATTTACCTACCGAGATAATGCTAAAGGATGAAGGTTTATTCTAACTTCTTCAGCAGCCCCTCCCCATATTAGACTTTCTCTGGAAACTTGACCTTTGACCATTGCTTTTTTTTGGTTGGGGTGTTTTTAAAATGTTTTTATATGTTATTATTTATATTAATTTAATCATTCCAATTTCGAAATATCAATATAGACATGATGTGGAGTATATTCATAATACAGGGATCAAAATTTAAATATATGAGTACTTGTTATATAAACAACTTGAATATGTTGCATTAGAAAAAAGAATAATATTGTTAAAATTTCGGGATTATTTCTCTGTTTAACATATCTTTGATTCAAGTTGTTTGTACGATAGATACACATGTTAAAAATTTGATCAACGTGTTTTAAGTATACATTACGTAAGATCCGAGTTGATATTTAATATCCAAATTAATAACAAAATTGATAAAAAAAAAAAGTTAATTGATACGATACTGATATTTTAAAAATGTTGTTTTGAAATTTGGAGATCAATTTAACATTTTAACTGTAATTTAAATACGTTTAATAAACCGTATCGAATTTCACTTGAGATTAATGCTAACTAAAAACAAAGCTTTTGGAATTTGAAAGTACATAGCTTCCTTCATTGACTCGGAACAAGCAGTAAAGTGTAGACAACAAGTACGTGCTTTTTTAAGTTTTTGAACAATCTCATTATAAGTTCTGATAATATTTACTTTTTTAATATAATGTCTAAAACTTACTAGATCAGCTTTTTTAAGTTTTTGTTATTTCTTAATAATAATAATGGAGAATCTAGTAGTCAAAATTCCAAATTGATCTTCTTTTTGAAAGCAAACATACAAATTTGACTAAATAGCCAAAACAAAGTAGGACACTTTAGTTGGCTAATGGATAATATATATTAGAAAGTCTTAATTGGATAATTTAGTATCACCTTTTTTTTAATATGATATTTTTGTTATTTTTATTCTACAATTAGTCTTAAAAAATTGTTATGTGTCTCGTTTTTTATAAGATACTTGTTAATCCATTGACTTTGTTTGTAGAGTCTAAAAACTCTACTGACAGTATACCGAATATTTTTTTTTTACAAATATATAAATATATACATTATGATAATCTCTTCTCTAATAATATTATCTATCTATATATCCATTTAGGGTACAAATATCAAAACAATATATGAACAGGGGCGAAGTCAGGAGGCTGGCATGGGCCCCATCTCCCCCTAAAATATAAAATTGTTATTTAGGCCCTTAAATTTTTTTAAAAATTTTAAATTAGTGAAGGTAAAATTGTACTTTGGCCCCTAAAATTATAAAAATTTGATTTAATCCTTTACAAATTATAAAGATATAAACTATAAAAAATTAAAATTTCATCTGGTCCCCCTAAAAAATTGTTTTGGCTTCGCCCCTGTATATGAACTTTGATTTAATATGCAATATCATGCACGAGCTTTGATTTTGTGTAATTTTATACATAAAATTTTGATTTGATTCAATTTTCTCAAATCATTAACACAACCACCACTTTACATTGAAATATTGCATATGCAAACAATTATATTAATTTAATATAAAAATAAATGTGCATATTTATTTAAATATTCTTCAAATGTATACAATTGAATCGAATCAAAGTTTTATATATACATATCAACCATAATTTAAGATTTATATGTATAATTATACCAAATCAAAATTCATGTATTAAATTATACATTAGGCCAAATTTCATGGATCAGTTTGATATTTAACCCTTTTGTTTTACTTAATAATGACATAACAATGTTGAAGTGGTAACTAAGTAGGAAAATAAAAATAATTAATATCAAAATAGGATAAGAGATATACAACAGAGGCTAATTTTGCGTCTAACCCTTTTACAATTTAAATATGGTTAAAATATGCAATCACTCCATATACTTCTATAGAACTTTAGATTTAGTCCTTATATTTTAAAATTTTGAAGTTCAATCATCTTACTTTTTAGTTTAAAATTGACTAGAAATACTAATATTGATTGGACTAAAATTTTTAAATAAAAAAAGTAAAAGGGCTTAATCTTTAACTTTTAAATATAAAGACTAAATCTCAACTTTTGTTAAAATACATGTACTAATAATATATTTTAACGTTTAAATATATATTTAAGATTATTTCTTTTCAGCAATGTGCTGGCAGTCTATTCGGATAGATGACCAGATAAACATGTCCTTTTATATGAAGAGTAAATATGTGTTTTCAATTTTGAAATTAAATAAATTAATTTTTTTAAAAAATTAGAGGAAATTAATTTTATTAATTTTAAAAGTGATAAATTAAAATAATTAATCATGACAGTCAATTTTTCATAAATTGTACATAATTTTGATTGGTATAATATTAAATTTAGCCTTCAAAATTTACATATTCTATCAATTTAGTTCTAATTTAACAAATTTTCCCATAATATTTGTGTAAATGTTGAGGTTTAATTTATTGATTTTTTAAAATTAAGGCCAAAATGATAAATATGTAAACATTGAAAGCTAAATTTATTATTATACCAATCAAATTTATGTATAATTAGTGGAAGACATTAACAGATGATTATTGTCCTTAATTGCTCACTTTCAAATTAACAATGATTAAATTGCTCTAATTTTTTAGAGATTAATTTTCTCAATTTTAAAATTGAGAGAGATCGGAAAAGTTCTTTTAATAAGTAAATCTTAAATTTAATACATAAACTTTAATTCGATGTAATTATTTGCATCAAAATTTTGAAAATAAAAAATTAATTTAAAAATAAAATTTTAATTTCGGTTCAATTTTATATATTTAAAAGTAAATAAATACTTTCTATTTATTTCATATTAAATAATATAATTATTTTATATACAAACATAAATCTCAAATTAAATATTCACATTAGTGATTAGTCTCCATTCGTATAAGAAAAAAAAAATTAAAATCCACGTGTTACGTGAAGGGGCGGCTCGACTATACCTAAGAAAAATAGCATCCTTCTATCTCTATATAATGGATTGTTTTGAACTCCATTTTTGCAGCATCTGCTTAGCTATATAGCCGCTGCAGCTTATATTTAAAAAAAAAAAAAAAAAACCCAAAATGACCACTGACTTCAAATCCATCCCTATCATTGGTATTTCCAGTAATTTTCATTCATTCATCATTCATCCAGGTTTTAGGATTACTATTTTCTCAGCATTTTCTTTTCTGCCAAACAGATGTTGGTCCATTAGTAGCCAAAGGAGATGATCTCAAAATGGGACAAGATCCAAGCGTACGTGCAGTTATCAAGCAATTGGATCAAGCATGCAGAGAAACTGGGTTCTTCTACGTGGTATACTAATTAATTCATTAATGCCCTTGTTTTTTTATAAATATTCTTTCTATAATGTAAATTTGTATATATGGTGATGAATATATTTGCAGAAAGGTCATGGTGTTCCACAGTCACTTATGAACGAAGTTAAAGACGTGACCCACAAATTTTTCCATCTTCCTTTGAATGAAAAACTCAAAGTCAAAATGACTCCCAACACTGGTTACAGGTTTTTAATTTATTTCATTATTGTCTGCTGGAATTGACTTGCAAGTTATATTCATAATAGTGCTTTTGAATGCTACAGAGGATACCAGAAAATCAAAGAAAATATAACTAAAGGCGTCCCCGACTTGCAAGAAGCCATTGATGTAAGTATATGTTGGAAAACTTTTTTCTGACATTATTATATTAATTAATAACTTTATGGATGATGATGACAGTACTATAGAGAAGTGAAAAGAGGGATGTATGGATCACTTGGGGAGATTTTGGAAGGATGTAACCAATGGTATGTACATTTTCTCGCTCTAGGAAAAGTTTGTGAACTATATTATTGGTCCAAATTTTATGTTCCGCCTTCGTTAAGAGTCTTGGGGTTCACAGATAGAGAGATGCTTCACCTATCGAGAGTCACTTACTCGAGCTCTCGATAGGGTTTGAAAACAAAATTAAGGGATAAAACCAAGTACCGATATCTCAAATCTAATATTGAACATTTTATCGACTCCCAACGAACATCAATTCATAAAGTACCCCGAAACAAAGTTCCACCTCCCTCAACAAGTATGGTATAATATTTATAATATATATGTACATAGGCCTAAAGAACCTGCAAACTTCAAAGCATCAATGGAAGAGTATATCAGACATTGCACAGGTGAGTTCTTGAGTTTAATGAAGTTTCTTATGAATTAGATATTTGAGGTTTAAATTTGATTATATCCATTGAATTTCTTTAATATCAGATCTTTCAAGGAAAATAATGAGGGGAATTGCATTAGCATTGGGTGGATCGGCGGATGAATTGGAAGGTGAAAAAGGTGGAGACCCGTTTTGGGTGGTGCGGCTAATCGGGTACCCCGGAAAGTCAGCTGCAATTCCCCAAAATAACGACATTGGATGGTACTTCATAACTAAAAACAAATATCATTCCAACATTTTCTTTTATTTTATTCAAATTTCCAGCTGCTAAGCTAATTGGATATGCCTTCTTGTCTTTTCTCGTTGACCAAACAATGTATTTCCAGCGGGATTCACACAGACTATGGTAATTAATTAGTTAATATCTTTCATGATTAAATTAATTAATTAAAAATATTATCTAATAAATCGAATGGTTAAAAACACAGGTTTGTTGACGTTGATTAACCAAGATGACCGTATAACTGCACTTGAGGTAATATATATATATACATTATTAATATAGAGAGAGAAGAGGAATTGATTCGTTTTCAGGTTTTGTTTCCCGATTTAGCTGGGAGTCCGAATGCTTGAAGTAAGGTTCAATAGAACATGAGCATTATTGCCATTCACAGGGCATGGATTGAAACCCTATCAAGCGTGGATGCTTATATCCTCTTAATAGGTGTTGAGAAACAAAACCCTAATTAAAGATGATATCGACCCATTGAAAGATCTGTCAATTTTAACAGACGACATTTTAAAATTTCTTTTAAAGGAATCGACCATCTCTCAACAATATAAATATAAATTTGATTCGAATTTATACTTATCGTTCACATAACTTGTGTTGCTGCAGGTTAAAAACCTATCGGGAGAATGGGTACCAGCTACTCCCATTCCAGGAACATTTGTATGCAACATTGGCGATATGTTGAAGGTATAAATTGTTGATAATACAAAGAAAATCATGATTGTTGATAATTTAGTAGAGATATTGTTACGATTCATGCATTTTTTATCGTTTTGCCCTTTTGTTACTAGTATAAATAAAGTGTTGATTTCTTCTCCTTCTGTAAATATTTATTAATTGTTACAGATATGGTCCAACGGTACATATGAAGCCACTTTGCATCGAGTCATTAATAATTCACCAAAGTATCGAGTATGTGTTGCTTATTTTTATGAGGTAATTACATTTATTGATTAATTGATTAATTTCCTTTGTTTTATTTTTAAAATTTTATAAATAGTTAATTTTGATGGTATAAATTAAACAGCCAAATTTTGATACATTGGTGGAGCCCTTGGAAATGTGCGTAGAGAAAAGTGGGGGAGCTCGGCTCAATCAGAAAGCTGTTTATGGGGAGCATTTAGTAAATAAAGTAAAAAATAACTTTGTCCCCTAGAAATTAAATTATCTTTTATGTATTACTATCTGTAATAAATACTAATAATTAATGTAGAATAAATGCCATAAGCAAAACTTGAAATATATATGCTCCCAAATGTTTGAGACTTTGACCTAATAATGTCACATTTAAATTAATAATTGCAATTAAGTGATTATTATTTTTATTTTTATTTATTATACTCTTGTAGAGAAATTATTTTATTAACTCTTCTCACCACATTATTTATGTTTTTTAATTATTTAATGATATTTCAACAATTTTTTCTGTCATTGACACGTAATTTTATAATTTTTTACCTTAAACCTGAATTTTAAACCTAAATTTAGGGTTCAGGGTCAAATTTGAAATTAAAGATTTAAGATTTGAAGTTTTGATTCATAGTACGGGTTTGGGGTTCTGAGTTCGAAGTTCAGGATTTGGAATAATTTTTTTTTAAAATGTCATTAAATAATTGAAAAAAGACTATAAATTACATAAAATAATTTTTGGGTGATTGTGTTTTACTTTTTTCCCTTCTATAGTACCTATCTACTGTATCTATCTCCTTTGGTTCATTAAAATTATAAAAAAGAAAGTAAATAATTTTTCTTAAACGTCCATAAATAAGATTTAATTTATAATTCATTATGGTGATAATGAAGGTTTATTCAATTCTAAATGATCTATAATAGAAAAGATTAGAAAATTTTATTGATATATAAATGTGACGTAGTGATAGAGACATTTCACCCAGAGGAGGGTGGAGAGCTGTAAGATGAAGAGTAGAAGCGCTGGAAAAGGGAATTAGTGAAGGAATAAGGAAGGAAAAGTTTGCTTGGAATAGAGGGAGAGAGGGTTCTAAGAGGTATATATAAATGATGGAAACTTTGAGTAGGAGGGGTATATAAATGGGTTGACCCCTCTTGTGCATTTAGCAGTTCTTGATGGATCAGCTTGTCACTCACTGCTTCATTGCTAGGTTGGTAATGTGATATGAATTGATTAAGTTGCCACATATATAGATGATTAATGCAAGGTGCTTCGTTGAAGTGGTTAGGATTGGCCTACTCCTAACAACATGGTGGAATAGCTTGGCAAAAGAAGACATCAAGAGGTCGTGTTCTAATGGAGTTCGTTGCTGAGAGTATCCTTGACGAGAGTATCCAATGAATCAAATATTCACCCATATAATATTTCTTAGATAATTAATAAATAGTATTTTACATTAACTAAAATATGCCTTTATAATTTCTTTCAAGAGTAAAATTGATATTTTATTATTTAATTTATTATTAAATATAAATTATTTAAGTTTATTAAAAATAACAAAAAATATTAATTATTTAACTCAGTTAATAATGTCATTTACATTTATTCCTTACATATTTCTTAACATTGTTTAATGCTGTAACTAAGATATTCAATTGGACAACCAAACAAATAAGATGAGCAAAGTGTAATTATAAATCATAAAAATAAATAACCCATCTTCAAAATTTCTAGTGTACAATAGCAATTTTCAATATATAAATTGTTCTTCAATGTTACAGCAAACAACAATGCCTTGCAAACAAGGATTATATCCCACTGAATGAAGGGATGAAATTGTAAAAAGTGTAAATTTATGATCTTACACATAAAGAATGTCATAAGGGTATTCTTTCTTTTTGGCTCAAAAATTCATTAGCGTCTGATTTTCCCCTATTCTAAGCACCTACAACTCAATTAACTTTAGTCCGGCTAATCAAATACCGATTACCTCGGCCAAGTTTCCAGTTGCCGACGCATCATCCTTTTGATGAAGTGGAACTCGTACACCCAATCCTCGTAACTGGTCCACCAGACCGTAAAGAAATTCGAACGTTAGCCTGGACTGCGCGTTTAGTTCGTCTCTAACCTGCGGTTGAACCCTAAACCAATCTCCTAGCATTTTGTGAACGTGAGACCGGATCATCCTCCATGGGACAGGGTATTTTTCACAGAGCTTCAAGTACTGAACGACGAGATCGGCTTGATCTAGTTTTCCATGAATAGAGTCTTTCTCGTTATCTGCAACCCAATTGGAAGTTCGGAATCCAGCAAAAAGAGCAGGGTTCTCAAGAAGAGTCTCAGCCGAAAGCACACCGTCGGCACCCGTTTCTTCCAGACAGTTTCGAACATCATCCATATGCCTAATGTTCCCATTGGCAAGAACCGGGATTCTAAGCTCTTTTTTAACAGCCTTAATGGCGTTCCAATCGGCTCGAAACTTCTTCCCGTCTTTCTCATCTCTCGTACGGCCGTGAACAGCTAAAAGAGAGCAACCGGCATCTTCCAGCATCTTGGCATACTTCAGTGTATCCTCTAACTTAGGAAACACTCTGATTTTACATGAAACCGGCACATTAAGGTTCAAAGCCAGTTTTTCGACTAACAATTTCACAAGAGGAAGGTTATCCATCAAGAACGCTCCGTAATACCCTCGTCTAGCGATCCGCTGCGGACAACTACACATAAACCACATAGCCATTCATACAAAAGCCAACAATTTCGATCTTTATAATAGCATTTAACTACCCCAATAGCAAAATGTAAGATCAAATATACAATTCAACATCAACCCAATGAAGGATATCCGACATAAAAGTTAAATTTGTAATCTTTCTATGGTTCTTCTACATCCAAAGTTCATAAACACTAAACAGAATTAATTCGAAATGAAAAAAAAAGGAAAGAACTATAATTTTACCCCAAATTAATATCGACATAATCACAATGAGATTCCACTCTCCTTGCAGCTTCAAGTAATATATCAGGATCATTAGCACAAAATTGAACAAATAATGGACGGTCCTCCTGCAATCATCAAAATTCATCAAAGTTCCAAACAATTTTTTTTTTTTTAAATTCAACCCAAAAAATTTTACCTTGCAAGTGGTGAATTCTTCAGAACGGTACTTTGGGTTCTCGTTAAAAATACGTGAATGTAACATTGGGGTATAAGCAGCCTCAGCCCCATATTTTCTACAAAGCATTCGAAACGGAAGCTCCGAGTTATCAACCATTGGTGCAACGATTAGCTTAGGCCGACCTAGCTTGGTCCAATGAGCCCATGCTCTTTCAAATCGTGAAACCCCGGTTACGTACTTCCCCGGAGAACCAACAAACGACGGCGTTTCATCGAGGGAAGGAGAAGGAGGCTGTTCCTCTTGGGTCTGTTCTGGGTTGGAACACAGGACGTCGTCCTCGGCATCGTTTTGGGGTGGATCCGAGTGGGTGGTTCGGGTTTGAGTTAGGGCCATGAGATGAATGGGGTTGGAGAAGAGGGGTTTTGGGTGGAGATTTAGGTTTAAGATAGCGGAAATGAGAGGCTTTGGTTTGTTCATGGGCGGGCAATGGCGGTTGAAGGGGAATCCATCGCCGCCACTGCTTAGGGATTGTTGGAGAGAAAAGGCTTTTTAAGTTGTAATAAATGGGCTTCATCTGTTTTGGGGTTTGACTTATGATTTTAGTTGCTCTTAGAAAATGGGC
The DNA here is from genome assembly GCA_025506655.1 of Gossypium rotundifolium. NCBI lineage: Eukaryota > Viridiplantae > Streptophyta > Magnoliopsida > Malvales > Malvaceae > Gossypium > Gossypium rotundifolium. Next base: position 136,631,276 of record CP106723.1, on the reverse strand, counting down.
TTGGGCCTCACATACTATGCAATATTTTGGGTTGAAAATTTAAACCCCGATTTTATCAATTAAAGACTCAGAGGTGTTTGGTAAACAGAGTTTAGATATTTTTAGTTGATTTTGGCATAAACGAAGGATTGAGTAGTTAAACCATTTAATTGTAATGTTTGGTGAATGGAGATTTGCAATAGCTTATTGAGTTAAAACCTTCAGAATAAAAAACGTTGGGATGGACAACTTTTTTCACAGTTGATTGATAATGAGATATGTGGAATGACATATCTGACCATACTTGCTAAAAAAAAAAAAATACTCAATTTGTCACATGCTCTCAAACCTAATTAACTTGAAAATAAGAAACTTAAGAAATTTATTTATTTAAATTTTCAAAAATATTCACTAATTAATTTCCATAATGGATGTTTTAATTCATTGGTAATAGTGTTTTATTTCAAAATTTTCATCTAATAAAGACTAAAGTATTATAAAAAAATAAATATTTAACAATAAAATGTGCCATACCCTTATTTGTCATTTTACACATATCAACTATCAGCTAAGTTTTACCAAACACTTTAAATAAACAGTTAATAGGATCAGTTGGTCAAACCAGCCACTGCAATCAGCTACTAGCCAATAACCAAACAGGGCCTTAATAACACTAATAGTTTACCACTATATATAAGTGATTTAATAACAACCTAAATCCTTTATTATTACTAGAAATTCTATCACGATATGCATGAAGAAATTACGTATTTAAAATACGATGTATGGTTAAAAGTAACATACAATAAATATGAAACATAAGACTTGAAACTAATTAATAATACTATTACATGCAATATATACGATATTAAAATGGAAAAAAAAGATTAAATTAAGAGTATAATGAATTTTAAACACATAAATACATTAGATTAATAATAGTAAAATGCATTACAATTGTTCATCACGGTATTGTCATCGATATTAAGTTGGTGTCCGATTAACTTGTGACACCAAATCAATCATTAACATAATCAATATATATACAATTGATGAAGGTAATGAAGTGTGCATAATACAATTAAAATGTAAAAAAACATTTCAAGATAAAACTTTGGTTGAGTGGTAAAACTAAAGTTTTAATATTTAATTATTTGTTTGTTTTTTAAAAAGTACTCTAGAATAATATAACTTATTTTAAACACGAGAGTACATTTTTGTAATTTTCCTAACCGAGTTAGTGTCCTGTTGACTCAAGGTATAAACTCAATCATGGGTTAAAATAATATTGACTAGTATATTATTAGACTTGTTCATAGCTAGGTTACTTATCCAAACTCAAGTTACTTTGAAAAACAAGCGAGGCAAAGCGAGGGAGAAGCGGATAAAATTTTAATTTTTATAGTCTAACAATTTTTTAGGAGAGCCGGATAAAATTTTAATTTTTATAGTTATAGTCTATATCTTTATAATTTGTAAAGGATTAAAATGAATTTTTATAATTTTAGGGGACAAAGTACAATTTTACCTTTAACATATAAGGTTAAATCAAACCTAGTCCCACAATTGGTGAATTAAATGGAATGAAATTTGGAATTTAATAACTCTATTTTAATTTAACTTAATTTAATTTATTTATTTTTATAATATTATTATTAAGGATCTGCGTGGTTAGGTTAAATTTTTTAATTTTTAATAATTCATAATAATCCAGATTAGTTCGGTTTTATTTTTTATATTAATTTTGAGTTTTAAATTTTTCGATTTCATTTTAACAAAATGTATTTTGTTTTATAGTTTTTGGATATTGTTAAATAAAATTTTAAAGTGTTTTTCATAAATCTTTGTAAAAAAAAAAGTAAATAAAAATAATCAATAACTCATGTATATTTGTTTTGAAAAAATTATTTTTATACCATATTTTAAGTTATTTTCACTAATTTAATTATAAAATATATTTTATATCATAAAAATTAAAATTAATTATAAATTAAATAAAATTAGAATTCAATTTAAGGTATTCTAAATCTTTCCAAACACCACATTTCAAATCATTTTCCCATTTTTTTGGGTTTTTTTCTGTCTTAATTATAATTAGGTTATATCACCATTAGTTGGTGTCATTAACGTAAATATTATTTTTGATACAATGTCTAGAACTATTTAAGACTGTAAATGGATCGAGTTTGAATGAACAAACCCTTGTTCATGTTCGTTTGTTTATTTTTGAGCTTGTTCGTGTTCAGTTTGTATTTGTTAAGAATTTCAAACTTTTGTTCATGTTCGTTTATTTAAAATTATGTGTGTTCATGTTTGCTTGTTTAATATTCAAAACATGTTCATGAACAATGTTAATAAATAATAAACAAACAAATAATAAATACATACACACACATACAGATTAGATATAAAATAGTCAAATATAAATATTAATAATTATATTATAAATGAAAAAAACAGACCAAGATAATTTTATTAATATATACCAATAGAATTTTTATAAGAAAATATCATTAATAAACAAACAAGCTTGTTCGTGAACATAAACGAACTAAACACACTTCTGTTCGTGTTCGTTCGTTTATGAAATGAACATAAAAAAAATTTTCTATACTTGTATATTTAGCTTAATAAACGAACATTATACGAACAGTTCATCGAACGTTCTATTCATTTACACTTCTAGAACTACCTATAGTCCCTCCCCAACCCTAAATAGGAGGATAATGCGCTCAAACCCACGTCCTCCTATACTAATAATAATGTAAATATCAATTGAACTAAGACTAAATCGATAAAAAAAACAACCCCTTAACATCCGCTCGACAAATAAATATATTATTGATCCAACATAATTAATCAATTAAACCTCATATTTTAACAAAATTAAACTAATAATTAAAAAAAAAGGTTACAATCAATTCTCTCATCTTAGAAAAGGCAAAAAAGATAGATCTTTGCCAAATTAATAAATTGGCTCAAATAATTGAGAGAAAGAGAGTCAAACAAATCCACTATAAGAAGGCAAAAGCAAAGGCATAGTAGTACTTATTTACGTGTTTATTTTTTTCGTTTTTGTGGTTTAGTAGGGATGGGTTGAAAATTATTGAATGGTGATAAATACCCAATCCACCACATGTCAATCTTGTTGTTGATAATTAATATATTTTTTTATAATAAATGAAATGGACCGTCCATATTCACACTACTAAGGTTGACGTTGAGCACAGCCAAAGCAAACAACAATAATAAAAAATTTAAAATTATGAACATCATGTCGTGTCTCAATCTGTCCCCAATGGCCACAAATTTGTCGAGTCTCTACCCACCCATTTTGACTTTTTGCCGAATCCTTTTTCATTTAGGCCTTTAGAGATAGGGTTTACTCACTTATTCAAACTCGACTCATCCAATTAAAGTAAAGAGAGCAAATTCAAATTTTAGCATAGTAAAAGGATTAAATCATAATTAGACAAAAAAACCATAAATGAAGTTTTATTAAAATCTATATACCAAACACCAAACCATATTTAATTAGTCTTCCCAACTAGACGACCTATTTTCGCATAGTCAACTCATCCCTAACAAGAAATTTGGGTCCACATCTTTCCAATTTTTTGACTAAGCCCACTTTCTTTTACTTTATGATAAATATTATCACACTCAACATTTATTTATTTTTCTATCGAGAATTTTATAATTATATTGTAAATTAAATTTAAATTCAAAATTAATTCAAGATAAACATTTCTAATGTTGTTTTCTACCTTCACAAAATTTTAATTCAAGATTTTATTTTGAAAATATCGAATTTTTTACCACTCAATTTAACCCTAAATTGGTTCAATGATGCAAGAGAAAATGAAAAGTAACCTAAAAACAAGAATCCAAAGCAAAACAATTTTTTTAAAAAAAAAAACAAAAGGTGGCATTGAAAACTTTAATTTGGAATTGAATTCTCAATCCCTCAATAATTGCAAAATCTAACACCAAATCTACTTTTTTTTTTTTCCCCTTTTGATCTCAAACAGTCTTTCAATTAAAGAAAGCTCAAAGCATATAATTTACAAGGAAATAAACGAGCAGATTTGATAATATCCTCGAATCCCGTAAACAGTAGAATTAACATTAATAATAGGAAAAAAATATTGTTCATCTATGAAGATTCAAGTATGGTGGTTTCTGCAACAGATAGAGAATGGTTATGATCACCTTCATATGTAACTATTAGCATTGAAGCATCATCTAAAGCTCTTTCCACATGTTTTCTAGCAGGACATCCTCTTACACTACTGCACTTATAGTATCCCCTGTTTTAACCAGACAAAACGAGTTAGAAACAGAACACATAAGAACTGAAAGAAATTATTTCGAAAGGGTTAGATTTTTATGTTCTTTACCTTGGATGTGGTGAACCCTTGATTGGTTTTTGACCATATTTTCTCCATGAATAATCATCCGGTGGAATATCAGCCATTTTCAAGCTTATCGCAGGAACCCTTACCACCCTTTTCGTCCTCTGTTTTCTGTCAGAAAAAAAAAAAAACAGAACAAACATTTTAAAAGAGAAAAAAAAAAAACAGAGCACCCCAAACGGCAAATTCATGTAAGAAAATATGGGATATGTACCTTTTTTTAGTAGAGCAATGACAACGACAAGAAGAGCTATTGCATTTAATCCCAGAACCCAAATTCTCAATACTACACTTTCTCTTCAAAGAAGACGACAATGGTGGTTTACCAGCGGAGGAAAGGTTACTAATTTGAAACGTTGATGAAGATGGTTGTTTATTACAGTTATTATCAGTAGTCGTCGTTGTTGATGAATACGAAAAATTGATGGTCGTTGTTGGTGAATCTTTTCTCTCTAAATAAGTGGTCACCGGCAGTGGGATCTGTTGAATCGGAGTTGGTTGATAAACCTTGGTTTCATGCTCTGTAACGGTGGTTGTTGTTGGTGGTGGTAAAGGGGCTCTTCTAAAACGAGCATGGCCGGTCCTGGTTCGACCCAAAAGAGAGATGACTTTCTTGAACTTAGAAACGGCGGCGTCGGCGGTGACTCTACAGTCCATTTCTAAATCCATGGAGGATCTTGTCGGAGAAGATTGGAACTTTTTTTCTTGATTATTGGAGGTGTAATTTTGTTGGGTTTGGGAGAGTAATTTAATGAGCTTCTCGACACTTTCGAGACCAGAAGCGGCTTCTTGAACGGCGGTTTCTTCCATTTTTGATGAGAAACCATTGTTGTTTCTGTAACTAAGCATCAACTCCATGGCCATGTCTGCAATAAAACCATTCAAAGAAGGGGAAAAAACAAAAGTGAAAAGAACAAGAAGAGAGAAGGAGAGTTGATAAAGGGCAAGGGTGGACTTATGGTCAAATTCCGTGACTCAGCTGTCATCTTTTAACATTTGTAATTTATTTCATTTATTTATTTCGGGTTTTTGGTCCCTTAACTATGATCAAATTCGTGATTTAATCCTAAATACTCTAATACTGATCTTCAGATTTATAGAGAGGGTTGATGGTATAATTGCAATATTAGTCTCTCAAGTATTAAAATTTCAATTTAATTTTTCTAGCTTTTTTATTAAATGAAAAAGTTGCACTTTAACCCCTCTCATAAAGTAAAGCATTCAATTTATGTCATTTCAATACAAACCTTTTAGCTTTGCTCACTCAAATTTTTTAATTTTATTTCGGTTTTACTCACTGTCCAAATAATTAATACCGTTAATTATTTCAATCAATATTTCACTCAAAATAATTAACAGTGATACCTGTTTGGACGATGCTTTAATCATGAATTTTTTCCTACTTTACTAAAACTAAGGAGTTTCTCCCTCAACTTTAATTTGTCAAAATTTAGTCCTTATACTTTACAAAAATTTATAAATTAATCCAATTGATTGACACTACTAAACCTTATTATTAAACCATTAACTCAAAAATGATCAGTTCAACCATCTATATGCAACAAATCAACAAAAATCAATAATTGAACTTCACATGTTTACCAATAAATGAACTAATTTCTCAATACTATTTAATTTGTTGAAATTTGATCATCGTATCTTATGAGAATTGAGAAATTAGTTCATTTATTGGTATGAAAATCGAAGTCGCTTCTAAATAATTTATAATATTATTAAGCTACAACATATAAAACCAAAATCATTTGACCATGAAGTTTCCAATTTTCCAATATGTTGAGTTTAATAATCTAAATTTTGGTCTTGGGGGGGACATATATTTTACTTTATAATATAGTTTTCATGTGATTATTGTGGTCCAAAGTAAAATTGGCGTCAAGGAAAGTTAGGGAGTGACATAGGGGAAGGTGGAGTCAAAACATTGTCCAGAAAAATTCAGATCTGTAATAATTATTAAATTTAATAATAGTATATTATAGTAGAGTAAGAAGAAAGTTGTTGCCAGCATGAAAGAGTTGACTTTTAAGATTTTAGGGCTAATTTCTTGACCTTTGTCTTTGTCATTTTCTTAGTCACGATACATAATTGCCGTATAAGGACACTCTTTGCCTATCAAGATTGATGTTAATTTTCAAGTTTTAATAATTTTATCAGTTGATATTAATTTCGGATTCTATTATTATATAATTTTATTATAAATATTAGGTCTTACTCTATTAATACGATTTTTATATTTTTCAATTTTAGGAGAATCAAAAAGATAGAATTGTACGAGTTAGACTTTCAATTAAAATAAATAAATATAATTATTTTGTCAACTAAATAAGTTTAGAGAATCTGAATTTCGTATATTTAAGAAGTCACCTAATAATTGAAGTAAAATATAATTATTTTTAATTGTATGTACAACGTGTTTAAGTAATCTATTGTAATTATTAGGTCTTATTGAATTAAGTATAATTGAAACACTCAAATTTCATTATGCAACTCTTAGGGGAGTGCAAATTGCGAGCGATCGATTAAATTGAGTGAAAAATTTCGAGTTAATCGAGTTAATTAATCATATTTTATCATTCTAACTCAATTTGAAAATTTTTCAAATTGAGTCAAGTGAAATGAAATTTGAGTTGAGACGAATCGAGTGAAATGTTTGGGTTAAATTAAAAAAATTAAATATGACAAATTAAAATATTGTTACAGTATAACTAATCTCATGTTGAAGCACTTAAATTTGAAATCATATATTCAAATCAAAATAATAAAAAAAACTTTAATATGATAAACTTAAATAATTAATTAATTTATTTAAGTCCCAAAATTATTATTCTAAAATTTTTAAATTTTTAACTTTCTTTATATATTTTTTAGATTTTTTTGAAATATTTATAATTTTTTTAAAAATTACAAAATTTGAAATTTTTATAAATATTCTAAATTTTAAAAATTATTTTGTATTTTTTGTTGAGAGAGAGACCAACTTGCTCATTTTCAAACTTGACAATGACTAAAAGGGTATTTACACAAATTTATTATTCGAATTATTTGAATTGTAAAATTCAACTCGATTCGAACTCGAAACTCAAATAATTCGAATAACTTGATTCGATTAACTTGAAATTCAATTTCTTTGAATCGAATCAAATTTTATTCACCCCTAATTATGAGAATTAGGGTAATTATGCGAGAAAATGATTTTAAGTTTAATTTTTTAAATTGAAAGAGGGGTATTAAATTGCTTGAGATCGAATCAAAACTCTCATGTCTATAACATTATACTCTTAACACTGGACAAATAAGTGGTTGACAAGTTTAAAAATTAATTGTATACAATGATAATAATATTTTAGTATTAAGATATGTATATCCTTTTTAATATAAATATATGTTATTTAACTATCTCCTCCTCCTTTAAATAATAAAAAGTTTTTATTAATGAATGATAATTTTCATATATTTTGATCTACTAAATATTTAATTAATTACAAATTATTTATAATAACAATATTTATTATTAGTTATTTATACTCGATAAATGATCTACCGATGATGACAATAAGTATATGTTTGATGTTAGAGAGGAAATAGTCCACCAAATATGACATACTAATGTAAATTTAGACATAATGATAAATTAGCTTCTGATGTTTACTCCAATCATTTTGGCTAATACTTTTTTTTTGGATTATTTTCGTTCTTAACTTTTAAATTTTAAACAAATTATTTTTTCATGGAAAAGTTTACTCATTTATTAAGATTTTTATGGCATTGATGTAGTGTTTTGCATGTCCTTCGTAAAATTAAAAAATATATTTATATTTTGAGTTCACAAAAAGTTTTAAATGGTTCATGCATGTCAGTAAGAAAGTATGTGTGGACTATTATCAGGGGCAAAATCAGAATAATTTTTTAGGGGGGCCGGATAAAATTTTAATTTTTTATAGTCTATATCTTTATAATTTGTAAAGGATTAAATTAAACTTTTATAATTTTAGGGGGGTTGAAGTGTAATTTTACTTTTATTAATTTAGAATTTTTAAAAAATTCTAAAGACCTTTTAAGTAATTTTACATTATAGGGGACCGGGGCCCATGCCAGCCCCCCTGACTATGCCCCTGACTATCATGTATGTTATCATATCAATTTCGCTTAATTTTAACATTTGAAATTGTAATGGAATAGAGGTGTAATGGAATAGAAGTGTAATGTAATAGAATTGTAATAAGTAATTATTTGTTTGGTTGAATGGAATGGAATAGAGTACGTAATAGAATTCTTGTGTTTGGTTGAATGGAATGATGTTGTAATAGCATAAGGAAAAGAACTAAAATGACCGAATACCCTTAGCGAAATTTTTGTTAGGTAGATGATTATTGTTATTGTTATTAAATTTTAATAAGGTTATTATTGAAAATAATTTAATAAAATAATAAATAATTTAATTATATTTTAACATAATTATTATTAAATATAATTTAATAAAAATATAATTTAATAACATGCTTAATATAATTATTATTATATGAATTAAAAATCTTAATATATAATACTATAAAATATATAATTTATTTTATTATTTTTAAACGCAATACATATATGTGCTAAAATATCATTATTGAAACAAATAATTTAATTACTTTACAAAAAATATATTAGAAGTAATTAATTAACTTGAGAATTATATTTCACATCCAAGCATAAATTCATATATTAACAAAAAGTTACATGATTTCATTATTTTATATGTCATAATCTATATGTTTTAAAATTTTACAACATCAAAAGTTACAACATTGTAATGACATCTATCATGTCATTATACCATCCAAATATTACAAACACAAAAAGATACCAAAATATAATATATACTTTTACTTAATATCTTTTACTTAATAATAATATATAATTAAATAATATACTTATATAATAAGTATATATACATGTATTTTACAAATATATGTATATTAGTATCACACATGTAGCCATATGCATCATATATTTGTCTTAATTTAATTTATTCATCACATAATATCAATTTAATAATAACAAATACATTAAATATTTACTTAAATAATAAGTAAATGCAAACATGTATTACAAATGTATGTACAATATATTTATTACACATGTATTTTATTTTACCATACACTTGTCTTTCTTTTATTTATTTAATAATAATTAATTTAAAACCTTAAACATAAAAAATCCAATAATTAAGATTTTATCTATGTTTGCCGACACATCTATAAAAATTGGCTTAATTGTCATTTTGGTCTTTTTATTTTCTTTTAATCTACAACTAAACTTTCACACTTTATTCAATTTAATCTTTTCTCCTAATTATCCTTAATTTAAGCTAATTCACTTTATTAAACTTTAATTAACCAATCACTTAACCCGTAAATATTTTTAATAGATATTTACATATTCATTTTCAACAACGTAGACCGAAAATACACTTTTTCGATGACCGTAAAATTCGGATCATGACAATTATAACACATGATGAATCAAAGGAAAATAGATTATCATTCAACAAGTCTAATACGATACAAAAAATAATTCAAACACCACTAAAGTTTCATAAACTAGATACATGAAATAACATAAACATCGTAACATTTACTATTTTTACCCTAAACCTAACTAATTTCTAGATGCTTGCCATTCATTGAACATTCGGTTGGCTAGTTCCATCCTCCAAGTAGCCCATGCATCCGATGGATGAATATTTGCGATATTCGATTCATCATCATCTATCACATTACTAGGTAATCTTTCTTCCAACTCCGCTTCAATAGGATCGATACTCATATAGGTTCTAATAAAATTATGGAGCAAACAACATGCAATAATGATTTTATTGTGCACCTCATGAGGATAGAATGATGGACTCCTAAGTATTCCCCATCTAAGTTTTAATAACCCAAAACATCTTTCAATAACATTACGTGAAGCATGTTTCATATTGAAAAATTCTTCCGAGTACTTGGTTGGTAACCACGACGCCACTCATTCAAATGATATCTTTGTCCTCTAAATGGCGCGAAAATCCTCACGGTTTGTGTATCCAACATCAACTAGATAATAACAACCTATAAAAAAAAACTATTTGTCATGGTTAATTTCCATAAAAGTATGATCTTAAAATTAATTCAAATTCCTATAATTTGCACTTTACCATCTGGAACTTTTAGTCCATGTCTCCTACTAATAGCATCTCGAAGAACTCGTCTATCGACAGAAGAACCTTCCCAACCGGAAGAACATAAACAAAATGCATATCGGTGTACAAACACCTAACATATTTGTTGCTATGTCACCTTTTCGTTCGATATCTAGATTTATCAACTTCGGAACCCTAATCTTGATGTGGGTTCCGTCTAAAGCACCTAAGCAATTCTACATCACATGTATAAAACCTCGAGTTAAGATACTATATTTAAATGTAAAAGGATTAAATTATGTACGAGCTATATATAGTATTCACTTCAATACCTTGAACCATTTCCACCTTGGAGTGCAGTAGAATTAGGCGTAATTGGCTCGCCTTTTAAATAACACACCTTGTAAGTGTATGACATTTAAAACATTGTGAAATGATCGCTAACGGTTTCCCAGCACTATTAAAGTGATGCTTGATAACTCTATTTTTAAGGTGATGAGAAATGATATGTAAAAACATTGCCACTTGCTCATCAACAAGCATGTTCCTTGACGACTTCAATCCCCTAAAGTTTGTAACATCTCACATAGTTTAAAAAGGTAATTCTATTCATTCTAAGTTGTTCAATACAAGTCTCGTCACTAGCATATACAAGTCTCGTCACATAATCTCGTTGTGCATAAAAATCTAAAATATAGGATCTAATCCTTGGTCTATAAGTATGTAGGCTATGGATGGCACCTAATGCAAGTAAGAACCAACTACATAGCAGTACACATTTGCAACCATATTGTAATAGCAAGACCAATTCTTTTACGCCTCACACTTTGTCCTATCAAAGGCAGACGAGCCATAACTGCAATATATTAAAGTTTCAATTTCTTCAAATCATAGTAAAAGGCTCACATTTCTTAAATAATAATTTCAATAAGCGTAAAACAAAATCAAAGAATATAATTGCCATATAACTTACGGTGTTTGATGAATACAAGATGCTCAACTCTGTAACTCCAAAATTCTTTGGATTCACAAACTCTATAACTCCAAAATTCTTTGCTACATAGTTAAAGCATAAAGCAAGCATTCAGGAGAAGAAATTAAAAGCCTAATTGTTCCTCCTCTTTTGTATAGTTAAAGCATAAAGCAAGCATTCAGAAGAAGAAATTGGGACACAAATTAAATCTACCTCCATTAGTTTTAGAAATTGGTTTTCCCAGCATTTATCAATGCAGTTTTTTTTATTCAAATTTTCTCAAAAATAGGAGGCCACCATACGTATTTCTTTGTCAAAATTATATATCCTTGAAAATATTCATTACGAGTCTCATTCAAATTTGATTGAGGTTTTTGTTCTCATTTATAGATTCAATATAATTGATCTTTTACCAAAACCATGATAATGTATTTTTCATATTTAATCATCTCCATAATTAAGCACAACCGATCATATCAATTGATTCAATGATCATTTATAAGAAACAACCAACCAAACAACAACCGAAAAGGTAATTTTAGTTTAAAATAATAATTTAAGAATATATTATTAAATTAAAATTTGATGGTTTAATTGATACTATAAAATTAAAAAATAAATTGAACTGAATCGATAAAAATTTATTAAATATTTAAATTATTGTTGTATAAATGAAGAAAGGAAAAATATGGGATGAAAATGAAAATGGGAAATGGACCAAAAATAAGTAAGGTAAGGCTTTAAATCATGAATGAAAAAGATATTTGCCTTAAAAGCGGACAATTATTATGTCTCCGTTTATGTTGTTATCATCGAAAATCTGCAAAATCATGGAACTTATAGAAGCTATTACATGAAATGTTGCACAAGAACCTCTAGCAACTCTTTTATATCACTATATCATGAAATGTAAGTGTTAGCATTTTTTCCTTCCTTTTATCGATCTACTATTACTAGGATGAATTGGGAACTGTGACTACAATAGATGGCCCTTCCTATTTCAAGAAGTCTCTAGCTGATGCTAAAAATCATTAATGGCTTTTGGTGTAAACCATGGAATTTGTTTTGTTCCTATAAAACCTTTGGATATAAACTAGGTCACTTTGCCTGCATTAGACATTTGTGGTTTTCATACTAAAAGAACCGGATATACAAAACTTTTAATTAATTGAACACCAAAAAGGAACAAAAGCGACAAGCGGTGAGCATTGAAGTAATTTGTAACCCGAAAAAAAGAGGCTAATTCACAAGCATTACGATATTAAACACAGGATTTTGCTTTGATCCTCTTTCACTCTGCATTAATACCTTTTCTTCTTTAAAGAAATATATGGCGATAAATGTTTCCAGAGCTTGAAAAATTGGGTGTAAAATATATGGCAGTAAACTATTAATAACTTGGCTTAATAAAATATATTTCTACATATATTTCGGTAAACATTTTAAAAAAATAAAATGAATCCAACAGTAGAAGTTTTGGCCATGCGGTAAGAAACTTTATTCTAAAATCTCAACTATCATTTGATTGCTTAAAATTGAATTCCATGACATGAATTGAAAACCAAATCTGGTAGCCTTTTTATGAACTCTTAACTTGAAACCCTCAACTTTTTGCGGTAATGCATTGAAATCTCCAAACTCCATAATTGAAAATATGTACGCAATATTCAACGACTATATCTACAAATGCCAAATAGATAATGGTCTCAAAATCTCGGTTCAAGCACGAAGCATAAAGCAAGCATTGAAGAAGAAATTAAAAGCCTACTTGTTCCTCCTCTTTGTATAGTTAAAGCTCAGACTATAATGGTTCATTGGAAACAAAATAGACTAAGCAGAGAACATAGTATTAGATCAAACATAGTTCATTGGAAGCAGTGACAACATAACGCAATTTCAAGAAGGATAAAAAAAGGTCAATAATAATAAGCATATACCAGAACAAAAGGAAAACGATGAAACCAACATCCAAGGCTGATTTGCAATCTTTAGCAAAAAAAAAAAAACAAATTTGATTTTCAAAGTTAGATGATCAGTGCAAAATGGATAAAATTACCAAAGCATCAACCTTCTGAATTTCCAAAATGACAACAGTTTTAATTTATCCAAAACAAAAATCAATCAAAAGTTGCCATATATTCAAGCTCCAAATTAAACAATATAAAGTAATATAAAACATTCACTTTCGCAACAAAACTAGCGAGCAAAATCCTTTGATATAAGAACCAAAGCTCACTTTCCGAACACACAGGCACACACATATATATGAACAAGAATAAAAGCATGAAATTTGCAGGTAGGGGAATTGAACTTTATTTCAAGTTTTGCGATAACAAAATGACTAATTTCCCATTTCCACTATAACTTCATCCACGAATGTATTAAATACCATGCATGATGAAACAATAAGAACAAAAAATTGGTTCATAAAACCCGAGTAAAACAAGACATCATGATCATAATATACATAAGCTTTTCTAATAATTACCACATCAAGAAAGTCAAATTCCATAAATCCAAAATAAATAAATAAGTAAGACTAGTGGCTTTAATCCTCATAAAAACAAAAACCGGGAAAATAAAAGCGGCAAAAACCGAGTTCACTATATATAAGATACAAAACCTTGATCAAATCCCAGATTATTGAAGCAATCAAACAAGGTACAAACCCAATTCAAAAGTCATCACTTTTACGGTAAAACTAACAACAATCGATAGTCAATAACAATGAACATGAAAACAAAAGAAATCTAGTTCAATGAAGACAAATTAATGATCGCCCATTCATCACGTAAATGCAACGACTAAGAATAGAGGATTAAAGAAAGAAGAATCGATAAAATTAAGAGAATAACAACAATTACAAGACATTATATAAATACCAAATATCTAAACGACCAAATATCTACCAATCACGAATACCCGAAATTTGAGCGACCAAATATAAATGACCAAAACTTGAAGTACCATATTCACTTCCAAGTCACCCTTTTATAAACACACAATTTGATTAAGTTTTGAAAGTTAATAGTCAAAGCGATTAAAATATTAAGATTAAATTGATAAATGGGTTAGATGTTAAATTTATTATTATACCTTAATTTTATTAATAATCGTATTATCTAATACTTTTTAAGATTGGAAAATTTTAATATATCTCCAAAATTTTATTTGAAAGTTTTGCAATATTCAAATATGAAAAGAATGAATAAAATATATAAAATGAGAAGCAACTGAGAAATATATTTTGTCACACAAGGATAAAAAGGTCAATTCAAATCCTTGAACTTGACATCCCTAATTGCATTTCCAACAAGGATTATATTCTAATTTAAAATTTGTTGGTCTTCAACTCCAATTTCATGGAACTTTAACTTTGACCACTATTCTTTTTGAGTGATTCTTTGTCCACCACATGGATTCACATGTTTCAATTTCACATAAACTACTATATATTGGACAACATGCCCTTTTTTGTATAGTTAACCTAAGTATTTTAAGGAAATTTTACAAAATAAATTATATTTTTAAGGATATTTTGTCCTTTTATATATTTTATATAAAAATAGAAAAATAAGATTTGAATCAAAGATTATCATTTTCAATATTTATATTTTACCACTTCAACCAAAACCTCATTTGTAATTTACATAATTTTTATAAACATATTTATTACATGATTCTATTTTTCAATCACATCGTTAGGTGTGATATAATTTAGTTAATAGTAATATATTCTCAACTTTTATACATGCACTTTTTTTTTTGTCTAAATTCTTAAAATTGGAGTATTTAGCTGAAAATAAAGTTGATATAAAATACAATTATACATGTATTTATAAAAAATATATTTTGTTAAAATAGTAAAGTTTCAACTCTAAAGTTTCTAGTATCTTACATAAGGGTGAGCAAAATTGATTCGATTAAAAAACTCAATAATAAATTTAAATTTTGAATTAAATAATTCGAGTTATTCGGATCAACTTGAATAAAAAATTAAAATTTTTGGTTTAACTCAAATATGAATTACATAATTTGAATTATTCAAAAATCCGTATAAGAAAAGTCAAAACTACGTTGTTTTGATAAATGTTTACATTTTCTAAAGTTAAAAGACAAAAATACGTCATTTTGATAAATGTTTACCCATTAAGTTAAAAGACAAAACAATTATATTGTTTATGTAGTTAATTAGTCTTTCATTTACTAATTAAATAATCGGTCCATGTAAACGCAACATTGAGAATAAATAATAGGATTCGTTAACTCGATTTTTTTTTTGACTCAATTCAATTCGATTCAAAAATTTTGAAATTAAGTTTAGTTGTTAAAATAAGATTTGTCAACTCAACTAACTTGAAATTTTTTTATTCGATTCGACTCGATCGAACGCTCATCCCTATTCTTAGATTGAAGTCATACCATGCGTGAGTTTTTTTTTTAAATTATCTTTTATAGATTTTATATTCTTAAAATAATATATATTGTATTTTAAAACAATGGATTTTAAATATTTTTTTAGCTAAATTTGATGTTTCATTAACTCGTGATAATATTCAATTAAAAACTTAATAATAATATCGATAATAATTTTTTATAAAAGAAAATTGAATAAACCAAATAACACTATTTATCGTTATATCTAGTAACACTATTAATATATCAAATAGGATAAATACTAGAACTATACATGAATTTTGATTTAATGTGTAATTGTATACATGAACTTTGATTTTGTGTAATTTTATACATGAAATTTTAATTTGATCCAATTCTTATAAATTATTAATACAAGTATTGATGTAACATCATTTTATGAATATATATATATATATTACATACATAAATAATTATATTTATCTAATATAAAATAAATTGATATATTTATTTAGTTAAGCGAGTATGATTAAATTAAAATTAAAGTTCCAAGTAAATATTTAAACAACAATTAAAATTTTACATGTATAATTGCATCAAATTAAAATTAAAGTTGACTAAGATTTATTCCATTAAATATTAATCATTTTTTTAAACACTAATTAAACTAGTCTATAAATAAAAAATTGTGAGCAGGATTTGATGTAAACTTTTATGATAATGGAATACAGTTGTGTAGGTTCATTGGCTATTTTTGCAAAGTTCTGGTTCCTTGATATTGCCATCTTCAATGTTTCCAACAAGGATTATATTGTAATTTAAAATTAATTATTCAACAGTCAACACCAAATTGCTAAATCAAATAAAAAGACAACACCAATTGCATGAAACTCAACTTTGACCACATTCACCACATGGATTCAAATGTTTGAATTTTACATAAATTAATATTGGACACTATGTCTTTTTCATATGCATATTTTTTTTTCCAAAGTGATTTATTTACTTGTAATATATTCGGTGTTAATTTTTTAATGTTTAATTCGAGTTTTAGGGTTGATTTAATGAAAGTTAATTAGCAATATTACTAGGTTTGAATTTTCATAACTTTGTTACTCGAATAAATTTAGTATTAATTGTGAATTTATTTAATTTTATGTTTTGTCAAATACGGTCTAACGAATGTGATTTAATCCGGATTTTGGGGTTGATTTGATGAAAGTTATTTGTTAATATTATTAGCTAATTGTGAATTTTCATGAAATCAACTTTAAAACCGGATTAAAAATAAAAAAAGGTTAACAATATTACCTTCGGGTAATAAAATGTAGACTTTATCAAATACAAATACCATATTGGATCAAAAATAATATAGGTACCATATTAGAAAAAATATCTTTTATCAATAATGAAATATTATTTCATATATTGTTTTCATTAAAATTATTAATGAAATATTTTTTATTCTTAAGAGCATGTTTGATAAACCATTGAAACTTTTCGTTTCATTAAAGATGAAAATTTAGCGATAAAAATTCAATACTTAATTTTTAGTATTTAAAATTTCAGTTTATCAAACATACCCTTGAGATGATTATTAAACACATGTAAAATATTAAATGTTGAAAATTTTCATTTTCAATGAAATGAAAAAGTTTCAATGGTTTATCAAATACACCCTTGATATAAAATTTTCAACAAAAAGTGTTTAATAAGATAAGTAGGTAGGTAGCTACGTATCACTTGATGTAGAAAACATTAAGTTGATTTTATTTTATTGAAAATTAAAATAAATT
This sequence comes from Gossypium rotundifolium, assembly GCA_025506655.1. Taxonomy (NCBI): domain Eukaryota; kingdom Viridiplantae; phylum Streptophyta; class Magnoliopsida; order Malvales; family Malvaceae; genus Gossypium; species Gossypium rotundifolium. The sequence goes on along the minus strand of CP106723.1, from coordinate 136,613,555 downwards.
ATATATTTAAAAATGAGATATCCAAATGACGGGAAATTTACCTAAAAATACCAAAAAATAATAAATTTACGAAAAAGGGCCGAAATCTGGAATATTTACGGAAAAAGGGCCATTTTCCCACAAAACGCGCTCCACGTTAAGTAGCGTTTGTGGAAAAAAGGAAAGCAAGCCTTTGAGGGAGCGCTTTACGCCACGTCGAAAAAGCCATGTGACGAGGATCAGAACACCCCATACCCGAGTCCGAAGCTAAGACTGGATACGAGACATTACCATGCTTGAACTCACTTAAACATACACTTACGGGCTGTAAAATTTCGTTCCGACTTAAAAGCTTCTCTTTCTTAGTCTAATCATACATTTCATGGGCCTACGAGGCCTTAAGCACATCTCTAAAAACTTTCGGAACTTAATCGAAAACCTTTCTTTGAAGCAGGGGTCACACGCCCATGTGGCTTGGGACATTCCCATGTACCCCTTGACATGCCCGTGTCTTCCACCCGTGGTCGACACTGACTAATTACACATGGCATTGACACGCCCGTGGACACAAACCGTGTGCTAAACCTTGATAAACTGACTTATTTCACACGGCCTGGGGCACACGCCCATGTTCTAACCGTGTATCACACACGGCCTAAACAAACGGCTGTGAAATTTTCCCGTGGCCTATTTTGACTTAAAACACTAAGGTGCAGGGGATGCACGGCCTAGACACACGCTCGTGTGTCTAACCGTGTGGGCACTAATAGGCTATTTACCAAGCCAATTGCCACCTGAAATCAAGACCAACTCAAGCTCAATTCAATACATTTCATAACCAATACTACACGCTTCATTTATCTCAATAAACATACATACTTAGTCAATTTTGGCCAATCACTTTGCCATATACAAAAGAATAATAAACTTGATTGCCTATACAATGACCCTTCTTAAAACATATTCTCAAAATGAATGCTTCCTATACATGCCATACTTAGTAAAATAACTTGGCTATACCAAAATAGAGATTGATAGTGTGCTACGAGCTCCGACTCCAACAATCCACAAGTTAGCTTGGCGGGACTACATAGAAAGAAAGGATTAAAGTCGTAAGCATTTAGCTTAGTAAGTTTGCATGTAGAACACATATTAATAAACTTGCTTAATATAAACCATTTGACATAACAATGGTATCATAAATTTCAGCTATAGAGCTTACTTACTCATACTAATGCTTACATGTTTCATGATACTTACTATTCTCATACTTGTAAGGTAAACATGGTACCTGTATCACTTGATCATATTGATCAACATACTTTAATATAATAATCATGATCTCTAATTTGTCATTCATAACATAAATCTCAATTTTCAACTTGGTAATAGCTTTGCTTACTTAGCTTTTTGTTATCTCATTTTAACTTTACTCATTTGCCCGATGAATTTCTGCGAATAGCCGAGGATATTAAATCTCATCCCACGTAACTTGATGCCAAAGCCATATCTTAGATACGATCTTACATGGAATATCTCATCTTGGTTTCAAGGTCATGTCTTGACATGGACTTATATGAAGTCTTTCTTGTTCTCACCAATGCCATGCCTTGGCTTGGACTTACATAAGATCTCTTTCTCTTGATAGCTTTTCAATGCCAAGCTTGCCTTGGACTTACTCGATAACTGTTCAATGCCAAGCTTGCCTTGGACTTACATAATATCTGTTCATTGCCAAGCTTGCCTTGGACTTACATGATATCTGTTTAATGCCAAGCTTGCCTTGGACTTACATGATAACTGTTCAATGCCAAGCTTGCCTTGGGCTTACATTATATCTGTTCAATGCCAAGCTTGCCTTGGACTTACATGATATCTGTTCTTGATTGCCGATGCCATGCCTTGGCTTGGTCTTATACGGAACTTTCTTATATCACGTGATAGATCGAGTATCCTGGGAAATTCATCTTCATTCGAGACTTGCTCATACTTAATCTCCTTGATTTCTCTGTTTAACATAGAATTAAACATTCCTTGGAAATAATGTACATTATACTAAGCAATTCACTGATAAAAATCATAAAGCTTAGAAATCATACAAACTTACCTCAATATACAAAATGTATGTAGATATGCAATTTAGTCCTTGACTTTGTTCTTGCCTCAGTTTCGATCCGGGCTTCATTTTTCTTGATCTATAATCATAAATAGATCATTTAATAATCACATTGACTAAATTTACTGATTACTCATACTTTAGAAAATTACTATTTTACCCCTAAACTTTCTTATATTTACACTTTTGCCCCAAGGCTCGTAAAATAATTCTTATTAAACTTTCTTAAAATTCATGCTTAGCTGATTCGTTTTCTCTATTATAACAATCATCAATGCTCACTATTTCTAGTATGTATGACCAATTCTCATAAATTAACAAACTAGTCCATACTATCATTTTTCATGAAATTCACTTAGAAAAAGATGTTTATCTAACATCAAACTCTCATAAACTTCCATAAAACATCATTTAACAAGCATGTCATTCATGGGTAGATTTTTGAACATGCATCTTAGCTCATTTTATAGCTAAAAAAGCTAATTCATGTTACGAGGATTCCAAAAACACAAAGAATATTAAAAACGGGGCTAAAATGAACTTACTAGCAAGCTTGAAAAATTGAAGAAATCTAGCTATGGCTTCCTTCAAATTTTCGGCACTTGGGGAAAGAATATGACAATGATTTTTATCATCTTTTTCCTATTTTAATCATTTAATAGATAAATGGCCAAAATACCCTTCTCTCTAAATTTTTACAAATTACTATCTCATATCCATTTTTGTCTAAAAATTATAATTTGGAAAAATTGCTATTTAAGGACTTCTAATTAACATTCTAAAGCTATTTCATACAAAAAGCTTCTAGAAACTCATTTTTTGCAACTTTTGCAATTTAGTCCTTTTGGACCATTCAACCTCAATTTAACAAAATTGCTTCATGAAACTTTCACACTAGCATGCAAACATGGCATAAACCTTAAAACTCATAAATTCACCTCGGATTCGTGGCCTCGCACCACTATTCCAACTAAGCCTTAAATCAGTCATTCTGAGGGACGCTTTCTTGATGTGGCGAAAGCACTCTCTCAGTAGCGCTTCCCTCTACGCAATGGTCAAAATTTTTTGACCGTTGGAGGCCAACAGTAAAAAAAAAACTCTATAAAGACCCTCCAACCCTTTTATTTTTTCACACATTAGTCCTCTATCATCTTTCTCTCAAATTCCTCTCAAAATTCTCTTAAAGTCCTTGAAACTTACTCTCAAATTTCAAAATAGTCCTTTAATATTTACAAAAAAGCATTTTTAATTTTTAAATATTTTTTGATAAATTATAAAATTTTCGATCGTATTACCAATGACCGGGAATTAATTAAATGCGACGATAAGCACATCTCCGTCGATCAAATGCAAATGGTAAGTTTTAATTTTAATTTTCAATACTATTTAATATTTTTAGGTTTATGCAATTTTAATTAATTTTTATTTTATAATTTTTAAACATCAGAATCGAGTCTTGCAATGCTATATTCACAATATGCATGGTCCCCCATCACCGTTGATCGAGAATTACCTGCGGGAAGTGGTTTTTAGCACGTGGCCACGATAGGCCGGGGGTGCAAGTTGGAGCCGAACTTAATCAGTGCGTTGATAGAGAGGTGGAGACCCGAGACGTACACTTTCCATCTTCCATGCGGAGAGTGTACTATCACTCTGGAAGATGTGCAGTTGCAATTGGGATTGTCGGTGGATGGGTCCGTAGTCACCGGGTCTGCAACTTCTACCGATTGGACCGCCGTATGCTACAAGCTTCTAGGTGCCATTCCGGATAACATTCATGGAGGTTAGATCGAGATGGCCTGGTTACGAGACACATTCCCGGAGTCGAATGATGGTTCGACCGAAATAGAAAGAATACGGTATGCTCGGGCATACATTCTTGAGATAATTGGGGGCTATCTGATGCCGGACCTGTTTAAAAACCTCGTACACTTGAGATGGCTGTTGAAACTTGTTGATTTTAAAGCAGCCGGTGAATTGAGTTGGGGGTCTGCCGTGCTATCAAAGTTGTATCGGGAGATGTGCGGGGCGACGCGATCGAGTAAAGCGAAAATCAGAGGTTGCCTATCACTACTGCAGTCATGGGCACGGTTTCGATTTCTATTTTTACGTCCTCGACTCGACCACCCATATACATTCCCACTGATAACGAGGTAAATTTAATGTTATATTTTACAATTATTACGTAGATTATTATTTAATTAGGTGGAACCATTCGGCGAGTTATGCTAGAATACCTACATCGGTTGAAGATATACGGCTTCTATTAGACCAACGGCCGGAATCACAAGTAAGTTTTGAATTTCATATTTATAATTTAGTATTTCGTATTTAGTGTTTAGTATTATGTATATAACTAATATTTTGGTCATGTAATATAGTTTCAATGGACACCGTACAAGGATCCGGTAATTTGGGCAGTAATTCCGGAGGAGTTCTTGCAAAATCTAAATATTTGGCATGTGAAGGTCCAATTGATCAACTATGCCACCATGGAGATGCACCAGTCAGATCGGGTTCTGCGATAATTTAGATTTCGACAACCGATTTTCGTGCCGCCTGAGGTGCTCGATGATGAGCACAAAGTCGACTTACGACAGTTGCACACGGATTGGCCAAGGTTTTGGTCAACATATATCGAGATGTGGGAGAACCAATATGATTATTTACCTATTCGGGAACCGATCGTCGTTCTTGAGTTAGCGTGCGTGCCGAAATACATGCCATGGTTTAGGATCCATAGTAAGCCGTATTTATTGTCGAAAGAGGAGAGGCGACGACAACTTTGTCAACAAAGGGAACGACGGGGCCCTTTAAATCTAAGGAGAAGGGCTGATGAGATGGGACCATCAACAGCTCCGACACAGTCACCGGGCCCATCAACAACACCCACACAACCACCGGGCCCATCACTTCAACCGACGACACTGACATCACAGCCTTTGGCCTTTATGCCAGGTGCGTAACCTAAGCCCTTATATGTATCATAACTCATATATGTTTCCTTTTCCCAGTCCCACCCTAGGTTGGAATGCATGGCCCGATTCGAGTTTGTTCCCGACTACTCCGACTGGCCAGTAGATCTTGAGGTCGCCGTTGCGTGAGGGATCACAGGAGGCGCCATTGGGGAGCACTTCTTTTTACTAGTCTCCTTCACTTTACGGGATTCAGACACCCGCCATGGTTTATGCAAACACCTTCGCAGTCGTTATTTTATCAAGGTGGGTCATCCTCCTAACACCCACAACGAGACCCACTGCCGGAGGAACCAGAATCCCTGCTCGAGGTTTTACGACCTCCGCCGGAAGCTAGAAGGAGGAGGAATCTAGCGCGTAACCGCCGACCACCCCCGTGTGGCACTGATTCGACCGGCATCAACATTGATTCGGACCGACTTTTTTATTTTTTAATTGTAATATAATTTTTTTATTTTTTAATAAAATTAAAGTTATTTTTTATTTATGTTTGTAATTTAATTTTAATATCTTCAATAAAATAGAAGTTGTTTATTTTTTTATATGTAATTTAATTTTAATATATTTAATAAAATAAAAGTAATTTTTATTTTTATTTTTGTAATTTATTTTTAATATATTTAATAAAATAATAGTTGTTTAATTTTTTTGTAATTTAATTTTAATATCTTTAATAAAATAGAAATTGTTTTTATTGTAATTTAATTTTAATATATTTAATAAAATAAAAAGTTGTTTTTATTTTTATTTTTCATTTTTGTCATTTACTTTTAATATATTTAATAAAATAATAGTTGTTTAATTTTTTGTAATTTAATTTTAATATCTTTAATAAAATAGAAATTGTTTTTTATTGTAATTTAATTTTAATATATTTAATAAAATAAAAGTTGTTTTTTATTTTTTTATTTTTGTAATTTACTTTTAATATATGTAATAAAATAATAGTTGCTTAATTTTTGTAATTTAATTTTAATATCTTTAATAAAGTAGAAATTATTTATTTTTAATATAGAAATTATTTTTAATTTAATTTTAATATATTTAATAAAATAAAAAGCTATTTTTTATTTTTTATTTTTGTAATTTAGTTTTAATATATTTAATAAAATAATAGTTGTTTAAATTTTTTCGTAATTTAATTTTAATATCTTTAATAAAATAGAATTTGTTTTATTTTATTTTATTGTAATTTAATTATAAAAATAAAAGTCCAATATTTGTTTTTTATTGTAACTTAAAGTTTATTTTTCCAAATTAGTCTTTTTACAAAAGTTTATCGTTTTAATCAACAAATAAATAGAATTTACATAGACACTAAGAGACAAAAAAGTTAAGAAGACTGTCAACTATTCCGATTTGGACACGAACGAGATGTATGGCCTGGGTTCCTACACTATCCGCACAACCTACATTGGTTAGCCGTTTCTCGGATATCCATATTGTTGCGTATTCTAGTTGAGTAAGGTCGACCTTTTGGTTTGCGCCTCAGTTGTCTATCCGACAACAGCTTATACGGTGCAAGCGATACTGACGGCCACTTACGTTCATTTGGGATTGGTGAGAATACGTGTTTCCACACGTTGTACATGTTTTCTATTTTATACACTTCATCGACATAGCTAATAGGATTAAGATGGAGATTCTGACAAGCCGCAAATACATGAGCGCATGGGTAACGAAGTGCATCAAATATCTCACAGTCGCAAGTCTTATTTATCAAGTGTACACGATACTGCCCAATAATACCTTGGTTCGGTCTGTCAAACTCCATCACACAAAACCATAGGTTGTCGCAATTGTGACACACTATGTGCATGGTGTTGGCTTGTGCCTTCCCCCTATTAATTTCTCGCAAGGCCTTCGCGCACTATACATGGCCTCATTGCATTTGACCTTTATAACTCGCTGTTCGCTTCGGAAATAGTGCCGCTAAACGAAAATATGTCTCTCACAAAACCAATGTTATCGGTAAATGACGCGTTCCTTTTAGAATAGAATTTATGCATTCGGCCAAGTTTGAGGTCATATGACCATATCGTAGGCCGCCATCGTATGCTTGTGTCCACTTTTCGAAAGGAATATTGCACAGGTAGTTTGCGCCTTCTTCGTTAACTGACCGCAAACTTGCCAACATCTCCTGAAAACGGTCCTTATTGATCTCGTACCCTACCAATATACGTTGATAGCGAATATTACATACCACTCTTCAATTAAGAATAAATTGAATATTACAAACGAAATTATATTAATAGATATTACATATTGATATTGGTCACTTGTCGTCATTGACTTGTAGATTGATGTTGCCTATGGTAGTTAGACGCAACATGCCTTAGGCAATATCGATGGTGTGTGCGATGCCACAGGCTTCCCTATCGCTCTTTTGCGGCTAGTATTCTAGGGCCCCGATCCGATATAACACAAATATCAGGTTGGTGGCAAAAATCTAGATAGGAAGAAATTCCAGTCATCAGCTGACTCCCCCGTTGTTATTGCAAACGCAATCGAAAGGATTCTCTCACTGTCGTCCTGTGCCACAGCTAGTAATAGTCGATGCGTATATCTACCATACATAAAGGTACCGTCAATTTGTACCAATGACTTGCACTATATAAGTGCATCTCGGTATTGGTTAAATGTCTAGAAAAGACGTTTGAACACTGCGCATCCACAGAGCAAACGATCGTTGTAGTATGCCAGTTCCATTTCAATGTCTCGTTATCTTGCCGCTTAGACAAATCTCTCCGAAGACCTTAACACCACCATCACGCTTCATTATATGAAGCGTCCCACCACCATGCAACTTTTCCAACGCCTTCTGCTTGGCTATCCAAGTCTTCCTGTAAGATAGCGTGTACCCCAATTGGCTACGAATAGTGCCAATTAAGGTCGGCACTGTAGTCTTGAGATCAGCCTTCACAGTCAGTATTATTAAGTCAGCCAACATCTCTAAATCCATCCTCGGATGATCTTGTGTAACACCTGTCAACGAAGTACGTTAAATAATGCAACATTACGTAATATTAGTATTATTCAAAAATATTGAACACATAGTGAAACTGTACCGGCAAGACATGTATGTGGACCTTTGTACGTTTTAATCTCCCACAAGCCTGCCCTTTTCCTCAACGAGGCCATGATTTTTTATGAACATGTGCCATCTTGCACTGCACACTTCGCCTCGTACTTATTGAGCTTGGATTTAACCATGTGGTAGTTAACCACGTTCTTAATGTTGTATTGTTTCAATGCACGAAGAAAAGCATCCTTGTTGGAAAACTCGTTACCAACTTCTAATTCGCCCGAATCCAATGACGAACTTATACGGTCACGCGTCCGATGTGGTAGTTCAGGAAACTCCAATGCATCATCTTGAGATAGATCGACATTATGCATGTGGGCTAGAGGTGAGTACGCCTTGAATAACAGATCTTCTTCTTCTTCGTCGAACACCCTCAACATCTTTAGTACTGTTGGAATAGGCTCCGATTTAGAAAATAATCCAACTTCTGCACCATCGGGCCCGGGCTCTCGAGGTGGATCCACATCGGACTCATTATTCGACCCACCATAATCTGCAACGAACGAGGACCCCTCGCTGGTAGATGTCGTGGGGAGTACATTATCCCTCCTTAAACATCTTTCGTAACGTTCCCAATCATATGTGGATTGCCAACCACTAGAAGTTGATGACGTTCCTCAATACGTATTTCTATCATCGGACGTCGAATGAAGGATATGCATGTCCCATCCACCAACCGAGTATCGTGCAGGGGTTATGTTTTCCATATTACCACCAAAGAGGGGCACTTCCGTATTCTGCCTTCCACTAACAGAATGTCGGCTTGGGGTCGTGTATTCCCCTCGAACAGAAGTAGATGTTGAGGTCAAAGGAAGATTACTTGGCGATGAAAATTGTACATATACCTCAAGATAGAGTGATCCACTTGCAAGATGAGTCTCCACCATTGCCTCAAAGCTCTGAGGACCTTTGATGTCGAATGATTCATATCTCACCGGATCAACCGAAACGTAAAATCTATACTTAATAGACTGAACTTTTATTGGCATTGTTCCGAATATTTTACGCCTAATTCTTTTGCGAAGTTCTAACAAATCTATGTTCCGATTAAAACCCAGTCACGTTGTGTTCTCCGATAAAAAAACAACACCATTTTCGGTGTCACAAACCTCACCATCGTAGTAAATAACAACATTAATACATTCACTCATTTTTAGTTTCTATTTTTCTTTTACCTCAATTTCTATTATGCAACCTGAGAATGAAATTTGGCTTATAATTTTACCGGAGACTACTGTAGCAAAAGAGCGTCAACGTGGGAGCTCTTTTCAGTACTCTTACTGACAGTGCATCCTACTTGAAGCGTTTTCGACACTATTTGTTTAGAAACGTCTTCTCAAAATTATTTTACCGGAGACTACTGTAGCAAAAGAGTGTCCACGTGGGAGCTCTTTTCAGTACTCTTACTGACAGTGCATCCTGCTTGAAGCGTTTTCGGCACTATTTGTTCAGAATCGTCTTCTCAAAATCATTTTATCGGAGACTACTATAGCAAAAGAGCGTCCACGTGGGAGCTCTTTTCAAGATTTTCTTGACGACAATGCATCCTCGCTTGAAGCGTTTTAGACTATTTGTTCGAAATGTCTTCTCAAAATTATTTTCCCAGATACAACTGTCAAAAAATTCAAATAATTTTTATTTTACTAATATATTTTGTCCAAAACCCTAAACATATTTTTACTAAACCCTAATTAACCCTATAATCTACTCCACTAATTTTCCCCTAAAAATCGTAAATCTAACGACCCTAAAAAATCACAAACCTTAGCCCTGAAACCTTAAAATTTCATACCCTAACACTAAAAATAACTGAAAATTAAACAGGGAAGGAGGGCAAAAGCGCACCCTTGAGGGAGCACTTTCCCTTTTTCCCCACAAAACGCGCTTACGTGGACGCGTTTTGTGGGGAAATGGCCATTTTCGTAAATATTCTAGATTTCGACCCTTTTTCGTAAATTTATTATTTTTCGGTATTTTTGGGTAAATCGCCCTCCAAATGACCATGTTTATCTTTCATCTAAAACTATCCAAAATAATATAAAATATTATATTAATAAGATTAAAATTAAAATAAATAATTTTTAAAATCAATATTTACTTTTATTAAACAACATAATCATATTCAATGTTTATATTTACTAATTTACCAAAGTATTTTCTAGTATAAATTCAATACTTATAAAATTTAGTAGTAAAAATTCAGTACTTATTTTTCAATACTTAAATTTTAATTTATCAAACATATCCTTAATTTATCTTTTATGTTTAGTATATTAAATGATTTTATGTATTTAAACTTTTAATAATTAATAACATAATAATAAAATATTTTAAAGATATGTAAAATTTATATGATAAAAATTTAATTTCCATTTTGCCCTTATAACCTTTGATAAAAAATAATTGCTATATTATTTTAAAATAAAATGATATTTTATATCATAAAATAAAATTACTGATTTTAATTATTTACTACATTGTAATACAAAACAATATAAATTATGAGTAAAGTTAGAGAGTCATTAAAATTATTAATTTTCAAATTTAATGTAAAAACATTATTATTTAATCAATTTTTTTTAAAAAATGTCAATATAAAAACCATAACTGGGTTAAAAAGTTTTAAAATAAATTTAATTAATAAATTAATAAATTAAAAATTCAACTTATTGAGAACAATAAAATAAAATATTCAACTTTTTCGAAACAATAAAACTAAAATTAAAATTAAATTTATTAAATAATATTTTAATGTTTTCGATCATTTTATCATAAACGTTTTATTATTATTAGTAATAATTGTATACGTTTTATTATTTTGTCAATAATTATTAATTATATAATTTTATTTTGAGTTAATTGCACTAAACATCCCAAACTATGGCTATCAGTCTAAATTGATCCCTGAACTTCAAAATATTCTAATTACATCCCCAAATCATCAATGTTATACCAATCAAGTCCTTCCATTGTTAAAGCTTAAAACCGTTAATTTAACCATTAAAAGGTATGTAAAATCTTATGTGACATACTTTAAAATGAAAATTTAAAAGAAAAATAGAATATTGTCGCATAACTTTTAGAATTAAAAACTAAAAATAAAGTAAAATTGAGAAAAAAAAGAGAGTGGACGATAGTTTCTGTAAAAGCTTTGAAACCCTCAAAACCAAAATTTTTATAACATCCATTTTTACAATATTCATTTTGTTAGAGATTGTGTGACCCGAATCCCGTCACTTATTGAAGAAATAAATACATGGCAAAATAAGGGGATCTGTGGGGCGAAAGGCCAAGGGCTGTACAATACAAGTTGAATCTGTATAGAACTATTCTTCTTCTATTTGACTTTGATTAAAACAAGGTTTTTCAACCCTTAAATAGTTGTATTCGAAACTCCTCTTGTATCATTCGCTTTTCAATATTAGTGAATTTCTCCTCCTCTGCCAGTGATTTTTTTCCCCAAAGGTTTTTCACGTAAAATCTGTGTGTTCTTTTTTTTTTCTTTTCTTATTTCTTTGCGATCGTTCTACCACCATTATCGACGTTTATTATAACACATTTTTCTTTAAACTTTTCATTTTAAATTATGTCACTCAAGATTTAACGTCACAATATTTAATAGCTAAGTTAACGATTTTAGCTACGGAATGATTTTATTAATATAACATCGATAGTTTAATAATATAATTAGAATGTTTTAAAATTTGAGGATCAATTCAAGATGAGAATCATAATTTAACGATGTTTGGTACAATTAACTCTTTTATTTTATTTTTCATCAAGTCCCATAGGAACTATTATTCCCAAAAACAATTATATTTTTCCTCCAAAGTTTTAATAAAAATCTCTCTTGAAATTCAATGGATCTAATCGCAAAAAGATAAAATTGAATGGATCTTATCTTCTATTCATGGATCTAATCTACTTGTTTAGTACATATATTGTCAATAATATAAAAAAATATTTCACAATCACATGCAAAAATAGATATTGACCTTTTTTATCTACTCAGACTAGACAGATACACCAACCATTCAATTATTTTCTAGGTTTTAAAACTCTAAATTTTCGAATATTAATAATAATGGATCTTGGCATTAAGGGTTAAGGGTCTAATTAAAATTTTTAAAATTTTTGAGAGTTTTAGTGAAAATTTTCAAAATTTTGATAAGTCTAATTAAAACTTTCAAAACTTTTAAAAGTTTTGTGAAAATTTACAAAAAATTTTGAAGAGCCCAAGTGAATTTTTAAAAGTTTATAAAGGTTTAATAATAAATTTCAAAAAAAATGGGGAGAATTAAAATTTTAAAAATTTTAAGACTATAATTAAAATTTTCATAAATTTTGGGGCTAAGATCCCCTAGGCCCTAATGAGGATACGCCTTTGTTTAATAGATAAAAATAAATAAATGTTTGTTAAATCGAATGGTAAGAAGCTTGATATCTTTTAAATAAAGTCTCGAGTTCAAATTTTATGAATGAAGAAAACAGTATTAGAAAAAATTTATCCTCTATTTAACAATTCAACTCGATTCAACTCTAAATTTAATTCGGAATAAGACTAACGATCCTATAAGTTCTTATAAATAAATAAGTATAATGATAAATTTAGTCTTTAACGATTACATCTTTTGTCAAGTTGACTCTTATTTTTTTTTAACTAAATTCAATCCTCAACCTTTTAAAAGAGTCGAATTTAACCATCACATTTTTAAAAAGAAACGAATTATTGTTTTTTAATAAAAATACTGACTAAAATATTAAATTTTTAAACATGACAACATGTATGACAATCTACGTGTCATGCCAACATAAAATATAGGTGAACTGCTACTCAAGTTGTCACGCCGACATTATTAATAGATTAATGTTTTAGGCAATATTTATATTAAAAAGTGATTCGAGTCCTTTTGAAAAGTTAATGACAAAATTTATTTATAAAAAAACAAGGACCAAATTGATCAAATTGAATTTAACATTACCCCAACTAAAAAAAGGAAAATGAACCAAAATGTTGAAATTTCAGACACAAGATTGCAGCCACAAAATTTGGGCCTGTGGTAGCCTACAAATTAACGTTCAAAACTTTTTATTCAATCATTGTTTATATAAATTATTTATTTTAAATATTAAAGTAGGATAATTTCTTAATATTACGTGTGGAATTGAAAAACTTGGCTATTAATGCATAAAAAAGGGCAAATTCATGTGCATGGTATTCCATTAAATTTGGCTCATCAATAATTCAACCTTAACATTCCTAAATTATGATTTTCATTGTAAATCGATTTCTAAATAGAGGTGAGGTCAAAAACTATTTTAGGAGATACAAAATAAATAAAAATTTTAGAAAGTTGAAGTGTAATTTTATCATTATACTAACCTATAATTTTCTAAAATTTATAGGGACTATATAAACAAATTTTATTTTTCGGGCCAAGGTTATTGTCTGCCCCTCTTTTGACATGACATGTGGTGACTACAACAACCATTAGGGGTTTACACATAATTTGGTGATTTGAGGTTTTATTGATTTCTTATATTTGGTTATGAGCTAAATTGAGCGCTTTTCTTGAAGTTGGCCTAAAGCGCCCCCATGGACGCTTTTCGCCAAGAATCAAAAAAATTGACCGTTGGACCCCAACGATCAAAAAGCAACGGAAAAAAAACTATAAATACCCCCAAGCCTTCATTTTTTCACACTTCAATCCTTTCTTATTTTTCTCTCAATTTTCTCTCAATTTGCTCTCAATTTTCTCTCAAGTTTCTATCAAAGCCCTTGAAATTTACGTTTAAATTTGAAATAGTCGTCTACCATTTACTGAAAAAGCCCATTATAAATTTTTAATATATTTATTTTTTGGAAAATTTAAAAATCTTTATCTGAGTACAATGGTCGGGATTTACATCGCCTGACAAAGAATCACATTGGCGTCGAGCAATTGAAAATGGTAAGTTTGAATTTTAATTTTCAATATTATTAAATTTTTTAATTATGCAATTTTATTTAATTTTGAATTTTATTATTTTTAAATGATTCTATAGATCGGTGTTGCAATGTTATATTCGCACATGCCCGTCCCCATCGCCATTGATCGAGAATTACTGCAGAAGCGGGTTTTTGCACATGGCCACTATAGGTCGGGGTTCAAGTTGGACCCGGTTTTGATAAAGCGTTGATAGAGGTGGAGACCGAGACGCACACTTTCCATCCGCCATGCGAGAGTGTACCATCACCTTAGAAGATGTGCGATTCTGATTGGGATTACCGGTGGGCCGGGTCAGTGATCACCGGTCCGTAACATCTCTCGATTGGATGGCCGTATGCTACGAGCTCCTGGGTGCCATTCCTGGATAAATTGCAAGGAGGTCGGATCGATATGGTTTGGTTACGAGACATTCCCGCAACGAATGAAGATTCGATCAAGATGAAAGAATACGGTATGCAGCATACATACTTTAGATAATTGGGGCTATCGATGCCGGACGTCTCTAGAAACCTCGTCCACACGAGATGGCTCTCAAACTTGTTGATTTCAGGAAGCGTAGGTGAATTGAGTTGGGGTCCGCTGTGCTATCGAGGTTGTACCGGAGATGTCTTGAGCGACGGTGCGAATAAAGCAAAAATCGGAGGTTGCCTATCACTCTGCGATCATGGGCATGGTTTCGATTTCCATTTTTACGTCCCCTCGACCACCATATTCATTCCCATTGATAACGAGGTAAATTTAATATTATATTTTACAATTATGTCGTAGATTTATAGTATAATTGCATGCTAAAAGTTTATTTAATTAGGTGGAACCATCCAGAAGTCATGTTGGAATACCCGACTCGCTTGAGGATAAACGGCTCTATTGGAACAACGGTCGGAATCACAAGTAAGTGTTGAATTTCGCTATTATAATTTAGTATTTATGTATATAACTAATATTTTGGTAATGTTAATATAGTTTCAATGGACACCGTCGAGGATCCCGAAATTGGGCGATGATGCAGGGAGTTCCTCCAAAATCCGAACAGTTGGCGAGTTAAGGTCCCGCTAATCACCTACGCGACCGTGGAGATGCACCAGTCGAGATCGGGTTCTGCGACAATTTAGATGCCGACAATGGATTCCGTGGCTCTGAGGTGCTCGATGATGAGCACGAGTGTGGACTTACGGCGGCAAAGACACGGATTGGCCAATATTTTGGTCGAACATATCGAGACGATGGGAGAACCGGTATGACTTTTTACCTAACCGGAACCGATCGTAGTTCTGAGTTAGCGTGCGTCTTGAGTACATGCCATGGTTTAGAATCCATGGCAAGCCGTATCTGTTGTCGGTGAAGAGAGGCAACAGCAAATTCACGGCGAAGGAACGTCGGGCCCTTTACATTCAAGGAGAAGGGTGATGAGGCGGGCCCGACAAATAAATACCTACGATCACGGGCCCATCAACAGCGCCTACAACGATCACCATGAGCCCATCAACAAAGACCTATACAATCACCGGCCCATCAGTTCAGCTGACAACACCGATAACACAGCGTCCACAGTTTATGCCAGGTGCGTACCATGCCCCTTACATGTATCCTCCTAACCCATATATGTTTCCTTTTTCTAGTCCCCCCAAGTCGGAATCCATGGCCAGGTTCGAGTCCGTTCCCGACAACTCCTTTTAGCCAGCCGATCGTGAGGCCGACATTGGGTGTGGGATTAGAGGAGGTGCCGTCGGGGAGCAGTTCTTTCTACCAGGCTCCTTCACCGTACGGGATCAGGTTCACCCGCCCGTGGTTTATGCAAACACCTCCGGGGTCATTATTTTATCAAGGTGGGTCATCATCGCAACACCTGAACTGGACCACCGCGGGAGGGACGGATTCCCACCGAGGTTCCACAACCCACGGAAGCTAGAAGAATGAGGAATCCAGTAGCAGTGTCACCGATCGGCCCAGTGTGGCCTTTGGTTCCCACCCCATCCGCACTAAACCCTAAACCCCATAATTTGAGTAATTGTAAATTAATTTATAATTTGAGTTTAATTTTTTGTAATTAAGGTTTAATTTTTGTAATTAAGTTGTAATATATTTAATAAAAATTGAGTTTGTTTTTTTGTAATATAATTTTTTAATTTATTTAATTTTAATAACTTTGACAAAATAGGTTTGGTTTATTTTTTTTGTAATTAAGTTGTAATATATTTAATACAATTTGAGTTTATTTTTTTTGTAATTTAATTTTTTAAATTATTTAATTTTAATAACTTTGACAAAATAGGTTTGGTTTATTTTTTTTGTAATTAAGTTGTAATATATTTAATACAATTTGAGTTTGTTTTTTTGTAATATAATTTTTAATTTATTTAATTTTAATAACTTTGACAAAATAGGTTTGGTTTATTTTTTTTTGTAATTAAGTTGTAATATATTTAATACAATTTGAGTTTGTTTTTTTTGTAATATAATTTTTTAATTTATTTAATTTTAATAACTTTGACAAAATAGGTTTGGTTTTTTTTTGTAATTAAGTTGTAATATATTTAATACAATTTGAGTTTGTTTTTTTTGTAATTTAATTTTTTAATTTATTTAATTTTAATAACTTTGACAAAATAGGTTTGGTTTATTTTTTTAATTAAGTTGTAATATATTTAATACAATTTGAGTTTGTTTTTTTTGTAATTTAATTTTTTAATTTATTTAATTTTTTGTAATTTAATTTTTTGTATTGATCTCGTACCACCAAATATCGTTGTTTTATTATTTGTGTTTGTAATTTTTTATTTTATTTTTAAACTGTAATAATTTTTTATTTTTGAATAAAAAGTTGTTTTATTATTTGTGTTTGTAATTTAATATTAATTATCTTATATTTAATAAATTTGAGTTATTGTACAAAAGTTCACCGTTTTCCTCCAAAAAAGACATTACATAGCCGACAAAGAGACAAACAAGCTAAGAACACGGTCAACTAGTCCGATTTGGACACGGCGAGATGTATGGCGGGTTCCTACACCCGCATCACCGACTTTGGTTGGTCGGTTCTCGGATATCCATATTGTTGCGTATTCTAGTCGAGGAAGGTCGACCTTTTGGTTTCGTCTCAATTCTCTATCCGACAGCGACTTATACTCTGGTGCAAGCGATACCGATGGCCACTTACGTTCATCTGGGATCGGTGGAATACGTGTCTCCACACGTTGTACATGTTTTCTAATTTGTAGACTTCGTCGACATAGCTCATGGGGTCAAGACGAAGATTATGACAAGCGCAAGTACATGAGCACATGGGTAACAAAGTGCATCAAATATCCCGATCGCGTGTCCTATTTGTCAAGTGTACGATAATGCCCGCCAACAATACCTTGGCTCGATTCATCAAACTCCGTGACACGAAACCATAAGTCGTCGCGATCGTGACAAACTGTGTGTGCATAGTGTTCGCCCGTGCCTTCCCACGGTTAATTTCTTGCAAGACCTTCGGGCTCCATACATGGCCTCCTTGCATACGCCTCGATAACTCGTTGCTCTCTTCGAAATAGTGCCGCTTAAACGAAAATATATCTCCGTAAAATCGCCATGTCGGCGGATGACGGTTCCTTTTAACCATGTAATTTATGCATTCGGCGGGTTTGCGGTCATATGACCATATCGTGGTCATCATATGCTTGTGTCCATTGTTCAAAAGGAATATTGCATGGTACTCTGCGCCTTGGCGTTATCTTCGCATAAACCGGCCAACATCTCGTGAAAACGGTCTTTATTGATCTCGTACCACCAATATACGTTGATATCGAATATTACATACCACTATTCAATTGCGAATAAATTAAAAATTTCAAAAGAAATTATATTAATAGAAATTTCATACCCATATCGGTCACTTGTCGCTTCGTCTTTTAGATCGGTGTTGCCCATAGTAGTTGGATGCCACATGCCTCGTGCAATATCGATGGTGTGTGCGATGCCACATGCTTCCCTGTCGTTCTATTGCCGCAAGTATTCCGGGCCCCGATCCGATATAACGATATGTCGGGTTGAGGCGGACATGCCTCCTTAACCTAGATAGGAAGAAGTCCCAGTCATCAGCTGACTCCCCTGGTGTTATTGCGAACGCAATCGGAAGGATTCTCCCACAGCCGTCTTGTGCCACAGCTAGCAATAGCCGATGCGTATATCTACCATACATGAAGGTACCATCAATTTGTACCAATGGCTTGCAGTATGTAAAAGCATCTCGGCATTGCTTAAATGTCCAGAACAGGCACTTGAACACTGCGCATCCACGGAGCAGACGATCGTTGTAGTACGCCGGTTCCGTTTCAATGTCTCATTGTCTTTCGGGACATATCTCTCCAGCACCTTACACCACTGCCACACTTCATTATATGAAGCGTCCCACCGACCGTGCAACTTTTCCAATGCCTTCTGCTTGGCTATCCAAGCCTTTACAGAAGAGGCGTGTACCCCATTTAGCTACGAATATTACCAATTAAGGCCGAGACCATAGTTTTGGGATCGGCCTTCACCGTCGGGATTATTAAATCACCAACATATCTCAATCCATCCTCGGATGATCTTGTGTTACACCACAACGCGAAATCGTTAAATAATGCAACATTACATAATATTAGTGTTATTGAAATCATTGAACACATAGTGGTACTGCACGGTAAGACATGTATGCGACCTTTGTACTTCTTCACCTCCCACATCCCCGTCCCTTTTCCTCAACGACGCCATGATTTTCCATGCACATGTGCCGTCTTGCACAAGACACTTCCTACCTCGTACCTATCGAGCTTTGATTTAACCATAGTGTAGTTAACCCGTTCACGATCTTGTATTGTTTCAATGCACCAAGAAAAGTGTTCTTGTTGGAAAACGGTTACCAACTTCTAATTGGTCCGAATCAACGAAGAATTTGTACGGTCACGCATCCGGTGTGGTAGTTCAGAAACTCCAATGCATCATCTTGAGATAGATCGACATTATGCATGTCTTGTTGGAGGCGAGTATGCCCTGAATAGTGGATCTTCTTCTTCTTCGTCGAACCGCCTCAACATCTTCAGTACAATTGGAACGGGCTCCGGTTCGTAAAATAGTCCAACTTCACGCCGTCGGGCCACGGCTCCCGAGGTGGATCCACATCGATTCATCGTCCGATCCTCCATAACTCGCAACAAACGAGGGCCCTCATTTGGTAGATGCCGTCGGTAATACATCATCCTTCTAAACATCTTCGTAAAGATTCCAATCGTATGTGGATTGCCATCCACTAGAAGTTGATGACGTCCCCAATACGTATTTACGTCATCCGACGTCGATTGACGAATATGCATGTCCCATCCACCAATCGAGTGTCGTGCGGGGTTATGTTTTCCATACTACCACCACACACGGCACTTCGTGTTTTGCCTCCCACTTCGGAGTGTCGACTGGGTCGTGTATTCCCTCGAACGATACTAGATGTTGAGGTCGCACCAGATCACTTAGAGATGAAAATTCTACATATAACTCGAGATAGGCGATCCACTTGTCAAAATGAGTCTCCACCATTGCCTCAAGGCTCAGGGACCTTTGATGTCGAATGCGTTATATCTCACGGATCAACCGAAGCGCAAAATCTATACTTAATAGACTGAACTTTCATTGGCGTTGTTCCGAATATTTTACGCCTAATTCTTTTGCGAAGTTCTACCAAATCGACGTTTCGATTAAAACTCAATCGCGTTGTGTTCTCTGATAAGAAAACAACACCATTTCGGTGTCACGCACTTCACCATCGTAGTAAATAACACCATTAATACGTTCACTCATTTTCAATTTTTTTCTTTTTGCTTGAATGCTTTCTGCCAACTGAGAATGCAATTTGGCTGATTTATAGCCTAATTTTGCCGCGGCACTGTACCAAAAGTGCGTCCACGTGGGAGCGCTTTTCAGTGCTCCGGGTAATAGTGCACCCTGCTGGAAGCGTTTTTGGCCACTGTTTGTTCAGAAACGTCTCCTCAAAATAATTTTGCCAGAGACCACTGTAGCAAAAGCGCGTCCACGTGAGAGCGTTTTCGGCCACGGTTTGTTCTGAAACGTCTCCTCAAAATTATTTTGCGGAGACTCGCGTCGTTTTCGATTAAGGCTTAATTGATTATTAAATTATTTTATAAGGTTTTTTATGGTTATATTATGCCTTAAAACTATTTCAATAAAAATATTGAAAAATAAAATTTTATTTGGATATCCGAATATTCACTTGATAGTCATGTAATTTAAAAAATGATGCTATAATATCCGGCTTGAAGGCCCACCCCAAAATGTGGGAGGGTTTGGGCAAAAATATAGGCTGAAAAATGGGCTTGGACAAAAAATAAGGCCCGTTTAAAAAATAGGCCGGACTCGGGTAAGGCATTTTTGGCCCGGGCCCGGCCCGGCCCGAAGTCATTAAAGGGAAAAAATTATTTTTTAATGTTATTTTCTTATTATTTTTCTCCTTATTTTGCTACCATTTTACTATTATGTTTCTATTATTTTGTTGTTATTGTTTAGATATTATATAAAACTTATTTTATTGTTAATTTTGTTATTATTTTAAAGACATTTGTTAATTTTTATTATTTTAGAGGCATTTGCTTGTTAAGTTGTATCTATTTTAGTGTTATTTAAGTCTACATATTTTTAAAATTTTATTTTCAATTTGTTAAAAATATTTATTTTGATTTTTAGTATTTTTAATGTATTATATATATTTAAAAATTATATAAAATAATATAAAAATTAATATGGATAGGTCGGGCCGGGCCGGGCCTGGCTTGGTAAAATTTTAGGCCATTTTTGGGCCGACCCGAGCCCAATGAATGAGCCTAAATTTTTAGTTAGACTCGGCCCAAACCCGACTCTGCCGATGTACACCTCTAGTGTGAACTATTAGATTTGCATTTTTAAATCAAAAGGTAGAAGAATTAAATTTCAAATTTAGATAGAGTACATAGATTTAGAGTATATTTTAACCAAAATACATGTACAAAATGAGATTTGAACCCAAAATAATGGACAGGGTTCAGCAAATGGAACAAAATCAAGGTTAATAGACCACAAATTCATGATCTTGGTAGCCTGCAAACAGAGGAAGAATAGCTTACAAATCAATCTGAATGTTCAATAGTGTATGAAAAACAGTGAGTCAAAAATGTATGAAAATCCCTTTCCAACATGCACAATTTCTCATATACACAAGGTATTTAACAAGTTGACTCTCAACCAAATCCTCTAAAAATTTATTTATTTTCTTCTCTCTACAACAAACCCTGTAACTTCAAGCAGCAAAACTTTCACATGCATCACTTGCAACATCAAATGTACAACAAACAATATGGACCAAAATACCTTGGACGGCAATGAAGGTTGTGCTCCCTGACATTCAGTCACTTTCAGCATTACCATGTCGTTGGTTTCGAAAGTAGCTCAGAAGTACCTGTGCCTGCAACATGCAGAAGCTTATGATTTAGAAGATTTAGAAGATATAGAAGCAGTATACCTTCTCTTTAGCTCTCGGAGTGCTGGATCAAGACAATGCCACTAATGGTGGAACAGCTCCTTCTTGAAGCACCACACTACAAGACCTAGAGCTGCATGTGCAGAGATATAAAAGAGCAGCCGCGGCATGTTCCTTTCCTCTCGCTGAATCCAATTCAACAACCTCAACAAGCCTGGGAATCCCACCCTCTTGTGCAATTGCGGTCCTCCCTTCAGGAATTGTAGCAACGTTTGCCAAAAGAACGACTGCCTTATCAACCATTCCAGCTTGCACAATTCGGGCCTTGTTTTCATGAAATAGTGACAGGTTAAACTATGCTGATGTTGCATCTTTCTTTCCCCTAGGAGTACCATTCCCCAGAAAATCAACAAGAGGCTGGATTGCCCCGGACCTTCCAATCCTGGCTCTGTTAACCTCAATGACCGAAAGGCTGAAGGGAGTGGCAGCCGAGTTTTCTTTAGCTACTGGACTTCCAGTCTCAAGCACATGAATCAGAGGCTCAACCGCATTTGCATTCGCAATTGCCGTTTCGTTGTTATAAATATTTGATAAGAAGTGATGTAACAGCATTTTCCTGAGTCTTTGTATCTGGTGAACAAAGCAAATCAACTAACAAGCTAATTGCACCATAGTTGGCTATTATAGTCCGATAATCTTTATTTTCCTTGGAAAGTAACCTGAGTTGAGCAGTGGCTGCCCTTTGAGTATCAGTTGATGTTCTCTTCATTTCCTCAACCAACTTCTTAACCTCTTGCACGAAACGGATAGACCTGATTTAAACTCGTGGACTCCATGGGATCAGGCAACTTCACATTGTTTGACTCGCACCAATTTGCAATCAGTGCCTTCGTTGTGTAATTAGGTATAGAAAGCGTGTGAGCCAAAGTCTTCCGTGTCTTGGGGCACACAGTGATCCCGAGATCAATCCATTTCTTTATGAAAGCCTGTTCATAGGTTCGTCCCGTTGCCACAATCACCGGATCGGTTATTAGCTGTAGGGAAAGGGGGCAAATGACATCAGGAGGTATGAGAACTGGGCTACAGGTCTGAGATTGTTTTTTTAAGACAAGGCGACGATGCATGTGGGTTACAAGAGCAATAAGTTTATCAATACACTCGACTTCTGTAGTTATTTCAGCTTGTTCAGCATTCTCCTTCAACCTTTCAAGGGCAACAGCCTCTATCAGAATCTCCCTGTTTGAATTCAAGCTCAAACTTTCGGCAATTCTCACTAGTATTTCTGAGCTTGGTCCAACACTACCCACTCGATCCCTTACGGCTTCCTTAATGACGGATGATTCTTGTTCGTATCCTACATACTTAATTTGCTGCAATCAATCATACCACTTTGTTAGACCTCCTGAAATGTCGATATCTCTTAGCTTTCTTTAAACATAAAAATCGAAACAAAAGGATATCTAATTATATTCTCACATCTTAAAACTTTACAGGTCAGATGCCATTCACCCTCCAGCAGATGACCTCTCATCTTGGTAAAAACCTTTGGTAATCATTGAGACAATATGATAATTATGATCCACTTGTAAACATGAAAACAAAATACGAGCTTTAACTTCAATGATTTTGGGTTGTAAATTACCTCAAGAGATGCTGAACTCAATTCATAAGGAAGATGCTGATTGGAAGACTTTAAGAACTGGTATATGTATGTCCAAGCTAGAATTTTGAATCTTTGATATTAATGACTCAACTTACAGAATCTAGACATAAAATGGAAGGGAAGGTGATTATCCAAGGTATTGACTGATAGTTGCTTATAAGAAAATTCAGTTTTTCTATGATATTATTATCTGAAACGCACCCATTAAGGCAATTCTCCGCCTGAATATGAACAAACAGTCAAGAATCCCTGTCCATAAAGCTACTCGGAAAGGTACAGGTCTAAAATGGGTTGCCAGGTTTCAAATTTCTGTAGCAATTCTTCTACAGAGAGACACAGTTCTTCAAATGCCTTGCTAGCCCATTCAAAGAAGATAAATCAGCCACTTGAATCTCAGAGGTCCTTATGTCTCACAACTCTCTTAACTTTCACGATACCAGGCTTCAAATCTGACTAGGTAATTTCATCTGGCTGTATGCCCCTCTTTGGCATTTCATTAAAAAGGGTTACAGCCTTCTTTACATATCCTCTTTTACAAAAAGCCATATATAAGACAACTAAGCTGTTTTGAGCAAGAAGCCTTCCTCACTAGAAATCCCTGCTTATGCAGCTTAAGAACTAAGTTAAATGCCTTTTCTGTTAGTCCTGCTTCACTATAACCATCAACCAAGGCAGCTGCATTTCTAGCTAGGCCACCAGCAAGGACCCTATAAGAAACAGTATCAGGCTTGTGACCATGATTCTTCATCCGCATGAACAAGTTAGATGCTTCTACAACTTCTCAACACTAACATATGCCTTTACTACTGCAGTGGACAATCGAAGCAAAAGGTTTGACTCTTCTCCCTTGAGTTCATCTTCAAGAGTTTCAAACAATTCCAAGACTTTAAAACGCAAATTCCCAATGATTTCCAGTAACATCGAATCCAAAATCCTTTCGCACCGGCACTGGCACAATTTTTTTCAACTGCAGGCGGTGTCCTCCGCAAGGATTGCCCCAACATCTATTAAAAAAATCAATAAAATTAAAGAGAAGTAAGTGAGCAGAAGGTGAAGCTGTGCATACCGTCGATTTAGTTCTTATATGATAATAATTAAATAAATCGATTAATTTATACAAACCAAAATAATCGAATCGATTTAAGGAATGTAACCGAAATAATCGAATCGAATAAGATCAATTTGATTTATCCACGAGTGAGTCCAACTATAAAGATGAGTGTAACAGTCAAAATTCATACTAATGAGGTTACATTGCCTGGAACTTTGATTAAGCATAAAACTGAAATTTCACCATATGATCTAGGAAGACATTTAATTAAGCATAAAACATGCTGAAAAACAGCTCCATCAATCATACTTCGTCTATTTCTTATTCTTATTCTTATCAACACTTTAAGAGATTTATCAAGGAAGTCACGACATCAAGATAGAATGTTGATAGAGTTGACATCAACCTTTAGGATCGCTACATTAAGCCTTCAAAGTCGCAACATTGTGGGCAATCACGAAGTTTGAGGAACCCAAGTCATCCAAATGTGCAAGTCACAACATTAGAGATCACGGTCATGACACTAAAGCTAGTAAACATCCCTGGGAGTAGAATGTTGAGGATGTCACGACACCAAGGTCTAGGTGTCGCGACATCAAAGCATGATGAGGCAAAGTCTATAGGGGCAATTCTTAGTCAATTCAAGCTTAAGTCAGCTGTTTAGTAGGGGTTGTTTTATCCATTTTAGATCAACACATGTCAGACTATTTAAAATACTTTTAAGAAATGTTTTAGGAGAGCTTTTTCATTAGAGTAAATTTTAGGGTTTAGTTTCTTCTTGTTTTAGATATACTTTTTTTCATTTTTTTTTGCACTCAAAGGTACAGGGACCTTTTGTATCTTTTGAGTTTTGCATCAAACTTAAGTAGATTTTTAGTTATTTCTTAATCCAATCTTACAATCAAATAATCGGGGCTCTGGCTTTCATGTTTACGCTTCATTTCAATGATCAAATCAAGGATTTCATCTCGATTTCTAAGCATTTCTAAAATCTATTATTTTTTGTGTGATTTAAATATTTAAATTAATATGAAAATGAATGGGTTTTGTTTGTTGAATATGGGCCTGAACTAATTTTCTATTGTAGTTGATTAATTGAAATGTTAATTAATTAATTTAAGGTTTAGGGACTAAATTGAAAGGATTTGGGCTAGATTGAATAAACATAGAATCTTAAAATTAACACTTTAGGTGAATAATTAGTTAAGTGAAATCAAGAGGAGACCTTGTCAAGTATATATTCAATTGTTCCTGTTTGGTCTAAGTGATATCGATAGATTAACTGGTTAAGTTAGTGACCAAGAAGTAAAATTAAACCGATTGATTTAATCAATTTAGCACCCTAATCCGAGAATTAGGTCACACTGTTAATATTTTTAAATGACATTATAATGAATTTAAATTTAATAAAATAATTTTATTAATGTTAATAGTTTGACTTAAATTTTAAAATTTGAGAATTGATTTTTTTGTCAAAATAATAGATCGATATTAATGCCGTGTGGCCCACACAAATTAAAAACAACCAATAAAACAAAGAACATAAAAGGTCAAGACCAAAGACGACAAAACAAGTAAAAGGCAAAAACAATAAATAAAGTAGTGAGAGCAATAATTGAAAGCCTAAAAACAACAAAACCACTAATAAAACCGCTGCTTACCACAAAGACCATTCAAAACCCAATATCACGAGTCGTTTTCCAGATCCGAAAAGCCAAGAAAACCGAGAAGAAAACCAAAAGCTTCGAAAAAGGTGGAAATTCAACGAACCTTCTCCACCATTGAAGCATCACCAGAAAATCTCCTAGTAAGAGAATTCCACATCTCCCACTCCTTCAAAGCAGAGCCTCAACAGCAGTCCGAACCCCGTCACTCCACCTTCTAAAATCGTGTCTTCTCCTACCTTCCATCGCCAAAGTATGAGCCGTATTATTCGCTTTTGGGACAAAAGCGGTAAGAGATTTCATCAAATTCATCTTCCATAGAGAATATACGTGTAATCTATTTGGATAAAGGACTTGTCTTTCTGCTTTCTTCGAATAACGGTTAAGAGTCACCTTCACGATTATCCGTCGGAAGCCCAGTGCTTTCGCTGAATAAGGGCCCTTTCGCATGCCCTCGCCTCGCCACAAACGATCGCCCACGGCTCTAAATGATAAGTCTCCGCCCCACTATTTCTCCTTCAAATTCCTAGCTAAAATCGCCGTGATAGCAATTTTGTATCAATTTGAAATGATGCATCAAAATTCATTTAATAAAATTTATGTTAGGGGTTTCCACTTGATTCCCCAAATATGTTGAGGACGGAAAAGCTATTGCTTTGTTAAGGTTCACTCTGATTGTAACCTTTAAGAAACCCTAATAATTCTCGCTAGAAATTTGACCCTTCATGAGTTAATTTATTCCTTCGAGTCCACAATTTCCATAAGGAAAGGGCCATCACCGTCGTTGTTGTTCATTTGCGCAGAAAATGTATTGATGAAGCGATCTTACCACCGTCGATGGGTCAAAAGGAGGGACCATGATATTCAGAGACTTCCAAACATCTTGTGTCAGGTTGATGAGCCACATAAGATGATCAAGATTCTCCGGCCATTCTTACAAAGAGGGCAAACCACGCCCACACACAACTTCCTGCGCGCCAAGTTACAAAGATGTGGCAATAAATTATTAGTTAACCTCCAGACATAAATTTTAATTTTCGCAGAATGTTTAAATTCCATAAGCAATTGTAAAATTTAGGATCAATCATATCATCGAGGTAGCTATAGAAGAGGTCGTAAATGTTACGTATATAGGACCTCAGATCCACTTTTTACCGTATTCGCCGATCCATCCCACTTCCACACCAGTAAATCACCCGATGACCTCCTCGCAATTGGAATAGCAAGAATACGATTGACCAGACAAGATTAAAAATACTATTCAGATCTCATCATTCCGTAAAGGTGCCACAATTGAAAAGTCGATTCTGACAAGAGTCCAATTTGGAGAAATACTTGAATCGAAACTCTATTATTCGCTTGGCGGTAACGTGGATCATTCCAAATATTGATGTCGAGCCACTTCCAATTAGCCATAATGACCCATTCTCAATCAACTCCGTCTTGTTGCAAATACTACGCCTGTATAGGATGGGTAAGATCCAATATTAGCGATAAAATATCGAGTGAGGAAAGTAACGTGCTTTTAAGACTTTAGCTAAAAGACAATTAGGTTGAGTTAAAACACGCCAAATCGCTTTGCTAATAAGGATTTATTAAACAAAACCAAATCTTTAAACCCTATACCCCTCGCTTTTGGTTTACTTAACAGCTCCCATCCACTCCAATGAATCCCTTGACGATTTGTTATTGGTCCACCAAAACTTATTCATAATCCCTTAAGCTTTCGACAAAAAGTTTTTGGCATAAGGAAACATTGCATAACATAAAGGGGAATGGCCTGTAGGATCGATTTGATAAAGACTTCCTTCCCACCCGTAGATAAATAACGCAAGCTCCAGCATTCAATTCTTTTCCTGAAATGATCCGAAAAATAGGAAAAGGCCCAGGATTTCTTTCGACCAACCATCATAGGTAGGCCTAGGTATTTCTCAGGATTAGCAGCAACCCTGACTCCTAACAAATTGACAATATAATCTTTAGTCTCCTGTTTTACATTGGCTCCAAAGTAGATAAGAGATTTATCAAAATTCATCTGTTGACCAAAAATCAATTCGTATTCCTTAATAACATCTCTAACCGCTTCAGCTCCTTCATTCGAAGCGTCACCAAACAAAATACTGTCATCCGCAAAGAACAAATGATTGATAGAAAATCGTTCTCTGCCAATAGGGGCTCCAATTATCAGTCCTCTTCTCTTCGCATCCTCAATCAAAATAGAAAACCCCTCAGCACATAAAAGAAAAAGAAAGGGACTAAGAGGATCCCCTTGTCTTAAGCTCCTTGACGGAGAAAACCAATCGCTATTACATCCATTGATGCTGACAGAATAGGATACCGAACAAACGCATCGCATGATGAGAATAATCCACTCTTCATGAAATCCTAAATGTTTCATCATTCCCGCCAAAAAATCCCATTCAACCCGGTCATACGCTTTGCTCATATCAAGCTTGAGCGCAAAATTCCCGTTTTGACCTCTTTTTTTCAATTTAAGAGAGTGAAGGACTTCATACGCAATTAGGACATTATCCGAAATGAGTCTGCCAGGGACAAAAGCTCCTTGCACTTCATTAATACAAGAGCCCAACATATCACTCATCCGATTCACCAAAACCTTTGCAATTATCTTATGGAGAACATTACAAAGACTTATAGGTCGAAAGTGAGTCATATTCCTTGGTTTAGCAATTTTTGGAATCAAAACAATACAAGTCTTATTAACAGGGCCTATTTCACAATCACCATTAAGAGCGGATAAACAAAATGAAGAAATTTCAGCCCAATAATATGCCAATACCTTTGAAAAAGATAGCGGAAAACCATCCACCCTGTGAGCATGTAGTGGTGCCAAGATCTTAAGCTCTGATCAATATCATCTCGTGAATGTTTTAAGCAAATTTACATTCATACTATCAGTAACTCTTGGTTCCACAAGGCCAAATAAATTTTCATCCGGACCCGTGATTCGAGGCCGTAAAAGTTTGCTAAAATAATCTGCAGACTAAATTTAAAATATCTTCCGTCAAAGACATTTGTCCGCTGTTCTCATCCTCCAAAGCCAAAATGCGACCACGAGATTGTCGAGATCGCCACCTTGTGAAAATAACTTGTGTTGCGATCTCCATTCTTCAACCAATTAACACGAGCACGTTGTTCCCAAAAGAGTTCCTCTTTTACGCTTCCCAATTAAGACCCATTTAGACATCTGTAATTTCGTCGAGAACCTCATCAGATGGGTCTTGGTTATAAAGGTGATTCAATCTATCTTCCAATATCACTCATTGTTTTCTATCCATTTGATGCTTAACAATGCCCCATTGTTGCAAATGCCTCCCTAAATTCTCCAATTTTACATCAACACTTCCAAATCTTTCACCCCACCAATCTTTAAGCAAATTCTCAAAAGAATTATCAAGACACCACTTAGCTTCAAATCGGAAAGGCCTCATCCGATTCACAGATTTATTATGCGGATTACTCATAGTATCAAGGAGGAGAGGACAGTGATCAGAAAAAGAGTGCCCCAAATGTTCCACTTTGTAATTTGGAAAAAGTTGTATCCAATCACAAGTGGCAATTCCACGGTCCAGTCTTTCCCGAATATTAGAGGATGCAAACTTACCTCTTTCCCACGTGAACCACCGCCCAACATAGCCCAAATCATTAAGACTACAGTCTTCAATCGCCAATCTAAACTCCTTCATCTCATTGTTCGCTCTCAAAGCCCCGCCTTTTTTCAAAAGAATGTGCAATTTCGTTAAAATCTCCCACCACGATCCACGAAATTGTTTGGTTACTACTCAAAGATCGAAGTAGATTCCATGAATCAGTGCGCTTTCGAGCATCTGGATTTCCGTAAAACCCTGTTAACCTCCAAACTGTCCCACACTCATTATCCTGAATTTCAGCATCAATGTGGAAAGCGGAGTAGCTTTTCAGAGTCACCAAAGAGTTTCTTTTCCACCCTAAAGATAGTCCCCCACTTGAGTCGATTAGCCAACATCAATACTATTTGTGAAGCCACATTTCAATCTCACCTTCTCCATCCTCTTAACACATAATTTCGTTTCTAAAAGAAACAAAATTTGGGGATTTATGGCTCGTAATCTATTTTTGAGCCTATGAACAGTTCGTGGTCTCCCAACCCACCTAACGTTCCAACTTATTATTTTCATAATGCTCTATTGCTTTCATCCACCGAGCTAGCCGTTAAATCATAAGAGCCACTATCCTTAGTAAAACCCACAAGAGCATTCGGTTCCTCCTCTCCGTTGCCTCTTTTTCCATCTCACAAAGCAATTGGATCATGTTCATCCAAATTCGATCCATGGGCCCAATATTCATATTATCTTTTTCGAGGAAACAAGATCTCGATTACGCCAAATAACATGCTCAAGAATAATGTGGCGGTCAAACTTCAAATCAAGAGAATCCTAAGAATATTTTTATTCCTTAAATCCTCCCCAAAATCACGCCTAAATGCGCCTCGATTTAGAAAAGTTTTCTTTCGCACTTTCCAAAAAATTAGAGCGAATCGAGAACCGTCGACCTCCCTTAGCCACCTACTTACCACCATATTCGGCGTCTTGGCACCGCCCTTGGAGAAAGATCCCACCCAAAAACAATTTTTGAAGGCTCAATACTAAGACGATAAGGACAGTAGCTTTCACTATGCCCAAGTTTGCCGCAAATGAAATAGAATAAACTCAGCTTTTCCACTTGAAACGAGCATAGACCGTGGTGTCTTTACCAATATTGATCTTCTTTTTACGTTTTAGAGGAACCAAAACATTCAATTTAACCCGAATGCGCATGTAATTCTTAGGACCCGAACCATCGGAGAATCATAATCAAGAAACACTCTCAAAAAATCCCCAAATTGCTTTGCCATGGTTGCAGAGAACAGACCAGGGGGTAAATCATGCACTTGAATCCAAAAGTCTGAAAAATTCAAATCTATAACTGAAGGATTCTCCCCATTTTGAATATTTTGCAGAATCAACAAGTGATTATTGAAGAACCATGGAGTCCCATTAAGCACCCTTTGCACGTCGACGTCATGAAAAAATTGAAATAAATATCGTTTGTCACCCAGATCAGTAATGCAAATCCACCCAAGTGGATGCCAAAGATCAGCCATCGTGTTTCGAAGAGAAGGGAAATTCACAACGCTGTCTGTCAGACAGCGCCCCACAAGACAGAACTTGTATTTATCAGACTCCGCCACCGCTTCCTCTTGGAATGCCTCTTCTTCATCATCCAGTAAACTGAGACCTGCTAACACTTCCTCCATCCTAGGAAAAAGAACGAAACACACCCCAGAAAAACAAAGTCCAAAGAATATAGACAGAAAATTAAGAACACCGGATCTAAAAAGGATAATCGATGAAATCAAAAACCTATGTGCCAAAAGGTAGACAGAGAGAATCGTGCCAAAAGGCAGACCTTTTTGAATAAAATAAATTTTAACTTCTGAATTGATTTTTTTTAATTCAACAGGCTTAAATTATGTTAGTGATCTAATATTCCTTTGTTTGCGCCTTTATTTGAAATCAACATTATTTAAGCCTTGCTTTCAAAAAAAAAAAAAAGAACATTGTTTAAGCTTTAATGTGAAAATGGCCCAAAGTGGCCTCAACAAGGAAATAAAAGCTTTTAAATAATAGGTCAGATTCTGCAATTAGTCCCTATACTATGCTTAAGTAATAGATTTAGTCCTTGTACTTTTTTAAAAATTTGAAAATTTGGTACTCACCAAATGGTAGCGATTAAATTCTACTATTTTCAAAGTCTTATGTGACAAACATATAACCATATGTGCAACGTCATATCAGCTTGCTATTTTCACATAATATTCACAGAAAATTCATGTTATTTTGCTTATTGGATTTAATTATTTTAGTTTGAGTGAAGATTAATATTTTAAAATTTGAAAAGCATAGGGATTAAACATGATCAAAATGGAGAATAAGGACTAAAGCCACAACTAATCGAACCAAGGGCTGAATTTGACCTAACGATTTAACCGCTAATGTAATGACCCATTTTTGTCCGGGCTTGAAAATAAACAATAATACCAAAGTTTATTAAAGCAGTCCATGGTATAAAACCAGACACTAGCCCAAATTACCCATTACCCATTACAGCCAAATCCAAAAACTAAACAAACCTAAACCGACCCACTACCCAATTAGCAAGACAGATATAACCCATTACCCAACTAAACTTATGCATTGAAAAGGAGTCCAAATCCTCGTGATCAGAAGTCTAGGGTTTCCTAGAAACCCTTGCGCCAAGAACACCCTAATCACCGTAACACCACGATCGTCACGCCGTTCGCGCCGCAAGAACAAACAGAGCCCGATCGTCTCAACTTCTCACCGAGGCCCTTAATCGCTACCGAAAGTCACGCCCATTCATCGCCGAATCGTCGCCACCGATCGCAAAAATAAGAAAAATATAAAGAAAGAAAAAGAAACAAATCGACAAATATGTTTCTTTTTTTTTTTTTTTTACGGTTATAAAAACTAGAATCAACTTGTAAAGGGGAGACTGTTACACACGAGATACACAGAGAAAAGACAGTCAAATATTAAAAAATACAGAAATAATACAATAACCGTTTATAGAGGTAACCCTTTTTTATCTGTTTCATCTTTTATTTTTATTTTATTATTTTTTCTTTTTCTTTCGGTTCATGCATTATATATATATATATATATATATATATTTTAAAAAAAGATACATGTTTACCTTTTAATCGGCTTTGAAAATGGGGGGCTTTTAGACTTTCTAACCGTCATCGGAGAGGGCGCGTATGCCGGCGCGTGTGGCGGTCGAACATCAGAATTCATGCCGGAACCAAACCTCGGGCTATGAAAAAGGGAGAGTTCCTCAGAGCTCTCTGTTCTTTTTTTTAAAGACGTTTCAAAATAATTTTTTTTAGCTGTTTTTTTACTTTTATAACAGGAGGGAAACGGCATCGTTTTCGCTTAAGCCCATAAGCGTTTAAACGACGTCGTCCCGTGTAAAGACCCGCGTGTTGACCCGACTCGTTCCAGGGATCCGCGTGTTTTTTAAAATTGGGATATTTATTTTCGTAGTCTTTCCGCATTCTTCAGTCTTTTTAATTTCGTCCAAATTGAATTTTTTTATTTTTTGAATTAACCCTAAAGATTTATTTTTATTTTAATTAAACCCCAGACTGCTTTAAAAGTTAAAAAATCAAAATGGTGTCGTTTTTAAATTTCGAATAATTTCCATATTAGCCCCTATAATTTAACACGCGTTTAGATTTAATCCTTTTTATTTATTTTAATTATTGTTTAACCCCTGTTTTCTTTATTTTAATTTTATTTTCATCCTTTTATTTTATTTTATTATTTTATGTTATAATTAATAGTTTCACCACATTAAAGTTTTATATATTATTTTCTTATATCTATTAATTTATTAATAATACAAAATTTATGTATATGTATATCTAATTATTATTTTATTTGTTTAGTAATTCATATATTAATTTTATTTTATATATTATTTATTATATTATATTTTGTATATTATATAGTATTATATTATTTATTTATTTTATATAAAATTTATTTATATTCTCTAATTTATTTTTTATGTATTGTTTATATTATGTAATCGTTTTTAATATTTGTGTATGAAAGTTTATAAATGCGATATTGTTACATGGATTATTATTTAAAATAAAAATATACATTTTTGCCAAAATTAATATTTTTTAAAAATAAGGCAATGTTTTGGTATTTAAAAATTTTGAAAATAGTGCCCTAACGTGTTGGGTGTGATTTTCCGTTTGGCTAAATAACTAAATACCCTTTTAACAAGTTTTGTAAATCATAAGATGACTTTAATTACGAGTGTTTAAAAAATGTCGTGTCCTAACGTGCTGGATGTGATGTTTATATTCTCTCGGAATAAATAAATCTCAAGTTTCAAATAAAAATCTTACTCTTGAGAATTCAAAACGTTGTATCCTAACTTATTGGGTGTGATGTTTTGTGTCGTGAGGTAAGAATTTTCTAAAATAGAGATACACCTAACTTCAAAGTTATGAGATGATGTATCCTAACTTATTGGGGTATTTTATTTCTTTGAAATAAGGTAAGTCTTGGTTTTCTTTTCAATAACGGATCTTATTTTAAATTTTTAAATTTCAAACATTTGAACTTGATTTTATCAATTAGGTACCAATTTTGGCCGTTATGAGAGTGCTAACCCTTCCTCATACGTAACCGACTCTCGAACCCATTTTCTCGTTTTTTTCGTGGACCAAAATTAAATGTTTTAAAATAAAACGTCTTACAGGGTGATCCAATCACACGTAAGTAAAAAAAGATTGGTGGCGACTCCCATTTTCATTTTTCAAAGTCAATCCCCATTTTTCTAACCCGATTTTAAATGGTTCGACAGCTTGGTGACTCCACTGGGGATTAAGAGAGTCAGGCCGTAAAATTGATAATTTCATGTCCTTTCATTCGAATTTAAAATTCTATTTTAAAAATATGATCCTTTTATTGCATGTGATTTTAAAATATATCTCTTTACATTGCACTGCATGACTGTCGTGGTCACACCCTTAAGTGGGAGCGAGAAGTTATGCCTTCGTGAGGTTTTCACCTCCGCATGGGCTAGTGGATTTCTTCCGGAATACATCCGTACCTATGTCTTCGTGAGGTTTTCACCTCCGCATGGCCATAGGGAAATGTATTCCCCTGAACCAAACTCGATCCATATGAGCCTATAATGGGTGAGGATCGAGGAATCTGCTGGTTTGGGTACCTATGTTTTAGAGCTAAACCACATGTAGAAAACCTAATGGCCTACCCTAGGTAGAACCATGTCAAACCCTAGTGGTCAACCAAATAGATTCTATGTTATTTATTTTTCCTGTGCTAACGGGTTTTCTTTTGTTTTGATTGCATTGCATTCATATCATAGAAAAGAGGTGTTGATTTCTAATTCAATTGCTAAATAGAAAAGTTTGTCATAAGAAGATGGGTTTTTTGATTAAGTAGATTATAATACGGTCTCGTCTGAATATAGTCTAAGTGAACACAACAAGAGAAGACTGATAGCCGGTGAAGGAATACAAGACTTTATTACCCAAGGAATCAAGTTGACAAAGAAAAATCGAGAATCGCCACGTCTCTACTTTCTTGAAGAAGCTAACGAGTATTATGAAGCAGTGAGTCGCGTCCCAAATCAAGCAAAAAGGAGCTAGAGGAGGCATATATTAGAAGTTTTAAAGACTTGACTTTTGTGAATAAGGGATTCATGTTTTCACTTGGACTATGAGGATAAGGCCGTGCATGAGATCCATTTTATGTAAAGTAATTTATTTTCTAGAAAAGTTTTTCTAATGTAACTAAATTCAGAATCAACACCTCTCTTTCTCTGCATTCATGCATTAAATTTACTTGCTTTATATCTTATTCTCCGGTGCTAATTTTTTGTGTTTTATTTGTGCACACCATTTCATTATTAAAGGTGTCGATTCACGATCAGTTTCTAAGTTAGAAAGCTGGTTATGGAGAACGAGTTCCTTGATAAAGTGGAAGATAATGTAATTGTTCGTATATGGTTAGAGCAAAACCAATTAGAAAGAAGATTTCAAGGTATGGATTTGAGAGAAATGGGGCAGTACTGGAATCCCTGCTTTTTTGCCACATGTGCTTCCTGATGTTGTTCTCATCAAAGCTGAATTGAATGCGAAGAAGATTGTAAGACACTCTATGGCAAGGCGTGGTGTTGAAACTAAAGGGCAGAAGGTAATTATATTAACCAATCACTTCAAAGTGGCGTGAGAAATACAGATGGACACCTCTACCATAATAGCGTTTCTCTTTCATATGAAGATGATCACCTAAGTAGACGGACATATTATGCTAGCACCAATGTTAAGATTAGGCAATAATGAAGATTTCTTTCCAAGGAATGGGCGTTGGAATTTTAACAATAAGAAATTGGTGAAGCCATCTAGGATTGAAGGATGAACTGTTGTAAACTTCTCGACTCCTCGTTGTGTTCCAAACAACACTGCAAGGGATTTGATTCGTTGTGGAAAAATGAAAGGAATTCGTGTTGATCCCCCATTTGATAAATTCAATAAGATAAACCGGAATAAATGCTTTTCACCTAGGTTTAGAGTTGAAAAATGTTGGAAAAATACAATCTAAACTTTCCGAAGCTCATGATTCTTTCTTTGCACCCTGATAGGAAAAATTCTGATCTTTATGGGCCATGAAAGCGGAAGAATCTTTCTGAGTATGAAATTGTGACTTAGTGTATGACACTAGTTAGAGTGAATGATCAAATCTTCTTCTGAAGATCAAAGGCTAAGCTTGGATGATCCCTTCATCTCCATCGAAGCAACAATTCTGTGATTGAGTTAAAGTGAAGACCAAAAGGTAGGATTGAAGAGTTAGAAGCAACATGGCACAGTTGTGAACTTCAGATCGAACTTCTTGAAATAAGAGAATGGCGTTGGAAGGAAGAGCTTCATTATTTCCATGACCAAGTTAAAAGTCGGGATTACCTCATGGGTGAAGCAATAGTTTAGATTCGTGAGATAGCTGATCAACTACAGATTTTTGGATCATAGGTTGATGCGTTGAGCATGAAATATGAGCTACAGTCCGATCATAGTCAAGAGCTAGCTCTATTGCTTTGGAAAATCAAAACTTTAGGATTTAGGGCGAAAGCATATAGTAGTCCATTTTATGTAAAAGAATTTTTTTCTAATAAAGTTTTCTACAATGAAGTTGATCAGAATCGATGCCTCTTTGCATTCATACATTTTCATTACATTGCAACATTTGCATTACATTGCATCATTTGCATTAGACTTTTACAAGAGAATCCTAATTAGGTAAAATATTTCAGAGTTAACCTGGAAAACATGGAACAAAGGTTGGTGAGGATAGAGCAAATGCAAATACAAATGCAGAGGCAATTGACCGAAGTTCAATAAGAAATGAAGGAATTCCAAAGGAATATGATTGGCCAGCTAACCTAGTTACTAGCCAAAGGACTTGGAAAAAAAAGTGGCTCAGTGGACAATAGTGAAGATGATGAGGAAGACATCGTTTACTCTCCAATGGTGTTAACCCGAGCAACGATCAAGCCAAACCGTTTGCTCTGATAGAAATGAAGAAAAGAGAAGAAGAGACTTCGAAAGCCCTAAAGAAGAAGGGAAAGAAAACGAACAGTGTCGCA
The DNA here is from genome assembly GCA_025506655.1 of Gossypium rotundifolium. NCBI lineage: Eukaryota > Viridiplantae > Streptophyta > Magnoliopsida > Malvales > Malvaceae > Gossypium > Gossypium rotundifolium. The sequence continues at coordinate 136,576,299 of CP106723.1, read as the reverse complement.
GATATAACAACAGCCATTCAGAGGCGTCTACAGTAAATTAGTCAAGGATGGTAGTTACCAGCAATCAGGTTTTCCCAAGGTAAAACTCTAAAAGGCTCCAATTTATGCCAATCCCCATGATGTATAACGAGCTATATCAAAGTTTGTTTAACACACACGTGGTGTCCCCATTTTATTCGAAACCATTGCAACCTCCGTTCCCAAAATGGTATAACGAGAATACCTAATGTGAGTACCACGCGGAAATAAAGGGCCACTCAATCAAAAACTGCAATACGTTTAAAAAATTGGCTGAAAGGTTTATTAAAATGGGGGTTATGAAGTTCGACGATCCATCAAAACCTGATCACTTCAATGAGGAAGTGAATGCAGTGATTGAAGGAGGAGACAAGGAAGTTGCTACTCCTTGAAGAAATCAAAGAGGAAATCAGAGAACGAAGTTTTCAAACCCTTGTTCACTTAGAAGTGTTTTGAATAATGGGACAGTGGAAGAGATCCCTATATTTTTAGGGCTAATCTAGAGTAATGTTTAAAACATGCTTGTTGTCTTGAGCCTAGAGGCAACAAGAACCCTTTTGTGAAATATACTTATGTTCAAAATTTTATTTCAATAAAATGCATTTGTTTGAGCACATATTCTTTGAGCACATATTCTACTGTATATTCTTTTGTTTTTAGAATATTCTTTTATTATTTATTCATGACCATACCAATAATCATTCTTAGAATAATTTATTCTTTGGATTTGTTCGCCTTCATACCTAGGTACCTAGATATCAATGTCATGAGCGACGTTGTTATTGAATCCATTTTTGAACGAGATATGGGTTTAGGGGATTTCAAGACTTTGAAGATAACAGAGATTGTAATATATCTTCTGACTTGTTAAGAATGGCTTAGCAAGATGGAAAACAAACCTTACTTTACAAAGAGTCATTGGATATTGCGAGCCTAGAAAGGGTGAAGATTGAAGCCCAAAATAATGTGAGACGTCATTGAGTTATTCAAAGATGTTTTTGCACAATCATATCAGGACATGCTTGAGCTACTAAGATGCGGGCTAAACATGAAAATCAAGCACCACCGATCTACATAGAAAGGGGTGGTATCAGCTATGCCGAATTTAAGTAGACAAGATTCATATGCCTACTCTAGTTCTTCACAAATTTTCCATATATGGGGCATGGATGTAATGGAGCCAATCTCGTCAAAAGCTTTTAACCAATATTGATTCATTGTCGTGGTCGTCGTTTACTTCACTAAGAGGGTGGAAGTAGCTTCATATACCAATGTTACGAGGTCAAAGTTATAAAAAAAAAAAGATCATATGTTAGCAAAGAATACATAACTGTACAAAGTAAAAAGTCTACAGTTTATCCAAAGGTCAGGCAATATATCACAGTGCAACAAAAGTTGTCAAAAAAAAGAATGAAAGGTGGCTAAGACTTGTAAAGATTGGCATAAGAAGCTATCATTTACCCTCTGTCTTATTGAACGTAGGCCAGAACCTTCGCTGGGCAACATCTTACCCATTATGGAACTAAAGCGTTTTTGTCAATTGAACCTAATTAAAGAAAAGGTTAAAAGTTATCCATCACGGTTGGATGATATTAGCTTATGACAAGGAGGTTCATCCTAGAGAATTCTACAAGAAGAACCTAATGTTGAAACAGATTTTTCTTCTACAAAATGATTTTAGAGGAAAGCATATGCCAAACTGAGAAGGACTTATATAGGGCCTATTCTAGAAGAGCATTGATATTGACCGAGATGAATGCCAAAGACTTGCCCAATCCGGAGAATTCAGATTCGATCAAGAAGGATTTTACCTGAAAAGGAAAGGGTCAAGGTGAAAACTCGCAAATGGCGCCTTGAGTCCAAATTCAAAAAAAAAAAATAAAAAAGGAGAGGCCAAGGCGAAAACCCAAAAGGCCGCTTTGAGACCAAAGGGTCTTTGAGTTGAAAACCCGAAAAAGGCGGCTTAAATTTTGAATAAAATGTAGGCATATAGTAGTCTTGCTACATTTAAATTAACAAAGAAGAAGTATGATACATCTTGGGGCATCGACAAAGTACTCCAGATCCTCTAAACACATATTGAGTTTAAAATGGTCCTCAAGAAGTTGGAACAGAAAAGCTCAAACTGCGATATCTGGGGCACCTAGTTTACCGTCTTACCCATTTTAATTTTTTATCTTTGATTACTTTATTCTTTTCAAAGATACACCCTAATCAACTTTCTTTTTAGCTTTTTTTATCTTTGTTTACTTTATTCTTTTAAGATATACTAACCAATTTTCATTTATTGCCTTAGTTATCTTTGATTAGCATATTTGCTTCGAGCTATGCTCCTGATTAATTTCTTTCATGTCTATTGTTGTGATCTTTTTTCAAGCATTTTATTGAAATAACGATTAATGGACTAATAAAACTTTCATAAAAGGAGTTTCACATATTACTCTGGAAACTTCAAAATAATATGAAAATCTGAAACATGACTATTGTTCAGAACTCACCAAACCTAAGGAATTGGAAACATTGAAAAATGATTATCTCTTCGGATTCTTTTTGGATAAGACAATTTTGTTGATAATACCATATTGGCAAATGGCGAACAAGGGGATCATTATTGGGATACCCTACAATTTATTGAAAATTTCGAGACACATACATCTGGTCATTACACCTGTGGAATGGTGTAATAGATTAAAAGTGATACAAGTTCGTACCTCACGAGTGGTATGGGAGAAACCAAATATCGTTCCCCGAAGTTGCGATTGGGAGATACCAACTTCATGTCCCGAGGTTCAAATGGAGTTGACTCGAAATTACATTGGGACAAGCTGGTCAAGCAAAATGTGATTAATGAACAAAAATGAAGAACAAATGAGTGATAACACCTAGAGTAGGAATCATACTCATAGCATTTTTGTATCATAGCAAATTTCATTAGGTGCATTGATTCATTCCAGTCATTGTATTCTAATCTTAATCATTTTCATGACATGTTGCATTCATGTCACTCATAACACATAAAACCGAGTCTACAGGATATGTCCTTCAGTAGACGGTGTAGCGATATCAGTGAAGTTTCAGATCTTATCTTCATAAGGTTGTAGGAAGCAGATCGAAAACGTTTTAGTCTTATCTCCCTGAAGTTGCAGTGGAGCAAACCAAAAATAGAAGATTTTATCTCACTGAAGTTGTAGTGGAGCAAATCAAAAACAAAAGATCTTATCTTCCTAAGGTTGTAGGAAGCAGATCGAAGACGTTTTAGTTTTATCTCCTTGAAGTTGCAGTGGAGCAGACTAAAAACAGAAGATTTTATCTCCCTGAAGTTGCAGTGGAGCAAATCGAAAACAGAAGATCTTATCTTCCTAAGGTTGTTGGAAGTAGATCGAAGAAGTTTTAGTCTTATCTCCCAAGTTGCAAAGTGGAGCGGACTAAAATGTAAGATTTTATCTCCCAAAGTTGCGATGGAGCAAATCAAAAGCAAAGATCTTATCTTCCTAAGGTTGTAGGAAGCGGATCGAAGATGTTTTAGTCTTATCTCCCGAAGTTGCGTGAGTAGACTAAAAACAAAAGATTTTATCTCCCTGAGGTTGCAGTGAAGCAAATCGAAAACAGAAGATCTTCTCTTCCTAAGGTTGTAGGAAGCAGATCGAAGACGTTTTAGTCTTATCTTCCTGAGGTTGCAGCGGAGTAGACTAAAAACAGAAGATTTTATCTCCCTGAAGTTGCAGTGGAGCAAATCAAAAACAGAAGATCTTATCTTCCTAAGGTTGTAGGAAACAGATAGAAGACATTTTAGTCTTATCTCCCTAAAGTTGCAGTGGAGCAGACTAAAAAATATTTTATCTCCCTAAAGTTGCAGTGGAGCAAATCGAAAACAGAAGATCTTATCTTCCTAAGGTTGTAGAAAGCAGATCGAAGACGTTTTAGTCTTATCTCCCTGAGGTTGTAGTGGAGTAGACTAAAAACAGAAGATTTTATCTCCCTGAGGTTGCAGTGGAGCAAATCGAAAACAAAAGATCTTATCTTTCTAAAGTTATAGGAAGTAGATCAAAGACATTTTAGTCTTATCTCCCTGAGGTTGCAGCGAGTAGACTAAAAACAGAAGATTTTATCTCCCTGAAGTTGCAGTGGAGCAAATTAAAAACAGAAGATCTTATCTTCCTAAAGTTGTAGGAAGCAAATCAAAAATATTTTCAATCTTATCTCCCTGAAGTTGCAGTAGAGTAGATTGAAGAAAGAAGATCTTATCTTCCTGAAGTTGCAGGAAGCAGATCAAAAGGACACTTTCAGCTTTATTTCCATTAAAGTTGCAGTAGAGTTGGAAGCTATTTGAAGAAAGTGAGGATCAATAAGTCAAGGCTCGGCCAAGACCGGGCAAAATTGGTCCTTTTATAGTCTTTGCTCTATTCTCATTACATGATAATGAGCAAAGAGGGCAGCTGTAATGACCCATTTTTGCCCGGGCTTGAAAATAAACAATAATACCAAAGTTTTTTAAAACAGTCCATGGTATAAAACCAGACACTAGCCCAAATTACCCATTACCTATTACAGCCAAACCCAAAAACTAAACAAACCTAAACTGACCCACTACCCAATTAGCCCGACAGATATAACCCATTTCCCAACTAAACTTATGCGCCCAAAGGAGCCCAAATCCTCGAGAGTCAGAAATCTAGGGTTTCTAGAAACCCTTGCGCCAAGAACACCCTAATCACCAGAAGACCCCAATTGTCACGCCGTTAAGACAAGAAGAATAAACAGGAGCCCCGATCGTTTTAACTTCTCACTAAGGCCCTTAATCACGCCGAAAGTCGCGCCCATTCATTGCCAGAATCGTTGTCACTGATCTGCAAAAATAAAAAAATACAGCAAAGAAAAAAGAAACAAATATGGACAAATACGTTTCCTTTCTTTTTTTTTTTTTTGTTTTTACGGGTTATAAAAAACCAAAATTAACTTGTAAAAGGGGGGAGACTGTTACACACGAGATACACAGAGAATAGACAGGCAAATATTAAAAAAATACATGAAATAATACAATAACAATTTATAGAGGTGACCCTTTTTTATCTGTTTCATCTTTTTATTTTTATTTTATTATTTTTTCTTTTCCTTTCAGTTCATGCATTATATATATATTATTTTAAAAAAAGAGATACGTGTTTACCTTTTAATCGGCGTTGAAAACGGGGGGCTTTTGGACTTTCTAACAGTCGTCGGAGATGGCGTGTATGACGGCGCGTGTGGCGGTCGAACACCGAAATCCAGGCCAGAACCAAACCTCAGGCTATGAAAAAGGGAGAGTTCCTCAGAGCTCTCTGTTCTTTTTTTTTTAAAGATGTTTCAAAATAATTTTTTTTAGCTGCTTTTTTACTTTTATAACAGGAGGGAAACGGCGACGTTTTCACTTAAGCCCATAAGCGTTTAAACGACGTTGTCCCGTGTAAAGACTCGCATGTTGGCCCGACCCATTCCAGGGATCCGCTTGTTTTTTAAAATTGGGATATTTATTTCCGTAGTCCTTCCGCATTCTTCAGTCTTTTTAATTTCGTCCAAATTGATTTTTTTATTTTTTGAATTAACCCTAAAGATTTATTTTTATTTTAATTAAACCCCAGACAGCTTTAAAAGTTAAAAAATCAAAATGGTGCCGTTTTTAAATTTCGAATAATTTCCACATTAGCCCTATAATTTAACACGCGTTTAGATTTGATCCTTTTTATTTATTTTAATTGTTGTTTAACCCTATTTTCTTTATTTTAATTTTATTTTCATCCTTTTATTTTATTTTATTATTTTATGTTATAATTAATAGTTTCACCACATTAAAGTTTTCTATATTATTTTCTTATATCTATTAATTTATTAATAATACAAAATTTATGTATATATATATATATCTAATTATTATTTTACTTGTTTAGTAATTCATATATTATTTTTATTTTTATATATTATTTATTATATTATATTTTGTATATTATATAGTATTATATTATTTATTTATTTTATATAAAATTTATTTATATTCTCTAATTTATTTTTTATGCATTGTTTATATTATGTAATCGTTTTTAATATTTGTGTATGAAAGTTTATAAATGTGATATTGTTACATGGATTATTATTTAAAATAAAATATATATTTTTGCCAAAATTAATATTTTAAAAAAATAAGGCAATGTTTTGGTATTTAGAAATTCTGAAAATAGTGCCCTAACGTGTTGGGTGTGATTTTCCGTTTGGCTAAATAACTAAATACCTTTTTAACAAGTTTTATAAATCATGAGATGACTTTAATTACGAGGGTTTAAAAAATGTCGTGTCCTAACGTCTTTGGATGTGATGTTTATATTCTCTCGAATAAATAAATCTCAAGTTTCAAATAAAATCTTACTCTTGAGAATTCAAAACTTTTATCCTAACTTATTGGGTGTGATGTTTTGTGTCTTGAGGTAAGAATTTTCTAAAATAGAGATACACCTAACTTCAAAGTTATGAGATCTTGATCCTAACTTATTGGGTATGGTATTTTATTTCTTTAAAATAAGGTAAGTCTTGGTTTTCTTTTCAATAACGGATCTTATTTTAAATTTATAACTTTCAAACATTTGGACATGATTTTATCAATTAGGTACCAATTTTGGGCGTTATGAGGGTGCTAACCCTTCCTCATACGTAACCGACTCCCGAACTCATTTTCTCATTTTTTCGTGGACCAAAATTAAATGTTTTAAAATAAAACGTCTTACAGGGTGGTCCAATCACACTTAAGTAAAAAAAGATTGGTTGCGACTCCATTTTGTTTTTCAAAGTCGATCCCCATTTTTCTAACCCAATTTTAAAATGATTTCGACAGCTAACATTTGGTTCAGGATTGAAAATTCAAAATTTGAAAAATACATAGACTAAACTTGACTTTTCGGGAAGTACATTAACTGAATTTGACCAAATTATGATATAAGATTAAATCACAACTTACGTATAATACATGGACTAATAACAAAATTTAACAAGCATATTTGACAAAATAGATATGACTTGAAGATATTCGATCAATCTCAGTCGAGTATCGAATATCTAAATAGATATTAGTCCATGTATTATACGTAAGTTGTGATCGATCTTAAAAATAGATATTCGATCAAACTCGAGTTGAGTATCGAACTTCAAATTTCAAGTTGAGCTTGAGATTGTCAATATTCAGAACTTCTCTATTGGACAACCTACGAAGTCTATATCATAAACTTCTTTTTTCTCATAAAAGGGACTCTTATCATTTCCTTTAAAGTCACACAAATGCTATTAACCTCCATTATCACATTTCTTCACTTTCTCTAAAAGCAACTCTATCATCAACTTTCAACACTCTTACGACGTGAACCACTTTAAATCAAGTAATCTCAAATCACGCATCAATAACATACCATTTTCTCTACGTATAACATACTTACCAAATACCCTTGCATACATAAAAGGATTCTTAAAATTATTGACCAACCTTGTTGATTTTGAAGTCCCTATCAATTAGGTCATATTATATTATCACCCCATCTCCATATTTGTTTAATAATTTAATCAATCAATTAATCAATAATGTGAGAAAAGCTTACACAAATATGGCTCGACTCAACCATCAATAGATCCATTCCACCAAACCGATTCTCTCTTTCCTACTCTACCATTTCTTTTTTCTAATTAAGGAACCAATAATCGCATATTACACATTTATTTTATTCATAAATAAAGAAAATAATTAGAATGCTTTAATGAATTATTATAAATATTTAAGTATTTCTCTTAACGGCATAATAATGATTGGTTTTTGCTTGCGATTTACATTTTTTAAAGTTTGATGGAGTTCGAATAATATAAACTAATTTGGCAACAATTTACACGCGATTTAACCAACACAAAAATTGGGTAAACCATACTTAAGATGACTAAATTATTAGTAAGTTTACGTTTTAGTCACTCAACTTCAAAAAGTCACAAAATGGTCATTGAACTATTCGAAAGTTTTCATTAAATCATTGAACTATTAAAATCATTGTTGTATGCCTTCCTTGTTCGCCTACACCAATTGAAAGCTCTTATTTCCTTTATCTTCTACAGTTCAATTTTTTTTTCATGAAACAACTTTGAACGTCACGAATCTATGAACCAAAATCTTTATAACTTTATTCTCTGATCTCTGACACTAACCATCAGATCGACTTAGATCGTGTGTTATTCTAAGTATTGATCTACTGTAGGGGTGAAACCAAAAAAAATTTCGGGTGCCAAAATTAAATTATCTATTTTTACGATATGAAAAATGTAATTTCACTATTTTAGTAGTCTATATATTTATAATTTTTAAATGATTAAATCAAATTTTTATCATTTTTGGGTGGCCAAAGTGCAATTTTACCATTATTATTTTAAAATTTAATAAATTATAAAGGGCCTAAATGGAAAATTTTCCATTTTAGGGGGTCGAGGCACCTATTAGCCCCTTAGCTCTGCCACTGATCTATCGTACTGAGTGTCATCGTTGCTTAGAGCTCGCTAGCCGGACTCTTTTTTTTTATATAAAAAAAACTTAATAGTCCAATGACTTAAATAAAAACTTTCAAATAATTTAATGACCATTTTACAAATTTTTAAAGTTAAATGACCAAAACGTAAACTTATTAATAATTTAGTGACCTTAGGTGTAATTTATCCAAAAAATTCAGAATAAAAAGTTGGTGGGTTTTATTTTATTTTTTTTTTTGAAAAGAGAAAATAAAAAATATGAAAATGCCAAATTTGGTACATGCTTAGATGAAAGTCTAAAACATCCTATAATTTGGAAACATAGCTAACTTATTGTAATTAATATTAGGTATAGTTTCTTTAGAGGGTGTTTATGTTTTAGGATATTTATTAACCTTAATTCACTTTATTATTTATAATTAATTGTAAAATTAAATATTGTTGAAAACAATAACTTGCTTGATAAATCTCTTAAAGTGTCAAATTAGCAAAATCCCTAGTATTATAAATTTCTCAAATTTATTTTATATAAAAGTGGTCAATTATATTACACGTCCCTAAATTATAATTTATATTCTAAATTAGTCCTAAACTTTAAAGTAACATAATTTAGTCTTCAAAATATCTATATCATATTAATCATGTCTTTTGTCAATTTGGGTTCAAATTATAGCTCTAATACAATATGAATCGTATTTAAATCTATGTGGATCAAATTTTAAAACGTATAGTCCCATCATATGAACAACTCGGGTCTAACGTATTAAAAAAAAATTAGTCATTTTAAATTTTAATGACACTATCTTCATTTTAAACATTAGATCCAAGCCATCCATATAATAGTATACACATGTTTAAAATTTGATCAACATATTTTATAGGTTAAAATATGCTATTAGCCACAGTTCTTTTCAAAATTCAGTCTAACTGTTAATACTGTTAACTTTTTTTGGGTTAAATTTAGGTTCATTACATTTTTTTTTTTAGTTACATGGCTACCAAGAGTTTTTTTCTTAATTCAACATTTCACACAAACAAATTTAACAAATAAATTAACAGTGTTAATAGTCAGACTTGAATTTTAAAAACTAAAAAGTAAAAGAACTAAATTCTTGAAAATAAAAGTACAGTGACTAAATTCTAACTTTTCAAAGAATATAAGACCGATGGCATAATTTAACCTATTTTATGTTTGCTCTACCTCAAACCCGAGCCAACATTTAACAACCCGTTGATTCTATACGAATGGAATGAATTGATTAATACAATACTAATATTTTAAAAGCTCGAGTCAAACATTTTAAAAATTTATAGATCAACTTAAAATATGGATAACAATTCAAGACGTCTATTAAATTAAAATTGAAAAAATAAATATGAGGCAAATATTAAAAATTAAAAATTAAAAGTTAATTATGCTCTCTTTGTTCTTAATGATAGTAATTGATTGGTGGAAGTTTAGTAATAAATTCATTTTGTTTGATAAAATTAATCATGTCCAAAATAAATTAGAATTAAGCTTTTGGTATTGCCACCTGGCTTGGGCCCCTATATCATGGGCTAATGTCTTTGTATCACTTTCTCTCTCTAACTCCTCCATGTTTTCTCTCTCTTCACTTTCAGTGTATACAATGAAGAACAAATTAAGAACATAAAAGCAACAAAATCAAATTCAGAGTAAATTTGAAAAGTAACCCCAAAAATCATTTCATCCCTTGATTCCAAAGTAATCTTTAAAAAAAATCCTTTCTTTTAATCAACTCATTAAGCCCATCCTTCACCACCAAATCGAACCTACCCCAAAAATTTGAGCAGAAAAAAAAAATTGATCTTGATTCTCCTTTCTTTTTTTTTTTTTTTTTGCTTTTTTGTTGTTGCCTCGGTCGCCGGAGATTTGGTTGTGGCAAAAAATGAAGCTTTCGGCGTTACAACAGAGTTATCTAGGTCGTCGGAGTAATAGTTTCAGATCATCGGGACCGTTGGATTCTTCTTCCGATGGAGCTTTTAAATCGCCGGCGGCCGTTTTTTGGCTTGTCATCCATGGCCTGTCGTGCTTAATTAGCTTACTCCTTGGGTTCCGTTTTTCTCGTTTGGTTTTCCTTTTGTTATCCACTTCTTCTACCTATACGTCACCGTTTCATTCCCCTACCGAGCTTGCCAAAACCCTAGATATCCGCTCAGTTATTCCCGCCGACCCCGTCGGGAACGTCCCGTTACCGTTTCCTAACAAGACGGCCACGAACTCCCGGGTGGTTGTCGGGCGGCACGGGATCCGGATCCGGCCGTGGCCGCATCCGAATCCGGTTGAGGTCATGAAGGCACACCGGATCATCGAAAGGGTCCAAACGGAGCAGAGGTTACAATTCGGTGTGAAGGATCCCAGGAAAATAATCGTGGTCACGCCGACGTATGTACGGACATTCCAATCACTGCATTTGACCGGTGTGATGCATTCGTTGATGCTGGTCCCTTACGATCTGGTGTGGATCGTCGTTGAAGTCGGCGGCGTTAGCAATGAAACGGCGTCGCTTATCGCCAAATCCGGTCTGAGAACCATCCACGTGGGATTCAATCAACGGATGCCGAATTCATGGGACGGACGCCATAAATTGGAAACCAAAATGCGGCTTCGTGGTTTAAGGTAACGGTAATTTATATGATTTTATGCAATTTTAGGGACTAGATTGTAAAAAATTTAGATATTGATTCGATTTCTTGTGCTTATTTTTTGGGGACAGAATTGTAAGAGAGAAGAAATTGGATGGAATTGTTATATTTGCTGATGATAGTAATATGCATAGTATGGAACTTTTCGATGAGATCCAAAATGTGAAATGGTTCGGTGCGGTTTCTGTCGGAATACTTGCTAGCTCGGCTAATATCGATGAGACGGTGGTTGAGAAGAGAGGGGAAGAGGAGAATCCTCGAATGCCTGTTCAAGGTCCGGCTTGTAACGTGTCTAATATGTTGGCAGGGTGGCATACGTTTAACACATTGCCGTTTGCTGGGAAAAGTGCGGTTTATATCGATGATAGAGCGACCGTGCTGCCTAGGAAGTTGGAGTGGTCGGGATTCGTTTTGAATTCTAGGTTGCTTTGGAAAGACGGAGATAAGCCGGAATGGATGAAAGATATTGATACATTGGATGGGGATATCGAGAGTCCGTTGGATTTGGTTAAAGACCCGTCGGTGGTGGAGCCTCTTGGAAGCTGTGGACGTCAAGTTTTGCTCTGGTGGCTTCGAGTTGAAGCTCGTGCCGATAGCAAGTTCCCTCCCAGGTGAGTATCTTATCCTATTCTCCTTATAATATTATTGTGTTGCCTAATGGTACTCAACTAGTTTGATATCGAACTGATTGTAGACTAAGAAACTCGAATAACAGATCACTAACGGAATCAATGCGTCTTGACTGTTAGGTGTGTCAACGTATAATACATCTTTATATAGGGAGTAGCATCGAGAAATGCCGAATTAAGCACCCTTTCTTACAAATGTCATGGTAAAATATTCATCACTTGTTGATTCATTTCTGAAGCTAAGTCATCTCGATAGTTTCTTAGAATTAAAATGGTACAATGTGGTATAAATAACCACAAATGTTCGAGAAATCGATTGTGTCGAGTATGATTTTTGCTCATAGGCTGGAACCATGTGGTTTAAAACTCAAGTAATTAGTTATAGCATTACAGTTGTTTTTTTTAGCGTATTTTGTTTTTCGAATTTGATAACTCAGTATCGGTTTCTCTTGCTCGGTCTCCTCTCCGTGTTATCTTCTCATTAATTTTACACATCATGCAGATGGATAATTGACCCACCTTTGGAGATCACCGTCCCGTCAAAACGCACTCCATGGCCCGATACTCCCCCTGAACTCCCTTCTCACGAGAAGCCAGTGACAGGAATCCAAGAACCAATCATCAAGCATACTGCAAAGACACAAACATCCAGATCAAAACGTCGAAGTAAAAGAAAGCACGATGAAACAAGAACAGACAGACGCACAGCAGGTTTCGACAAGACATTACAAAAATAAAAAAATCATTAGTCCAGGAATGTATACACCTCGACCGAGTTGAAACCACCGTGCCAAGACCGAGTTGGGGGGAATGCAGATGGATCTTATCAGGCGTTGGGTATGTATCGATATGCACCCTTTTACCGTAGGCGAGTTTATACATGCATTTCCATTTACGTTCCTCTCCGAGTTTCGACTATGTATTTTTTGTCTTTTACTCTTTCTTTTTTTTCAATCCATAGTTTCTTGGAGTGATGGATTATATCTGCTTCATCGAGGAAGGTATGTTCGTCGAGTCGTTCTCGTTCGTGTCTCGAGAAAAGCTCGATTGCGACATGCTTAGTTTTTACAAATTTATACATATGATCTTTGTAATAGGGAACTATAGAGCTGTGTTTAGTAGTTGGTTTTTGGTAGATACAACACCAATAATAATAATAATTCAGTCACATGATTATTGCAAATTGCTGTATCTATTGATAAACTTACAATACTTTTTTTGAATTTTGTTCACTTGTAAAGAACAAGATTTAAAAATAATAATTACAAAACAAAGATTTTATAAGTTTCAAATTGTGTATTTACGTCCCTTCACTTAAAACAAGTCAAATAAAGTGAAATTTTTGAGTTAATCAACTTCACATTTTTTTTTAAATCCAATAAAATGAATATTATTCAAGTTAAATTTTAGTAAATTTAAGAAAATAAACAAGCTAATTTATAATATTATTGATGATATGGCTAAATTCATAGTTGAATGTCTCAAATTTATTATTTTGAATTTTTTAAAAAATTATAATTTTAACAATTTAAAATTTTGAAGTTCATTTTGATTTTTTTATTATTTTGTTTTGAGCGGAATTATTGCTTTTGTCGTTTTAAAATTGGCAAGAATATCAATATATTTATTATTTAAATTGTAAAATTTAACTGAATTTAATTTAAAAATTAAATTATTTATTTAAATTGATTAGAAAAATTGAATAATTTAATTTAATTAAGTTAGAATTAAAAAATTTAACTTTTAAAATCGGATCATACTATAAATGTGATCAATTCTTTCATCTTAGTTAGTTATTATCTCCAAGTCATTTGTAAATTAGTTCCTCGACAGTAGAAACTAGAACGTCAATTCCCCTCAAATCTGAAAATTCATTTCCAAACTCAAATTCAACATAACCTAATTTAATAACATCAAACCCAAACCCCAAACCGACTCAAACTCGAAACAGTTTGAAATAATTCAAATTCGAAAGAATATGAATCTTAATGATCTAAACAACTCAAAATAATCTCACTTTGAAAAACTCAAGTCTCAAAGACAAATTAATTATACGCTGTCGACAAAGGCCACTTTTGTAAGTTGCAAGGCTGGGTTTTTTGTCTTTCATTCCAAAGTAAACAGCTAATGAAATCATAATAACAGGGTTGACATAAGATCTCACAATCTTCTTTAATCTATATAACAACGTGATTGTTATGATTTAATAAATAGGGTATATTTGTTTAAGATTAAAAAGTACCATCCACATCTAAAAATTTTAATATAAACCAATTGCACTACTTGATTGAGTATTATCTGAAGTAAAAAATACATGGGCAAATGTTGCATGTTCCATCAATACAAAGTGTTCTTTGTCTGGTAACTTTGGTTTTCTTATCTAGGCTAAACTTTCCCAGATGCACCTGAAAGTTAAATCCAGTAAAAAAAGCATTAGAAAATGGACATACATTCAATGTCCGACTTAGAGGCGAAGCTAAAAAATTGCTTTAGAGGATATAAAAATGAATCATAAATTTTTGGAGGTGTTAATGTGCAAATTTATCATTATATTAACATGTAATTTTTAAAATCTTGAAAGGGCTACAAGGGAAATTTACCATTTTTTGGGGTGACTGGTGATTATTTGATCTATAAACATTCTAATTGAATTCTAAAAATATCAGTATTCTAAACAAGGTCATTTAATTACTGTACGGACAGCTTTGGTCTAACATGTTTAAAAAAACAGACAATGTCAAACTGTTAACGCAGTAGGCATACATGTGTTTACAATTTAATCCATGTATCCTGAATATGCTTCACATCAAATCTGAGATACAAATAGACTTGATTTTTGTGATACTAATACTTTAAGGACTCAATAGAACATTTTAAAATTTGAAAACCAGTTCAAAATATGGGTCATAGTTTAAGGATGTCTGGTGCGATTTACCTTACACACACACACCTGAGGAACTTAATCCCTGGGAAGGTTAGTGTTTTCTGTTGGAGATGCCTTCTTGCTGTCGTATCGCTAACAAAAGAAACAAAGTACAACACAATCGATCACACAATCAAATATGCCAAGGAAAAATAGGGACACCGAGTCACAAAGGGAAGATGGATTTGGAAATACCTGTTTCCCGAATGAGAAAGGGACGTATTTGTACTTGATCATGTGCAGTATCTGTTTCCTCATAGTCAGGATGAATAACATTATCCAATAGAAAAGGAGTATTGGCCAAAAGACAGGCACATCAAACACACTGAAGAATGTCATCACGAAAGCAATGCAAAAGGCCTTTGTGATCAAGTACCTTCACACAGAAAAAAGGCCAACACATTATAGACGAAATTCTTAGCATCGAGCACAAAAATTTCCGAAAGGTAAAGAAGTAAAGTTTCATGGCACCCTGTATATGCTTTGCATATGCACCTTAAGTTACGAAACAACTATAGACGAAGAAAAATAGAGTCAGAAAAAAAGTACATGCCAGAAATAAAAGCTACTTGCTGCTCATGATATTCATTTCACATTGAGCTCGAAAACCTCAAAGCTAAGAATCAAATTGGACTAATAAACTGGATTTTGCCAATAGTTTTTATAACCTGGTAAGGTTTCCCTAAAGAGAACACTTTAGGGCATAAGTTTCAACATATCGATACCATCCAATAGACCAACAATTATTGGGTATAAATGGTAAAACACATTGCATTCCTATGGAGAGAACTCAGATTCAAGCCCTGGAGATGACATTGTTAGGAGGGGCAACCATGAATCCTGAAATGATTAGTCTTCATGGACTGTAAAACAGACCCGGAAAGAAGATACCATCCAACAAATAAGTGAGAATATGTGATAAAGCCTATATTAGAATAACTAGCTTAAATTATTATCCAGACAAACAACAATGAAACAAGCTCCAATTAACAAGTACCTCGGAAATAGAAAGAAAAGAGAAATTTCTAATCATTCTCATGGACTTCAAATGGATGAGCATTGAGCAGTCAAGAGTTATGTTACACAGACTCTTAATTTCCCTCAAAGTTACCATGTCCGCACTTGTATTATGACATATTCGAACATAAGTACAAAGGTATAATACTCTGAACATAAGGAAAAGCTTAGAAAACCAAATATATTTATGTCAGTAAGTACTTAATTAACTTTGGGTAACAAAATTCAGGAGCGTGGAAAAAGAAACCCTACTAATTGAAACGGTTGATTTAGAATCCATAATTTTCTTCCATTTTATAATAAAATTCACGATTTCTTCATTTATCAGCAATGATCAAAAACTTCAACATTAAATCCTTCTCTCATAGTGCCCTGGGAATTAGAATTATCAAGCAATAAAAGCTTATTTGTTCGATTGAATTAAACTTTCTTAAAATTTTAGCGGGTTTAAATCAGTAATAAATTAAATTATCCTAATACTCAAATGAAACCTAATTTAACTATAACAATATTCAGATCATTTGACTAAATCAAAGCAGTTAAAACAAACAGTGAAGAGGGGGAACCAGAATTTGAATTCGGGGAGTCGACGAACGAAAGGGCGAAACTCATCGGATCCACTGACAGGAAGCGAGGGACCATCCTCCATCTCGGGGTCCACTTGAGGGGAAAGGAACCCCATCAGCAAATTCAGCAAGTAGATGCCCAGGCCGTAGGTGACGATGTAAAACCCCTGCACGAAGTACACGCGTACGGCGTAGATCAACACCACCGCAAGACATCCGATCCAACGGTTGAGAACGTGCGGAACCGTTTTGTCCAGGAGGTGCTGGTATCGCTGCGACACCTCGAAAGTCCACCGCGATATGATCCCCGCGGGAGACGACGGGGATAGATCGTCGCCACCAAGGGCACCGCCGGTTGGTCCGGTCTCCATCGGGGGACCCTTACGTCTCTCTGTGTTTTTTGTCTTTTTCTATAACGAACTATTACGAAGCTTCTTCGACAGCCTCTCTGATTTTCGGCTATGCTTTAACACATGGAATTTTCCTTTTGGTTCGATCATCGTCCTATACCGGTTCATTTAAACCGGGCCTGTTTTAATCATTTAATAATGATTAAATGTAAATATAAACAAATTCTTAAAATAAGTGATTTATAATTACTTTGAATTGCTTTTAGTTTAATTTGAAATTAAAATTTTAATGATAAGATAAAAAATTTAAAATTTTAAAATTTTAACTAAAATATAATAATAAAATAATATCTATTCAAATATAAATGATAAATTTAATTCAATATCTTCAAATTTCTGCACTTTAAACTAAGAATTAATACATAATTAAAGATATTTAATCCTTGAACTAAGATTTAGTAAATAATTTGTTATTTTAATTTGACAATTTTTTTTAATTTAGTACATGGTAATTTTAGTCCAATCCGGTACTTGACAAATAAATTATATATGTTGACATCGAATGTTTAATTCGATTTTAGAGTTGATTGAATGAAAATCCGTAATTAACTAAAATTAACATGACTACCTTTGACACTAAGATATATAATTGAAAAACTATCACAAGTATTACATCGAAAAAAATTGTCAAACTCGGATACGAAATGATATATTAAAAAGTTAATCAAAAGATATATTTGATATACAATATTAATAATTATAATTTTAAGTTGTAATTTAAGAATATTTTGTGCAAATAATTTTTTTTTTTTTTTTACAAATTTAACTTGCTTTGTGATTTTTCTTTTCTGAAAGTAATTCAAGTGTTCTTTTTTGGGCCTATCCTTAGATTCAAGATTCAATTGGTAAATATGACCACAAATTCTAAAACTGATTCTGCTAACAATGAAGTCTAAGCTTCTTAAAGTGAAGACGACAACGATGATGTATTCTCCGAAAGCAATGGGAGAGGTAATTCAAGGGGTTGGAAAAGTAGTCAGGATACGGTCCCCGGCCTGCAGACGAGCAAACAGGGTGACATCAAAGCATGGAACTTAGCAACTATCTGTCAAAAAGTCAAGAGCCTTCATTGGACACAATGCTATCGAAGACGTTTGAGCAATTAACGACGTTGGCAAACCTTCCTCTGGACTTGAGATCCTCCGAACAAGCTCGACGCAGGCAAGTGACATCATTTCAATCACCGCTGATGCCTCGGTTTTGGAGATGAAAGATTATATGAAACCTGGGTTTGAACTAGATATTGATTTCTGCATTCACAGCAAATACAGCTTGAATCAATGCTATTGTTGTTTTTTTGAGAAAGTGAAGTATCAAATTCAATTACCAGTATCAGAAGCCGAGTTAAGTAATCCGCCAATCGATGATAGAGCGACCGTGCTGCCTAGGAAGTTGGAGTGGTCGGGATTCGTTTTGAATTCTAGGTTGCTTTGGAAAGACGGAGATAAGCGGAATGGATGAAAGATATTGATACATTGGATGGGGATATCGAGAGTCCGTTGGATTTGGTTAAAGACCGTCGGTGGTGGAGCCTCTTGGAAGCTGTGGACGTCAAGTTTTGCTCTGGTGGCTTCGAGTTGAAGCTCGTGCCGATAGCAAGTTCCTCCCAGGTGAGTATCTTATCCTATTCTCCTTATAATATTATTGTGTTGCCTAATGGTACTCAACTAGTTTGATATCGAACTGATTGTAGACTAAGAAACTCGAATAACAGATCACTAACGGAATCAATGCGTCTTGACTGTTAGGTGTGTCAACGTATAATACATCTTTATATAGGGAGTAGCATCGAGAAATGCCGAATTAAGCACCCTTTCTTACAAATGTCATGGTAAAATATTCATCACTTGTTGATTCATTTCTGAAACTAAGTCATCTCGATAGTTTCTTAGAATTAAAATGGTACAATGTGGTATAAATAACCACAAATGTTCGAGAAATCGATTGTGTCGAGTATGATTTTTGCTCATAGGCTGGAACCATGTGGTTTAAAACTCAAGTAATTAGTTATAGCATTACAGTTGTTTTTTTAAGCGTATTTTGTTTTTCGAATTTGATAACTCAGTATCGGTTTCTCTTGCTCGGTCTACTCTCCGTGTTATGTTCTTATTAATTTTACACATCATGCAGATGGATAATTGACCCACCTTTGGAGATCACCGTCCCGTCAAAACGCACTCCATGGCCCGATACTCCCCCTGAACTCCCTTCTCACGAGAAGCCAGTGACAGGAATCCAAGAACCAATCATCAAGCATACTGCAAAGACACGAACATCCAGATCAAAACGTCGAAGTAAAAGAAAGCACGATGAAACAAGAACAGACAGACGCACAGCAGGTTTCGACAAGACATTACAAAAATAAAAAAATCATTAGTCCAGGAATGTATACACCTCGACCGAGTTGAAACCACCGTGCCAAGACCGAGTTGGGGGGAATGCAGATGGATCTTATCAGGCGTTGGGTATGTATCGATATGCACCCTTTTACCGTAGGCGAGTTTATACATGCATTTCCATTTACGTTCCTCTCCGAGTTTCGACTATGTATTTTTTGTCTTTTACTCTTTCTTTTTTTTCAATCCATAGTTTCTTGGAGTGATGGATTATATCTGCTTCATCGAGGAAGGTATGTTCGTCGAGTCGTTCTCGTTAGTGTATCGAGAAAAGCTCGATTGCGACATGCTTAGTTTTACAAATTTATACATATGATCTTTGTAATAGGGAACTATAGAGCTGTGTTTAGTAGTTGGTTTTGGTAGATACAACACCAATAATAATAATAATTCAGTCACATGATTATTGCAAATTGCTGTATCTATTGATAAACTTACAATACTTTTTTTGAATTTTGTTCACTTGTAAAGAACAAGATTTAAAAATAATAATTACAAAACAAAGATTTTATAAGTTTCCAAATTGTGTATTTACGTCCCTTCACTTAAAACAAGTCAAATAAAGTGAAATTTTTAGTTAATCAACTTCACATTTTTATTTTAAATCCAATAAAATGAATATTATTCAAGTTAAATTTTAGTAAATTTAAGAAAATAAACAAGCTAATTTAAAATATTATTGATTATATGGCTAAATTCATAGTTGAATGTCTCAAATTTATTATTTTGAATTTTTTAAAAAATTATAATTTTATATTGTTTGAAGTTCATTTTGATTTTTTTATTATTTTGTTTTGAGCGGAATTATTGCTTTTGTCGTTTTTAAAATTGGCAAGAATTAAAATTAATCTACACTAATTTATTATTTAAATTGAAATTTAATTTAAAAATTAAATTATTTATTTAAATTGATTAGAAAAATTGAATAATTTAATTTAATTAAGTTAGAATTAAAAAATTTAACTTTTAAAATCGGATCATACCATAAATGTTACCAACATGGTCTGATCAATTCTTTCATCTTAGTTATTATCTCCAAGTCATTTGTAAAATAGTTCCTCGACAGTAGAAACTAGAACGTCAATTCCCCTCAAATCTGAAAATTCATTTCCAAACTCAAATTCAACATAACCTAATTTAATAACATCAAACCAAACCCCAAACCGACTCAAACTCGAAACAGTTTGAAATAATTCAAATTCGAAAGAATATGAATCTTAATGATCTAAACAACTCAAAATAATCTCACTTGAAAAACTTAAGTCTCAAATCCAAATTAATTATATGCTGTCGACAAAGGCCACTTTTGTAAGTTGCAAGGCTGGGTTTTTTGTCTTTCATTCCAAAGTAAACAGCTAATGAAATCATAATAACAGGGTTGACATAAGATCTCACAATCTTCTTTAATCTATATAACAACGTGAATGTTATGATTTAATAAATAGGGTATATTTGTTTAAGATTAAAAAGTACCATCCACATCTAAAAATTTTAATATAAACCAATTGCACTACTTGATTGAGTATTATCTGAAGTAAAAATACATGGGCAAATGTTGCATGTTCCATCAATACAAAGTGTTCTTTGTCTGGTAACTTTGGTTTTCTTATCTAGGCTAAACTTTCCCAGATGCACCTGAAAGTTAAATCCAGTAAAAAGCATTAGAAAATGGACATACATTCAATGTCCGACTTAGAGGCGAAGCTAAAAATTGCTTTAGAGGATATACAAATGAATCATAAATTTTGGAGGTGTTAATGTGCAAATTTATCATTATATTAACATGTAATTTTTAAAATCTTGAAAGGGCTACAAGGGAAATTTACCATTTTTTGGGGTGACTGGTGATTATTTGATCTATAAACATTCTAATTGAATTCTAAAAATATCAGTATTCTAAACAAGGTCATTTAATTACTGTACGGACAGCTTTGGTCTAACATGTTTAAAAAAACAGACAATGTCAAACTGTTAACGCAGTAGGCATACATGTGTTTACAATTTAATCCATGTATCCTGAATATGCTTCACATCAAATCTGAGATACAAATAGACTTGATTTTTGTGATACTAATACTTTAAGGACTCACTAGAACATTTTAAAATTTGAAAACCAGTTCAAAATATGGGTCATAGTTTAAGGATGTCTGGTGCGATTTACCTTACACACACACACCTGAGGAACTTAATCCCTGAGAAGGTTAGTGTTTTCTGTTGGAGATGCCTTCTTGCTGTCGTATCGCTAACAAAAGAAACAAAGTACAACACAATCGATCACACAATCAAATATGCCAAGGAAAAATAGGGACACCAAGTCAGAAAAGGAAGATGGATTTGGAAATACCTGTTTCCCGAATGAGAAAGGGACGTATTTGTACTTGATCATGTGCAGTATCTGTTTCCTCATAGTCAGGATGAATAACATTATCCAATAGAAAAGGAGTATTGGCCAAAAGACAGGCACATCAAACACACTGAAGAATGTCATCACGAAAGCAATGCAAAAGGCCTTTGTGATCAAGTACCTTAACACAGAAAAAGGCCAACACATTATAGACGAAATTCTTAGCATCGAGCACAAAAATTCCGAAGGTAAAGAAGTAAAGTTTCATGGCACCCTGTATATGCTTTGCATATGCACCTTAAGTTACGAAACAACTATAGACGAAGAAAAATAGAGTCAGAAAAAAGTACATGCCAGAAATAAAAGCTACTTGCTGCTCATGATATTCATTTCACATTGAGCTCGAAAACCTCAAAGCTAAGAATCAAATTGGACTAATAAACTGGATTTTGCCAATAGTTTTTATAACCTGGTAAGGTTTCCCTAAAGAGAACACTTTAGGGCATAAGTTTCAACATATCGATACCATCCAATAGACCAACAATTATTGGGTATAAATGGTAAAACACATTGCATTCCTATGGAGAGAACTCAGATTCAAGCCCTGGAGATGACATTGTTAGGAGGGGCAACCATGAATCCTGAAATGATTAGTCTTCATGGACTGTAAAACAGACCCGGAAAGAAGATACCATCCAAGAAATAAGTGAGAATATGTGATAAAGCCTATATTAGAATAACTAGCTTAAATTATTATCCAGACAAACAACAATGAAACAAGCTCCAATTAACAAGGACCTCGGAAATAGAAAGAAAAGAGAAATTTCTAATCATTCTCATGGACTTCAAATGTATGAGCATTGAGCAGTCAAGAGTTATGTTACACAGACTCTTAATTTCCCTCAAAGTTACCATGTCCGCACTTGTATTATGACATATTCGAACATAAGTACAAAGGTATAATACTCTGAACATAAGGAAAAGCTTAGAAAACCAAATATATTTATGTCAGTAAGTGCTTAATTAACTTTGGGTAACAAAATTCAGGAGCGTGGAAAAAAGAAACCCTACTAATTGGAAACGGTTGATTTAGAATCCATAATTTTTCTTCCATTTTATAATAAAAATTCACGATTTCTTCATTTATCAGCAATGATCAAAAACTTCAACATTAAATCCTTCTCTCATAGTGCCCTGGGAATTAGAATTATCAAGCAATAAAAGCTTATTTGTTCGATTGAATTAAACTTTCTTAAAATTTTAGCGGGTTTAAATCAGTAATAAATTAAATTATCCTAATACTCAAATGAAACCTAATTTAACTATAACAATATTCAGATCATTTGACTAAATCAAAGCAGTTAAAACAAACAGTGAAGAGGGGAACCAGAATTTGAATTCGGGAGTCGACGAACGAAAGGGCGAAACTCATCGGATCCACTGACAGGAAGCGAGGACCATCCTCCATCTCGGGGTCCACTTGAGGGAAAGGAACCCCATCAGCAAATTCAGCAAGTAGATGCCCAGGCCGTAGGTGACGATGTAAAACCCCTGCACGAAGTACACGCGTACGGCGTAGATCAACACCACCGCAAGACATCCGATCCAACGGTTGAGAACGTGCGGAACCGTTTTGTCCAGGAGGTGCTGGTATCGCTGCGACACCTCGAAAGTCCACCGCGATATGATCCCCGCGGGAGACGACGGGGATAGATCGTCGCCACCAAGGGCACCGCCGGTTGGTCCGGTCTCCATCGGGGGACCCTTACGTCTCTCTGTGTTTTTTGTCTTTTTCTATAACGAACTATTACGAAGCTTCTTCGACAGCCTCTCTGATTTTCGGCTATGCTTTAACACATAGAATTTTCCTTTTGGTTCGATCATCGTCCTATACCGGTTCATTTAAACCGGGCCTGTTTTAATCATTTAATAATGATTAAATGTAAATATAAACAAATTCTTAAAATAAGTGATTTATAATTACTTTGAATTGCTTTTAGTTTAATTTGAAATTAAAATTTTAATGATAAGATAAAAAATTTAAAATTTTAAAATTTTAACTAAAATATAATAATAAAATAATATCTATTCAAATATAAATGATAAATTTAATTCAATATCTTCAAATTTCTGCACTTTAAACTAAGAATTAATACATAATTAAAGATATTTAATCCTTGAACTAAGATTTAGTAAATAATTTGTTATTTTAATTTGACAATTTTTTTAATTTAGTACATGGTAATTTTTAGTCCAATCCGGTACTTGACAAATAAATTATATATGTTGACATCGAATGTTTAATTCGATTTTAGAGTTGATTGAATGAAAATCCGTAATTAACTAAAAATTAACATGACTACCTTTGACACTAAGATATATAATTGAAAAACTATCACAAGTATTACATCGAAAAAAATTGTCAAACTCGGATACGAATGATATATTAAAAGTTAATCAAAAGATATATTTGATATACAATATTATTAATTATAATTTTAAGTTGTAATTTAAGAATATTTTGTGCAAATAATTTTATTTTATTTTTTTACAAATTTAACTTGCTTTGTGATTTTTCTTTTCTGAAAGTAATTCAAGTGTTCTTTTTTGGGCCTATCCTTAGATTCAAGATTCAATTGGTAAATATGACCACAAATTCTAAAACTGATTCTGCTAACAATGAAGTCTAAGCTTCTTAAAGTGAAGACGACAACGATGATGTATTCTCCGAAAGCAATGGGAGAGGTAATTCAAGGGGTTGGAAAAGTAGTCAGGATACGGTCCCCGGCCTGCAGACGAGCAAACAGGGTGACATCAAAGCATGGAACTTAGCAACTATCTGTCAAAAAAGTCAAGAGCCTTCATTGGACACAATGCTATCGAAGACGTTTGAGCAGTATTAACGACGTTGGCAAACCTTCCTCTGGACTTGAGATCCTCCGAACAAGCTCGACGCAGGCAAGTGACATCATTTCAATCACCGCTGATGCCTCGGTTTTGGAGATGAAAGATTATATGAAACCTGGGTTTGAACTAGATATTGATTTCTGCATTCACAGCAAATACAGCTTGAATCAATGCTATTGTTGTTTTTTTTGAGAAAGTGAAGTATCAAATTCAATTACCAGTATCAGAAGCCGAGTTAAGTAATCCGCCAAGGTTCGGTTTAATGCAACTCGAACTCACCTAGGAAAAGAAAGGAAAAAAACTGTTAAAAAGAGTGCTTAAACCCAGAATTCAAAGATCCAAGCAGATTCTATATATATATGCCACTTGAAACCAAGAACATTAAAGGGATTCAACGATCCGAATTACACCCAACAACGATAACTTGCTGTACCATACGAACACCTATACGCAATCATCAACACAACATATAATTCATAGCATTCTCATTGCCTTTCCATCAAGGTTTACAAGTTTCCAAGAAAAAAGAAAATCTAAAGCAATAAGTAAGCATTAAAGAAATGACTCGAGAAAATAAACTTTCAAAGGCTGCAATGAGATCAAAGCAAAGAGTAAATTTCCCAAACATCTACAATTAGATCCTTTCACAAGTTGATATTTAAACTATCATCACAATTAGACCACCTTCTCAATGTGCATGCTACTAAATTCCTACCAGCAAAATGCCCCAACTTTGACCTCAACAAAGCTAACCTACCATTGCTGCTCGTGGAAGCACCAACAGCGGTTACTTGGCCAACCTCCACACCGGTTTCATGAACTCCAATGTCACTGACACTAGCCTCGAACCCACAATCTGTGTCGCAAGCATCCATATTGATCAACATCGATCCCCTTTGTTCGCGCAACCATTCGCCGGCATCACTACTCACTCCTCTACATTTCCTCACCTTAATTTTTACCAAATTGGGACAACCGGAACCGAGTGCTTCGATGGCTATGTCTGAAATCGGACATCCCTTGATACAAAGTTTCTTCAAGGCCATACATTTTGCAGCAATGCATGCTATCTCTGTATCACCAATAGTTCCACTCCCACAAAGAGCTAACCTCTCGAGCTTTGAACAATTACATGCAATGGCCGATAAGCTCACATGGGTAGCATTAACACCAATCAAAACAAGTTCTTGTAAATTAGAACAATGCTCGGCTACAGCAATCAAACCCTCATCACCAATCCTATTAGTTCTCCATCCATCAATATGAAGCTTCCTCAGTAGCTTACAATTCTCAGCTACACAAACAAGTCCATAATTCGAACACTCGGGGGTTTTCACAATATGCAAATTCTCAATTTTGGTGCATTTTGAAATGGCTGATAAGCCTATATCACTTACTTGGAGCCTCTCAAGGTGAATTTCCATTAAAGGATTGCTATTGCTGTCACTACTGCCGTAATTGATATCGCAGTTTAAATTCTCTTTATAGTTTCGATTTCGATTTCCAATTAATTGAAGAACACTATCCCAATCACCTAAACAATGAATAATTTTCAAAGTTTTAAGGTTTTTTGATCCAACCACAAGCGGTGCAAAAGACTGACCGTTAACGAGCTCTTTCAAGCAAATCATTTTCAACGAAGAAGCCGCGGCTCCAGGTCCGATCGGCTCAGCTCCGTCGTGGATTCCTCTAAGCCTTTTTACCGATAACTCTTCTAAATTCGCGCAATGATCAAGGACGGCGTTTAAAGCTTTCGCGCCGAACATGCAAGAGCCACAAGAGAGTTTTCGTATTTTTTTTGAATTCTTAGCAAATGCCGACATTCCTTCGTCGGTGATTTCGCGGCAACCGCGGAGCTTCAACCGTGTGAGGTTACGGCAACGGATCGAGATCGTAAGCAAAGAGTCATCCGTCAAGCTGATCGATTTACGACTACACCGTAAAGCGAGCTTGGTAACGGAATCGAAACGGGTAAACAAAGAAGGCAAAGAAGAAACGATTTCAGATTGAGCGTTGAGAGATAAACGGTGGCGGCTCCAACCGTCAACGCGAAACCACCGCTTGCAGACGAGTGAACACCGGTTCCGATCACCAGGTCCAAGGAACTGGAAAACGAAAGCCAAACACTCATCGGGTAACTCAGCGGTATAATCCACGATCTCCACCGCGATTTCGTCGCGAAATCCCTCGCCAGAAATGAAAGCAGAAGAAGAGGATAAGAAGGTGAAGGAATCGCAGAGGGAGTTTTCTCTGCCCAAAACGACGGGAGGAGATTGGCCCATTTCCGGCGGGTGGATAATACGCGCCACCGAAAGGAAAGTAATTGAGAATAGCCTCTCCTTTTTATGGGTTATTCTTTTTTTTTGGTTATCTGTAATGTTTCAATCAGATTGTGGGGGTAAAGGTTCCTGGCGGGCAGTGAAATTATAAGGGCGAAAAAAGAGAGGTTGAAATTTAGGTACGTTTAATTTTGGACCCGTCAAATGGGGGACGAGTGCGTGTCCTCGTCGCAATCGCCACGACTCCACTCATCCAGTCATCGCCGATTTTTTATTTTATTTTTCGGTTAAAATATGTCACAAATCCCTGTACTCTTTGTAAAGTTGAAATTTAGTCTTTATACTTTTATTTCTAAAAATTTAGTCCCTCTATTTTAAAATTCAAGTACAACTATTAACATTGTAAAATTATTTTGTTAAATTCAAGCAGGGGTGAATGCAAAGGGGCAGGTAGGGTCCCAAAATAAAAAACTATATTTCATCTCCTTTAAAATTATTAAATTATAAATTTATATATATGGTAAAATTATACTTTAACTTACAAAATGAAAAAAAAAACTTTGTTTAGTTCTTTTAAAAACTATGAAATCATAAACTTAACATATTAAAATTATAATTTGTCCTCTAAAAAATATAATTCAATTTTGGCCCTCCTAAAAATTTTTTGGATTCACCCTTGAATTCAAGTTCATTACAATATTTTTATTTTATTTTCCACATCAAATTACCCAATCATTTATTTATTATTTATCTTTGCCAAAATTCTTGAGTAAACAACACTTGTAGTCACTCAATTATTTAAAAGTTTTTTTTGGTCACTCAATAAAAAATTATAAAATAGTCACTCAATTATTTTATAATTTTTCTTAATTAAGTAGTCAAAAAAATTACTAATAATTGAACGACGTTTATTGTAATTAACCTTTTTCAAAGGGTCAAATTTTTCATTTTTTTTGCTCCTTTTTATATGGTGCATGCCTTTGCGTGTGATGGGATGTTGGCAATGGTGAGGCCCCACATTTGATTAACAAATTTTCATTTTCCAACCTTTAAGTAAATAAAATGATTAGAAGGTAAAAGCAACATTTAGTATCTCCAAACTTTTTCTCTAAATTAATCCTTGAATTTAGTACAAAATTTTAAATTTGACCTTTTAATTTGAATTTTGTTAATATATGACAATGTATCACTAAGGTATTCTATCGCATCTTTACTGTGGTATCCAAACACGATTTAAATCTCAAATTTTATTATAGGTGTACGACATTAACAATCATTTCTCTATAATTGGGGTTGTTATAAATAATGTTACTTGTATTAATATTGTATTAAGCATGCTCTTTAGTTTGGTATAAATTTAAGGGTAAACTACACTCGAGGTCACTAAACTATTAGTAAATTTATGTTTTGGTCACTCAACTTTAAAAAGTTACAAATAGTCACTAAAGTTTTAAAAAATTCATTTAAGTCATTGGTTGTTAAATCGTTGTCGAATGGCCTTCTTTGTTCGCATTGTCTGCACCAATTGAAAGTTCACATTCCTCTTTTATTCTACAATTCAATTTTTTTATGAAATCATTTTGAACGTTACAAACTTGAAAACCAAAATTCAAACAACTTTCTTCTCCAATCTCCGACACTAACCGTTAGATCGATTTTGATTTAAGGTATGTTCTTCTACTTGTCGATGGGTATTGATCCACAATACCAATCGTTGAATCGTCGCTTGGAGCTTCCTAACCAGATTTTGTTTAGAAAAAAAAAAAAACTTAACAACCTAGTGACTTAAATAAAAACTTTTAAATAGTTTAGTAACTATTTTGTAATTTTTAGAAGTTGAAATATCAAAACGTAAACTTACTAATAGGTTCGTGACCTCAAGTGTAATTTACCCTAAATTTTAATACTAATTAAAAATGCGTAGATAAATTTTTAAACACATTTGTACTTGTCATATAGATAACTTGAATCTAGCATATTTAAAATAATAATATTTTTTTGTTTATTTTCAACACGTTAGATCCAATGTACCTTTCATTTGTTGATCAAATTTTAAACACATACATGCGTTTTGCATTAACAAATTCAATATGACGTGTTAGGGGAAAAAAGAAATTGTCCTAAATTTTAATGTCGATATTTTGTAATTTTAGCATGTCAAATCTAAACTATTCATACATTAAGTTTACGCAAGTTTAAATTCTGATTTACATGTTGAGCAACATTAAATGCCCAAGTTGATAAAAAGATATGATTAGCACAATATGAATGCTTTGACTATCAAAATGAAATGTTTTAAAATTTAGAGATTAATTTAGGCTCTGAGCTATAGTTTGAGGATCTATGTGCAATTAACCCAAATAAACAAATAATTCACCGTACTAATTAATATTAAAACCATTATAAATTTAATATTAATAACATATTTTTAATTATAAATATTAAAAAAGGCTGCTATGTGTCTTCTTTTTAGACAATATAATTATTCATAATTATTTTTTGGGGGAAAAAATATGAATATTCATCGCCTCCAGTAAACCACGCCCGTTTACGATTATTTTGAGCGTGCAGCTAGCTTTGTTTTGCATGCGCTAATTATTGAACTGTCCCTGAGGACTACTTAATATAGTTTCAAACAAACTTCCAAAAGGCTGTTAAAAACAATGGGTACATACTTTCAACGTTTTTAAAATTGGGTGAATGATCGAATCAGTCAGATTATTATTTTTGTTCGGTCAATTTATCCAGTTTAATTAAATAAATTATTAAAATAAATAATATTTTTAAATAAAAAAATCTATTCGATCAATCAACTTATCCAACCTTTTATTTCAAACCAATACATTGGTTGATTCTCGATACCACCGGTCCAGCCTAGAGGTGAGCATGGGCCGGTCGGGCCGGGTTCGGTCGGACCCAACTAAAATTTAGGCCCATTCATTGGGCTCGGGCAAGGGCCCAAAAATGGGCCTAAAATTTTGCCCAAGCCCGCCCATATAAAATACTAAAATCCGGCCCAAATTACCCGCCAGATTAATTTTTTATATTATTTTATATAATTTTAAATATATATAATACATCAAAATATTAAAAAATTAAAATAAATATTTTTCAACAAATTGAAAATAAATTTTAAAAATATGTAGACTTAAATAACACTAAAATAGATGCAACTTAACAAGAAAATGCCTCTAAAATAATAACAAAATTAACAAATGTCTTTAAAATAATAACAAAATTAACAATAAAATAAGTTTTATATAATATCTAAACAATAACAACAAAATAATAGAAACATAATAGTAAAATGATAGCAAAATAAAGAAAAAACAATAAGAAAATAATATTTAAAAATATTTTTTTGCCTTTAATGATTTCGGCCGGCCCAGTCAAAAATTCTTACGAGGCCTGCCCATTTTTAAACGGCCTCATTTTCTGCCCAAGCCCATTTTTGGCCTATATTTTACCCAATCCTCCCATTTTTGGGCGGGCCTTCGGGCCGGGCCGGGCCGGGTGGCCCAGCCCATGCTCAGCTCTAGACTCCAGCCCCATTCCAAAAACAGTGCCTACTTTTTCTACAACTTTTTTCCCCTCTACCCTTTCTCTCTAGATTGAAGAAATATCTATGATACAAGCAGGACCATGCAAATGTATCATAACAACTACCAACCTGCAACAGCAGGGCACATTTGGCACCTGACCTCTAACTTGTTTGCACAACCATACAGTTGGTCACGTGGCATTATAGGACAAAAGATAACCCTCTATATTTATGATTTTTTTTTTCCTTCATTCTTCATCCTACAAATATATTAGTTCCTTCATGTGCCCAATAAATGTGAAATATATAAATTGGGCAACCATTGTTGTTATAAATCCAACCAATTGGACTATTCCAATAAACAAAATTGGGCCAAGCATACAGGCACTATTGGGTGGCCCGTAAGATTTAGCAACAGATTTATTTATTCAAAACATATAATTCGATCAAGTGGTAAGAAATTTGATAATTCTTTTTTTACCGATGTAACAGTGAGTTATAACAAAGTAGTGGAACATATAATAGGATTAAAATGTAAATAGAGAAGAATATCGAAAACTATTCACACAATCAATAAATGTTAAGCGCAATAGTAAGGTATATTGTATTCATATAGAGAAAACTCGAATTTAAACTTGGGAAATGACATTGTCAAAAAGGTCAGGCATGAACCTTGAAAAGATTGATATTTATAAATACTAAAACAGAAATGGAAAATGGTTCGATTAAAAATTTGTCAATATCCTCACAATAATAAAAAGTTCACATGTCGTATTGCAACAATTGCTGTGACGTTATAAGTTACACAAACGGTGTTCTAACATAGCTCGATATCTCTTAGTAAAGTCTCAAATTTCCGAGTTTAAGTCTTTTGAACGAAAAATAAAACACTCTGAGAGAGTTTCACCTCACATTAAGATCTAACTCAACTAAGTTTGAATTTAATCGGAATTAAATATGTTGAATATATAACTCAAAATATTTTTTTTTAAAATACAAAGCATTTAAATATTAATAAAAAATAAGTGTAAACTACATTAATAATCACCCAATTATTAGTAAATTTCTTTATTGGTCACCCAACTACTCAATTTTGTCTTTCTTTTTTGTCACCAGCTAGAGGTGCTAATGTTCCGGGCCAGGTTTGGGTCGTGTCTAAGTATGATATTAGCATACTTTATGATTGTCCAAACTCAGCCCGACTCGAAATCTCGACTTAAAACTTTGCCCAAACCCAAATTCGTCCATATTTGCAAAAGACTAACCCAAGCCTATTTTAGGCCCGCCCATATTGTTTTCAAATTTTTTGAAAAATATTTATATTGTTTTATTTTAATATTTAAAATTTTAAAAAAATTTATTTATTGAAAATTTTTATATAGTCATCTTAACATTTTTTTAATGTTTAGATTAAAATAATATTATATATTTAGTATAGGTTTATTTTTTTAACGTGTTCTAAATTACATAATATAAAGTATTATAAACTTAAAACATGTCGAGTCGGGCCGTGCTTAGGCCTAATTTTTTTGCCTAAGCTCATTTTTTAGGACTAAAATTTTTGTCTAAACCCTCCCAAATTTCTAGTGGACTTGGGTGGGTAGCCTGACTTATGAACAGGTCTATCACTAGCTAACTAACAATGATAGCTTTTAAAATTGACATAGTAGAAACTTTAACCCTAAACATTTATAAATTATATCAATTTAATCTTGAATCTAAAAGAAATTAACCCTCAAATATTTGCAATTTAACCCTTTTTTTTTGTAATTTTATTTTATTTGTGACCCTTCCATTTAAGGACTAAACTATTTATATTTTAAAATTAATATCATTTTCATCTAACAAAACCAAATTGGTTTTAATGTTTTTGTTTATTTATGAGAATGAATGGTCAAATGAATTGTTCACCATTACCTAACATTGTTCCTTCAACAAATGACAAAATGAAGACCCACAAAATATTGGAAGCATTCCTTTTGGAAAAGTCAATGATGCTTACTTATGCAACATGTCAAATATGCAACGCATGCACCCACCTAATATAAATGTCATCATTACCACCATTGATCCCCAAGACATATCATTTTACCTCTTTGGCAATCATAAATTCTCTTTTATCACTTTCCAACCCTTCACCTACAAGGTTTTTTTTTCTTTTTTTTTTAAAGTTTGAAACATCTTGGATAGTCAAAACATAGGGCAATTTATCAATAAATATCTTTTTTTTAAATTATGAAAATAGACCTATTATTTAATTATTTATCGGAATGGGTCATTTTCTCCAAAAACTCGTCCACGTCAACGCGATGTCAGGGTATGTGGCAGGAAAATGCGTCCTTGGGAGAGCATTTTTGTCACATCAGCGAAAAACGCTTCCTTGAGGGCGCACTTTGTTGATGTGGTAAAAACGCTCCCCAAAGACGTATTTTAGCCTATATTTTTTGGGTTTTAAGTGATTGCCATGTAAGTTATTGTGTTAGATTTTTAATAGTTCAGTCAGTTTTATCCTTTAAAAAGTTTAATTTGATTAAAATTTGAAGGTTAGGAGTTAAAATGACAAAAATTTAAAAGTTAGGAGCTAAAGTGACAAAAAAGAAGTAAATTTTATAGGCTAATTTTGTTGTTATGCCATGCATATGGCTTGGTTTTTGTTTTATTGATGGTTTATAATTGGCATAGTTCAAAAATTTAGTTCTCAACATTTCTATTTTTTATCAATTTGGTCTTTATTTTTTTTGAGTTAACTTTTGTCCTCGACCATTTGAACAAAGTTATATTGTTGTGTTTTTAAGGGAAATACTGATTAAAACATTAAATTTTTAAACATGGCAGGTCAAATGGCAATTCACATGCATGTATTTTATGCTTCTTTTTTTTTTTTTTTTTGAATTTTTATGAACTTTTTATATTTTTTAAAATATTTAAAATATTTTATATATTTTAAAAATTATTTATCGATATGACATATAAAATAAATAGTGTTATGTCAATATTAAAGTGCATATACACTCAGGGGAGTAGCTAGGGGGCTAGTAGGAGCCCTGCCCCCCTAAAATGGAAAAATTTTCATTTAAGCCCTTTCAAATTTTTAAAATTTTAAATTAGTAAAGATAAAATTACACTTTGGCCCACCCTAAAAATGATTAAAGTTTGATTTATTTATTTAAAACTTATAAAGATATAAGCTATTAAAATGGTGAAATTGTATTTTTACTATTGAAAAAAATTATAATTTAATTTTAGCCCCTAAAAAGATTTTCTAGCTTCGCCCTCACATGGACTATCAAGCAGGTTGCCACACCAATATCATTAAAAAACTAATGTTTTAGTCAATATTTTTGTTAAAAAAGGTGATTTGAAGTTTTGAAATGTTAAAAGTGAAATTTAGTTAAAAAAAGAATGAAGGTCAAAATAAAAGAAATTATAAATGTTGAGAGCTAAATTTGAAATTATGCCTTTATAATTTTATGTATAGTCGGTGAACAAGATGATTACACATTATTAAACATGAACTTAAATAAATTTAATTTTAAAATTTATTAAAATATGTCATTATCTTGTTAACTGCTGTTTATGACTATAAATTATACACCATTCGTGTAACAAATATTTATAGGTTAAAATCTGCAGTTAGTCTATGTACTTGTACAGAATTTAAGATTTAGTCCGGTACTTTAAAAGTTAAAATTTAATCATTCTACTTTTCAAATTTAAAATTCCTAGTCTAATTATTATTATGGGTAGTTTCTATCAAAATTTATTAATTTATCATATTTATTTCCGTCAATCATATGTCATGTCATATGAGAATAACATAATCAAAATTCCAAGTTGATAAATGTTGAAAAATAAATATTTACAATTTTAATTACTGGACTAAGATTTGTATATAAAAAAAATGTAAGACTTAATTTTAGCTTTTAAATATAAAAACTAAATATCAAATTTTATCAAAGTACAGGGACTAATAGTATATTTAACCATATAGATATGTATGACCTTTCTCTACCTAACATGATGACGTAAAAGCAAAGCAATCCTTCATGGCCGAAAATAAACTTGTTAATTCCACAAGAAGTCCTCAAACTATAACTCAAATTTTAAACCGGTCATACTCTTCAAGACGTTCTAATTGAATCATTGAAGTATTAGTATTGTATCAAGCAGGTCTTTTTATTAACCTAGCCGTCAGTTTAAATGTTAAATGTTGTCCGATATTGAGTTTTTTAAAAACATTCGGATCTAATTTTAAATATATTCACACAGACAATTTAAAGTTTTACATGTTAATGGAAAAAAAATCAATTTTATGATAAAATTTCTAACAAAAGGAAATCTAGCTGTGCACAGGGGCGAAGCCAGGAAAAAATTTTAGGGGGCGAAATTAAATTGTCTATATCTATATAATTTTTAGGGAGACAAAATATAATTTTATCTTTATTAATTTTTTTTTAAATTTAAAAGGCCAAAATGGTAAAATTTTCATTTTAAGAGGACCAGGCCAGTGTCAGCCCCTCTATATCCGCCTCTGGCTTTGCATGTTTAAAAAAAAATGAAAGGGTCCTTTTTTATTTTATGAATAATAAGAGAAAGACAAAAGTCTAACAACAACGTGATTAGCGCGACTCGAACCCAAGTCACATCTGACTAGATGAAAGAGGTTCAAATTAGAAATTTTTTTATTGATAATAATTAGCTTCAACTAAATTAGATTTCAATTTATATCTTTTCCCATTTGAATTAATAGGAAAATTAATACAGCTATATTTCATTTTCAAGGGTTGTTAGAAATTTTAACATAAAATTGAGTTTTTTCTTTCATTAATTGATTTATGTTTGATGTATCTACTTCGTTGATAAAAGCGTTTAAGAAATTACCGCAGTAATTAATTACTTTTCATAAATACATATATCAAATCATAATAAATTAAAAGTTTAATTTTGATTTTCATCTCCTACTTTACAAAAGTGGAATATTCACTCACTTTGCTAAAATTTAGTCCTTTGAGCATTAAGAAAATTGAGAAGTTTATTACATTGTTGATAAACACGTCAACTTGTTCCGTTGAATTTTGTTAATTACTTGCATATAAATTACTCATTCTCAAGTCAGCGATTTAATGGTAAGAGTTAATAATGTTATTCAATTAGATTAATTTCAAGATGAAATTTTAATAAATTAAAACAGAGAGATTCGATTCTTGTATCAATTAAATTTAAATATTAATTTATTTATATCTCCGTATGTTTATTAATTTATATTAGATTCGATTAAAGTAGAATTAATTTATCAATAAACTTTTTTTTTTTTTGCGATAGATTAATTTATTCATTTCTAATTTTAACAGAAACCTAGAGTATTTACATTAATTAAAATTTTAATTTGTAAATATTCAGCTCAAGCCACGTTAAATCGATTTGATTAATTTTGTTCAATTAATTTAAAAGCTACAATTGCATGTAGATATATGTAACTAACCAAGGCGTAGCTAGGGAGGCTTGCAAGGTCCCGACTCCCCTTAAAATTATATTTTGATCCCCTAAAAATGATAAAATATTAATTTAATCCTTTACAAAATATAAAGATATAGATTATTAAAATAATGAAATTAAATTTTATTATCGTAAAATTAAAATTTAATTTCGATTCTATTTGCCTCTATAACTAACTAAACATAGTGACTAAAATGTATTAAGTGAAATATATGTACATATAGATTTCATTGATTTATTTAGATCCATCCAACAACGTTGATTTATGAACCTATAATGGTAACAATAACATGACCTACCAAGAATTGCTTGAAATGGTTGTGAAAATAAATAAATTTGCAACAATACTATTTAAAGTGGATATTAACTATTACATAATTATTATTTTATTATTCCATTGTGAAATGTTGATTAATGGTGAGGAAGAAAATATATAAAAAATTATTTAGTGTATTATCAGTAGAGTTTTTAAATTCTATAAATAATGTTAGTGGGGACAAGTATTTATATGAATATAAAAAATAATATATATTAAATTTTAAGATTATTTGTGAAATATAAAAAATATATATTATCAACGAACTAAATAGTGACCCATAAAAAACACAACACTGAAATCTTATTTGTATTTAGTACAATTACATAGGACATAAAAACAATTACATGTCGAAATTTTCAAAATTTCAACTTTAACCAACAACACTGATATCTTATTTGTATTTAGTACAATTTTATTAGGTATAAAAATATATTTGCCGTTCAATTTT
This sequence comes from Gossypium rotundifolium, assembly GCA_025506655.1. NCBI lineage: Eukaryota > Viridiplantae > Streptophyta > Magnoliopsida > Malvales > Malvaceae > Gossypium > Gossypium rotundifolium. The sequence continues at coordinate 136,539,819 of CP106723.1, read as the reverse complement.
AAAAAAATCTTTTAACCCTTAAATTTAATCACTCAAAATGAAAAAGTTAAAGATTTGTTAACCTTGTTGACATATGATATATATATATATATATACACGATGTCACATTATCAATTAATATTTTAAAATTTAATAATAAATAAAATTATTAAAAAGTATAAAATGTTAAATAATATATTTTAAATTTTAAAAATTAATTAATTACTAAAATAGCATACACATTAACATACATTAATTTTTTATAATTTTAGAGTCATTTAATTAATAATATAAATTTAAGAATAAAAAGAGATAAAAAAATGTTAAACTGATTTACGCATTAATCATTACGTGGTCGATAGCTATTATTATTATTATTGTTATTATTATTATTATTTAAATTTTAAAGTAATAAAATTATAAAGTATATAATAATTTTTTATCATTTTCAACGTACACATTATTAACATTCATAATATACTAAATTAAAATATTATTTTATGTGAATTCAATTGTAAATTTAAACGTTAAATATCAATTTAAATAAAATGAAAAGTGCGTATTTATAATTTATGAATTAAATTATGAATAAGTGTACACGTCGTAACATGCAAAAATTAAGATAATGTTAATGAATTTACAAGAATGATTTCATTGTATAACATCTAAGATCTAAGTTATATATATAATATATATATATATTTATAATTTGACCTACATGTTTTATTATATGCTCCTTGTTAAAATTTAGAATAACATTTAATGCTCAAATTAATAATCGGGTTAGTAGAAAACCTTAATAACACAATTCTCAATTAAAACATTTTGAAATTTAAAAATCAGTTTAGCATTTGGATCATAGCTTGATGGTACATCAATTCATAAAAAATTATTAGTTAAAATATGCCACAAGTCCTGGTACTCTTCAGAAATTTAAAATTTAGTTTTTTACTTTTTAGATTTAAAAGTTCAAAGTTAAATTATTAATCTTGTTAAAATTATTTTGTAAAATTCAATTACAATCGATAGTTTTTGGTTACATTGTTCCTAAGTTCTTTTTTATTTCAAAATGTTATAATTACCAATCTAAAAAAAAAAAAAAGTAACAATGTTAACAATTGAACCTAAATTTTGAAACTTGAAAAGCAAAGAGGCTAAATTTTAGGAAAATAAAAATATAAAGACTAAATTCTAAATTTATGAAAAGTACATGAACTTGTAACATGTTTTAACAAAAACTTACCGTTTATAATAAAACCACTAAAATCATTACGCACTTAAAAGTTTAACTTTTATTTGTTATTTTCATTTCAAAATATACATTTTGTAAAGGTTAAAATATATTATATATTTTTATAAATTTAGAATTTAGTTCTCGTACTTTTTTCATGAATTTGAAAAGTAGAAAACTAAATTCTAAAAATAAAATTATAAAGACTAAATTCTAAATTTGTAAATAGTATATGACCTTATTGCATATTTTAACCATGTAAAAATGTAAAATTTTCATCTACATAAGTACTTGTTACTGATTTAAAAAAAAAATTGACCAAAAATAATAATAAAAAACCATGCCTTTTCAACTCCCAAAATGGGGTTTTACTAAACTAGGATAGAAAAAAAAAATATTTGAAAATAGGATATGGGCTACATTATTTACTAAAATGGGTGCTGCAGGGTGGTCACGCCACTCCCATAGGCGGCACCACCCTGCTGGCCTGCAAGCACCTGCAGCAGCATGCAAGCAAACAGTGAACCATACAGTGAACCATGTGAACCATGTCAGTGAAGCAGGTGAAGAATGGCCTCCCATAGGCGGCACAAGGGTGAACAATGCCCTCCCATAGGCACACTGCATGCCGGTTTGTCGACTTATCTTGGGGGACCTTAAATGGTCCCTCCTTCCCCATCCCCCACAACTAGAGAAGCGAAACAAGCAAAGGAGCACGGGAAGAGGAAAGAAGGAAGGAAGAAAGAAAAGAAGGAAGGAAGAAAGAAAGAAAGGAAGAAAGAAGGAAGGAAGAAAGAAAGAAGGAAGGAAGAAAGAAAGAAAGAAAGAAGGAAGGAAGAAGAAAGAAAGAAGGAAGAAGGAAAAAATTAGGAGAAAATTAGGTATAATTTTTTAAAATAATGTTTATGTTGTTGATTTTTATTTTTATTATATGTTAATTTTTATTTTATGACATATTTGTTGTTAGTAGTTTATAATGTAAGTAGTTTAAGTAGTTTAAGTAGTTTATAATAATTTTATTATATGTTAATTTTTATTTTATGACTTAGTTTATAACTAACATTAGTTGGTTAAGTAGTAGTTAGTTAGTAAGTTAAATACTATTATGATTAATAGGTAGTTAGAATAGAAACCCTAAAAAATATTTAATTATGTTAGTTAGTTAATAAATTATGTTAGTGTGTATTAATATGTTAGTTTTAACTCTAACATGATTTTAGTTAGTATATTATTATTAGTTAAACTTTAATAATTAATTTAGTTAGTATATATATAAAACAATTATTATTATTGTTAGTGTAATATTATCGTTAGTAAAAATGGTAAATGTTATTTTATTTAGTATTATATCACTATTGTTAGTAATATATTATAGTTATTGTTACTATAAAGAACATTAAAATAATACATAAAATATTATGTATAAAAATAAATAATATAAAATAATAAAATACGAAAATAGTATATTTTTTAAAGTAATAGAATTTGAGAAAAGAAAATACTGAATAAATAGTTAAAATAAGTGGGTTTTACTAAATTGATATATAAAAGTAATAAAACAATACATTTGAAATATTACGTAGTAAAAGAAATAATATAAAATAATAAAAAGCGAAAATAGTAAAATAAAATATTTACTTTATTATGCACTAAAATGTGTCTAGATAATATATTTGAATTATTATATACGGAACTAATATAAAATAAAACGGACAAAGGCTCGTAATAGAAAAAGGTATACGATATCGTAATATTATTATTAAGGAATCGTAAAAATTATTATTATTACTTTAGCTATGTTAATATAATATTATTATTAAGAAACCGTAAATATTATTATTAGTTATTATCATTGTTTGTAAAAAACTCTAATTAATATTTGACTTAATATTATGATGTTTGTATAAATAATAAAATATTATATTTATTATGCGTTTACATGATGTTCTTATTATATGATTAGTATTGGCATGTTATTTGTTACTAATTGAATATAGATTTATTGTTTTTATGTAGGTAAAAATTGATTTGAGACGAAAATGGCTTCATTGATTAGTAAAGTTCCTCACATATGCTGGTATTGCTAATAATATGGTAATGTATTGTTATTTATTAATTACGAGTTATATTAACAAAATAGCTACATAATAAATTATGTTATTCTACATAAGTAGTAATCTTTTATGATTTAACATTGTCGGGACTCGTCACAGTGTATTACGGGGCGGGTGAATGGCTTAAAAATCCGGATGAACGATGATGCCATATATAGAGCAAGTGGGATTCGTCAAAGACCGATCCGGACGTTTGACTTGCGGTATGATTTACTATCCGCACTAGTCGAGCATTGGCGCTAGGAGACCCACACTTTTCATTTTCCGTGTGGAGAGTGCACATCACTCTAGAGGATGTTGCTCGCACTTGGGCTCCCAATTGACGGAGTCCGTTCTGGCGTCGGTCACGGTGGTGACCCGTTACCTCTCGTCGAGCCTACTAGGGCACTTCGTCTGCAATGATGGAAAATATTTTACGTAATTAAAATTTACCGGCCGAGAGCGATGTACGAACATATATCGGTGATGCCACCAAGGCGACTTGATGTGCGCTAGTCGGCGTACATTATGCACATCATAGGGGTATCTCGATGCCCGTGCAAACAATAATAGGGTTCATATTCGGTACCTACCCTATTGGTGATTTAAGCAATGCTCGTCGTATAGTTGGGGCTCCGCAGTTCTTACGTGGTTGTACCGTGAGCTTTGTCGGACGACAGACCCAACGACTAGAGACATAGGCGGATGCCTTACACTATTGCGATCTGGGCTCAGATCGGATGCCATTCTTGGCATCGATTACCCACCAACCAAACGATATATCATTAGTGAACGGTGATAAAATATAACTTGTTTTTAATTGAAATTTCTTTATATCGATACTATTTGACTTAATTTTTTTGTAGGTGGAGTAATTATCCGGGTATCGGGAGGTCGTACACTGTCCCGATATACCGGCTTATGATTGAACAACATGCCGGGAAAGGGGTAAGCGATTCCAATATTAGTTACGTAGTAGTTTGTATATCTTATGCACACTGTGTTTAATTTTAACAATGTTATTAATCGTGCAGTTTATATGGATGCCATACCGTAGACCAGAAATTGCAGTTGTTATACCCCCGTCCTCCTATATCCACTCGTATATGTGGTGCACAAACGCACCAATTGTCTGTTTCCATGTAGTAGAGTGGTATCGCGGGGACCGAGTGCTGCGACAATTTGGTTGCGTCCAATACATCCCGGAACCGCCGTGCCAGGTGGGAGAGGTTCATTGCAAAAATAAGAGAGGGAGACTAGACTTGGATTGGGGGGTTAGGCATGGTCAATTTATTGCGGTGTGGAATGATCGCATGTCCCGAATGCCTCGGATGGATATGGCTTCCAGTCTTCAACCTCCATTAGAGTACATACAATGGTACTCTAGTATGGGAAGCCATATATTCTCGGGCGGCGATCGTAATCCCCACATGTGCAAATGGCATGGGGCATACGATCCATGGCGAGATATGGAGGTCGAGGCATTGCAGATCCCGATCTCGGCCGAGCCCAAGCCGGAGGTCGGCCGGAGGCCGAGCCGAGCTTGAGCAATTACAATCACATTCGATGCACATTCAGATCATCCATATGTGCGAAAATCGACAACTTTTCGGGCTCGTCGGGAGGTGGATACCATGACGGGTTGATATATTCAGATCGTACACACCGCATGATCGGCACTCTCGGCGTATCCCGGTCGTATCCACGCATCGAGACACTCCATCGCTCGAGTTCATCTATGCCCTTCGAGCGACATGATTTTTTGGCCATGTTTAGCACACCGCCATCCGGACCCCCACCGAGACCGCGAGGATGTTGGTCGTCATGACGACGACGTGAACGTCGACCACCGCAGTACCTGCGAGGACTACACCATCGAACCATCGGTTTTAAGTCATTTCTTAGGTCTTGATTTTCTTGTATTTTGTATTTGTAAATATTACTATGTTTATACTTTATTGGTATAAAATTAACTTGATTATTTGTAGCTATGATTACTTAATATTGTTATGATTTTTGATGATTTGGAGCTTTAAAATTTCGTAACAAGATTTTAAGACATGACACCAACAGCTCACTGTACACCAACAACTAAATTGATTTGTTTACTTTACATATGGGATCTAGTTGCAATTTAACCACATTTCTATACTCTCCAAATGAATCTACAAATAAATACCATCAACCACAAATGAAATAAGCTTCCACAGCTTAGTAAGATTCAAACAATTCATTCGCAAATAATTTAGCAGGAAGTTCCATAATTATTATCGTATACAGTTATATATATCAATCAAATTTATCAAATAACCATCATATATACAATTATATATATAGCACCATCATATATTGATAGATAGCACATGTTAATATTAATAAGCTCAATTCCCAGTCGCTCGTGACGATTGTCTAACATGATAGTTTCACTGCGAGCATTTACTTCAATTATGACCACCTAACCTACATATTCCACAGCACTTACCGTCGGATTTCTCCATAATGTCCATTTCATTACGGATTCTGGATGATTGCTGACGACCTCTCGGATTTCTGCGTAGCGCTCTATCTGGGACAAGCTCGAAAGTCGTCCGGGGCACCTCCCATGTAGATACATTCGGGCGGGACGGGGAACTCATTTTCCCAGACACGCAACGTACGCTCTAGCGTGTACACATCATTCACAAAATGTTCAACACTAAGGTTCGCTTTAGCACATGCTGCCACAACATGTGCACACGGATAATGAAGTGTTTGGAACCTCCTGCATTCACACTGTCTGTTTTGAAGATCGACTCCATAAGACCTAGGTGGCAAACCGGGTCGACGATCGATGGACTCCGTAACTCGAAAAGTTTCCATTCGTCGTGAATATATTTCTACATTCATCGACCTCGCAATCCGACGATTTGCAATCAATGCATCCCTCACATCTTCCACAAACACGTGTCCCGCATCATCTAGTTGACTTGTTGTTCACCCATTCTTGGCATCAAGGTTGCCAACCTGTAGAATGTTGCCGAGAAGACAGATGAAATCGGAAGATGCCGTGTTTTCAATAACACAGCGTTGACCCCCTCCACCAAGTTTGTGGTCATTTGACCATAACGAAAGCCCTCGTCAAAACTTTGAGCCCATTGCCACGGCTCCATTGTACCCAACCAATCTCGAAAAGATTTGTTCGCTTGACCTTCCATGTCACTCTCGAGTTGAGTCATCATTTGGCGAAAAATATGTGGCTCTAACTTGTACGCTGTACATGTTTTAAAAAATATCAGTTACGGTATCTGGATAACATAAAAACATTATACTATACATATTGAAAATATAAGGTTATCCTTTACCCATTTTCACCACTTCTCTCTTCCAGTTTGCATTCTTATACTCTCGAAGAAAGTTAGCCGCAATGTGACGGATCGATGAACGGATCTCCATGGCACAATCAAACGCGTCTAATTGCGGCAATTAATCATTTCCTCTATCGAGATGATGCAAATATTATCGTTCTTGATAACATACCTCCATGAGTTGGTAAGGAAGAATTCCCAAGATTCCATATTCTCCTTATCTACTATTGCAAACGCTATTGGGAGTACATTCCTATTGCCGTCTTGAGCAACCGCAATAAGTAAGATCTGTGTATATTTTTCGTATAACCATGTCCCATCCACCTGCACAAACGGCTTGCAGTGTGGAAATGCCCGTACACATGGATCAAACATCCAGAACATCCGATGAAAAATTCTTTTCCCGGTGTAATTGGTTATTTGGTAAGAAGGTCGTGTCACGTAACTCAATCACGGTTCGGTATGTACTCCGCATAGCGATCCATCCTCAGAGCTCATTATACGATGAATCGTAATCCCCATACAATTGTTTCATTGCCATCTGTTTAGCTATCCACGCCTTTCGATATGATACTCGATACTGGAATCGTGCTTGTATTTCAGCAATCAGTACCGAAACTTTAATAGTCGGCATGTCTTTCACCATTGGCATGATACACGTACATATAGTTTTGGAATCAAGTTTTCGATGATTTTCTGTCATACGTGTCGATCTGCATGTATGAGGCCCAACCAATTTTCTTATCTCCCACATCTGCGATTTTTGAATGAATGCAGCTCGTATCCGCCAATTGCATCCGTCCGCTGCCTTCCAACACTCTGCAATATATACTGTCGATTTAGACTCTGCGACTTTGTAATCCACTGATATATCCATGCTATACCGTTTAATAGCAGATACGCACTCTTCTTTACTTCCAAATCTCTGGCCTACGAATAACTCCTCATGATTGGAATTTACGGTGAGCCGGTGAGCAGGATATATTTCAGGGTACTCGAAAACTTCGATTACACGCGACTGCGTGGGTCTATGGGACAGACTTTCGTTTTTAAACGGTTAACGCATACCCCCGTAAAAGTTTTTTCTAAAAAATAGCATCCCTCATAAGCGCGTCTTTCTCACATTCAGTGGAATACTTTAGATATTTAGAGCGTGTTGTTCACGAACATTTCTGTGAAAGTGGTGTTATAACAAAGTGGCAGAACTGGGAAAATCCCATGAGACCTTTTTGGTATGATGTAAGAAAAATTCGCGATAGAATCGCTTCCTTTTCTTTTTCTTTATTTAAATAAAAAATATAAATAAAATTCATAAAATAATAGCAAAAAATCTATCCATGGTAACAATATATATGATAATGGCGATCTCCACTACGTTTCACCACTGGCCTTATTGTTGATTAAATTTTATATTAACGTGTCAAAATTTAAATAATTATTTTAAAAATAACGTACCTCGTAAAATCAAACTCTAAACAGAAAAATAAATTAAAGTAATAAAAATAATTAAACTTTAATTATAATTAAAAGATATCGATTTATCAACAACATCTTGTTCAACTTATTCATAATTTTTCTTACAAAAGCATATATATTACACAAATAAAAAACTTGTAACCTTCAAAAAAAAAAATCAAAACACACTAAGTAACCCTCAAAATTAAAAATAATTAATTTGATATAAATAAAAATAATTTACTTAATAATAAAATAATATTAATTAAAATATATAATACAATCAAATAATAATTAGTGATATAAGAAATTTTATAATTTAATTAATATATTTGGAATATCAAGAATACCCTTAAAATATCAAAATTACTTTTACTAACTCCAATAACTTCAAAAAAATGAAAATATAAAGTATATATTATTAAAAAGAAAAAAAAGCTGAAATATTAAAATTTAAAGTTTAATATTGCTTTTTAATAAATAAAATAATTATTTTTATATTAAATCATTTTGATATTTTACAATTTTTTAATTTTTTATATTTTTATATGAACTGAATTAAATTCATAAATATTTTTAAAAATAATGTTTACTATTATCAAAATTAATCTTTAATAAATTGAATAATTAACTTAATTATTTTAAATAATAGTGGTAAGCAATAAAATTGGGAAAATTGAAAATCGATTTAATGATAATGTTGGGTTAATTCGAATTGGTTTTGGTAAAATTTATGATTTATAAATTAAAAATTAATTAAATTGAATGAAATTATATTTTTATTTAATTTATAATCAAATTTTAATAATTCATAATGTAATATAAATATTTTTTAAATTAATAAAAAATTGAAATACTAAAAAACCAAGACCATTATAATTAGGATAAAGTATCAAAATAGTCACTTTTATTTGTCTGCAGTTATATTTTAGTCCATTTATGTTTGAAATGTTACGTTATCGTGTTGTAACATTTTAGCCACTAAGCCGTTAATTGTCGTTAACGGTATAACGGTAAGCTGTGTGGCACGTTAAATCATCATTTCAAAAAAATATTATTGGTTAAATTATACAATTGATCCCTATATTTTTTTTGTTTTGAATAATTTAATTTTTTCTTTTATGTTCTTTTAACATTCCTTTTTTAATTCTTTATTTTCTATTCTCTTCTACTTCTCTCTCTTTTTCCTCCCTTCTCCATATTCCAATGGCGGTTTCAAGAGCTGCTTTAAATGATTTTCGTGCAACCAGACCTCTAAATCTATAGTGTGGTTAAATGCTACACATTAACAACCTTTAGTTGACTGTTTGACATAATTTGCAGATGCCTCATGTTTAAAAACTCAATTATTTGAATTAATTATTAGACCATTTAAGCGAAACAACTTTGAGTATGCCTCATGTTTGAAATCCCATTTCTTTAAATTAATTATGTGAAAAATAGAGATAAAGAACAGAGGAAAACAAAGGGAGAAATAGAATGGAAAAAAATAAAGTTAAAAAACATAAAAGAAAAAAATTAAATTGTTCAAAATAAAATAAAATATGGGGACTAATTATATAATTTAACCTAAAATTTTATTTAAAATGATGATTTAACATGTCACGTCAGCTTACTATTATACCGTTAACGATAATTAATGACTAAAATGTTACAACACGTTAACGTAAGAATTAAAATGTAATATTTAAAATATAAATCATTATTTCGATAGTTTACCCTTATAATTATACACCCTTAGACAATAAGACAAATAAGTACTATCTACTTTTATTATTTTAATTTCTTTTTTGCACATTTATTAAAAAACATTTATTATAAATTATGAAACATATCTAAATCTATAAAATAGACCCAAACATTTATTATAAATAATTTTCATTAAAAAACATTTATTATGAATTTTCAATATTAGACCGTATATTACGCCTTTTGTCATTCATCGTCCTTTTTATTTCCATTTAATTTTTTTTCTCTTATTAGTATCACATAGTAAATATATATATATATACATACCCAGATTCAAAACTATTGTAGAAATTGATGGAAGAGTGAAACAGAAGAAAAAAATGAGATTGAGATTTGCTTTGTTTTTTATGATATTATAATGAAAGGAGAGTATTTAAGTTGTTCTTCTTTGAAAACCCATGGCTCAGCAGATTCAAATCCCATCACCATTGATTCTCCAAAAGCTGTATTGTGAAGAAGAAGAAAGCTTTGAAGACGACAATGGAAGTGAAATTTCTGTTGAAACAGTGAAAAAAGAGACATTTTTACCTTCATTGAAAGTGATTGTTTCTTTGAACAAAACGATGAGTTGTTTGTTTTAATGTCTAAAGAGAAACAGACCCACCATGGCTACATTGATGTTAACTTAAACAAGCCACTGGTTTTAGCTCGAAAACAAGCTTTGGGGTTGTTTTTCGAGGTCAAAGAACACTATGGGTTCAATGCTTTAACCATGGTTCTTGCTGTGAATTACTTCGATAGGTTCATTTCAAGCTTGAAACTTCAACAAGACAACCCATGGATGAGTCAATTAGCTGCTGTTGCTTGTTTATCTTTAGCTGCTAAAGTTGAAGAAACTCAAGTCCCACTCCTTTTAAACCTTCAAGTACGTTACAATTTTGTGTTTCAAAAAGCTTGTTATTTGGTTATGAAAAATGGGTTTTTCATCTTCTTTTTTTGGGTTTTCTTTTTCTTTTTTCTTTAGGTGGAAGAATCAAACTATGTTTTTGATTCAAAAACTATACAAAGAATGGAGCTTTTAGTGTTATCAACTCTTCAATGGAGGATGAACCCTATAACACCAATTTCCTTCTTTAATCACATTACAAGTAGACTTGGATTGAAGTCTCATTTTCATTTTGAGTTCCTTCATAGCTGTGAACATTTGCTTCTTCTTGTCATTACTGGTAATCTAGTCCAACTTTTCATCTTTAATTATACAATTTGTGCATTTTATTCTAAAATTATTCAATTTGATCCCAGATTCAAGGTTCATGCTTTATATTCCTTCAATCTTAGCTGCTGCAACAATGCTACATGTTATTAAAGATATTGAACCATGTCATTACCTTGAATATCAAAAACAACTCCTTGGTGTACTCAAGATATGTGAGGTATATAATTACTTTGGGGTTCTTTATCATTGGATCCTGATTGTTTTTTGGTTAATCCCCGGTTTCGTTTTCCGACAGGATGAAGTAAATTCGTGCTACGAGCTCATCTCTGAGTTACTGGAAAGCCGAGGCCACAAACGTAAGCGTAGATTGGTCCCGCGCCCTAGTAGTCCTAATGGTGTCATTGATGCACCTTTCAGCTGTGATAATTCGGTTGATTCGTGGACTGTGACAACGTCTTCGGTTTCGTCATCGTCGTATCCACAATTCAAAAGGAGTAGAGCACCGGACCAGCAAATGAGGCTGCTGTCAGTAAACCGTATGTTTGTCGATCCGGTTAGTAGTCCCCGTCAATAGTAATAAGTAGTACTATTAGACATGTCATTTGTAGGATTCCTTTTGCATATTTTGTTGGTTATTGTTCTTAATGTATGATCTGTATGTGTTTAGTTACTTATTGCCTTTCCAAAAATTGGCTATAACATGGGCCGGGAATTGATCGATATCGTTCGTTGGACCGTCGTAGTCGGTTTCTCTGTTTTCCGATGGAACGAAATTCATGTTCTTTTATGAATCCTCCAGCGTATGATTGTTGAACAAAACATGCATCAATGACATTCTCTGCATCTGCAAATATCTCTGTTTTCCTACTTTCAGTTTTTTATTCGTAAAAGTATCACCGAGGTCACTTTCATAGGAGTTAAATTGCATTTTGATCTCTCTACTCAAAAAATAGTTAAATTAATCCTTATATGTTAGAGCAAAAAGTAAATTGGTCTTTTTTGTTTAAAATTGGCGTGACTAATAAAATAATCATATAGTGGCCTCATGATGATGTACAATAACAGAATTATCGGTTTGCTCTTTTGTCTAACATATCAGGATTAAATTTTTTTCATTTTATAAATAAAGGGGACAAAATACAATTATAGTCTTAGTAGAAGGGTTTCCATGATATTTTTACAATTTAGGATCATATATTTTGCAATAGGATTTATTTTTGAGCTTGAAAACCCTTTATTTTAATGTGATATGCTACATAAATGCCAAGTAATCTTTTTTTCCATTGCATAATGTCTCTCATGTATTTGTGAATTTCGAATTCTAGATCACTTTAAGATGAATTCTTAAAAGCAAAAACTACATCGTCAATCTATATTAATCAAAATTAATTCATACAAACATTAAATCGAATAATACAACTCATACATGACTCAAAAAGGTGAAACTTGAACTTAGACCATTTCAACCTTGACATTTGAACTAAAGTTGACGATAATAATAATCCAAGTTAATTTCTGAGTATATAGATTATGAGATTCCATTAGTATTTTTAAATTGAGCTAGAAATTGATCGGTATTCTAGTTTAACAAATAAATTGAATAAGTTTCAAATAAATCGTTTGAAAATCAATACAAAATCAATTATGGAACCAATTTTAATTTTTTATTAATTTTATATATTTTAAATTAATTAATTATTATTGAACTGATGATTAAATCGATTATTATATATTTTTAAAACATTAATTTTTATTAAATTTAAATTGAAACAAATAATTATGAGAAATTTCAAATCAGTCCATATGGAAGTCAATTATTATTTTTTGAGGTTACCTAAGCGGCAGGGAAACAAGTATGATTGTGCGACTACAATAAGTGGCTTTCGTAAGTTTGACAATGACACTAATTTTTGCCCACTACCAATTTTTGAGGTTTCGCTTTCACTTTCACCTTCCCGTACCTGATTTTGACACCTCAACCTTTGCTGAAAAGTCAAAATACTGCCTCATATATAGGTTAAATATAGATATTTTTTTTCCTTTTAATATTTTAATAGGTTAAAATATGTTATATAATTTTATAAATTTGAAAAAAATTCGTTTTATTTTTATGAATTTAATTGATTTATATTTATATTTTAAATTTAAATTTAACTGTTACTACTATTAAATTTGTTTGTATGATATTTGAGAATTTTTTAAAAAATTCTCTTAATAACAATGTAACTAAAAATGGTATTGTAATGAATTTGAATTTAACGAAATAATTTTATCATTATTAATAGTCGGACATGAATTTTGAAACCTAAAATTAGAAGGACTAAATTCTTAAAAATAAAAATATATAGATTAATTTCTCAATTTACTGAAGAATATAGTGATTTATGGAATATTTAATTTTTTAAATAAAAATTCATTGAAGTTATTTAATTTATAAGATTTGAAAATCTTCTTAGCAAATAAGATTAAAAAAGGAATTATAATAGTGAAAGAAATAACCAAAATAACTATTTAAAAAATATTTAAATTGCTATAAAATTGTTGACATTTTTAATATGACTATATATAAATGTAGTTATTGATTTAAAAAAAACGAAATTGTTAGAGTTTGACAAGATAGAAAGATCCACGAGCACAAGAAGAATTTAAATAGAAGTTTACTTCTTCTGTTTGATATTGATTTGAATAAAATGTTTCAATCTTACTGTATTACTTCATTAGATGTTGATTAGAACGGGGTTTCTAAACCTATAAATAGATGTAGTTTATACTCGTAATTATTTAAATTTGACATAGAAAATTTTTTTCTTCTCTGTAAATTGTGTGTTCTATTTTTCTTTCTTTTTTTGCGATATATTGCCATTATCAACATTCTATTTTAATAGAAATTTAAGTAGTAATACAGTTACAGGTATTATGATCAAATATGTGTTGAATATTGTTGATACAAAAAAGTGGCGTGAACGTAATAATCAATTTACATGATGAAGGTGGAGAGTTGTAAGATGATGATGAGGAGTTGGATAAAGCAAAAAGAGAAGGAAGGATTAGATAGATTGACATCAAATCACGTGCATTTTTTGATATGTCAATTAATCGATTTGTCATTCATCAATTCCTTGTTAATTCGAGAAAGTGATGTGACATTATTGAATTGTAAAGTATGTAAGTGACAAGTAATAGATATCTTGTTGAAATGGATAGATCATCAAGAGTAACTAACAATCTAGTAAAATAGTTCTCTTGGGAAAGAATATTGGCAAACTAGGTTAGACAATAGAGGTAGTAGTCATGGTTGTTCGAACAAATCAAATTGACCAATCGAACAAGTTGAATTGAGAATAAGTTGAATCAAATGGTTGAAGCAGTTTTTTTTATTATAATTTTAAATGATTTATTTAATCGAATCAATTTGACCACTAATCAAGTATCGAAAATCTTGACACTAATTTAGAAAAATTAGATGTTAGAAGTATTCCTAGTAAGAGGTGATTAATACTGATGGTGACCCTTCTTGTCTATATGTAACAAATATTAATATTTAGAAAAATGAGAAATAGAAGAGAGATTTAAATTAGTGGACTTATTGCAACTTTATAAATGTGGCAGCTCAAGTCACTAAACTTTCTTGGGCATTACTTCAAAAATGAAAAATAAGGTCATTTTCTTATAGTTTGGTAGGAATTTATGGGTTGTCCTTTTGGATCCAATATTTTGTCTCATTTACTCTAAGGAAACATGTTTAGGTTTTTTATCAATTTGGTCCTTTCTTTTTAAATTTTATGACCTAAAATAAACACTACATTACAATTACTCGTTTCAACACATACATCAATTTTAAAATAACATTCTTCATGGCTTTTGTTTTTTTTTTTGTTTTTTGTTATTTTAGGCTAAATTACAATTTTGGTCAATCCAGTATACTCAAATTTGATATTTAATTTTATATTTTAAATTGACATAACTTGATTATTCTACATGTGTAATGTTATTAATTAGTCCATTTAACCGGTAGCCATCATTTTGACACGGACTTTTTTCAAAATAAATAATAGTGGCTAAGAGTGTGCAAATTTTGGGTAAAACTAAATTAATTTGGTTAAACCAACCAAATTCGTTAATCGGTCGATTAACCAATTTAATTTAGTCGGGGTAGGTTAATAATTTTTTAGAAGTTCAGTTAATGGTTAATTCGGTTCGAAATTAATCGATTAACTAAATTTAATAAATAATATTATAATATATAAGTATTCAGTCAGTTCAATTAATTTTTTAGAAATATAAATTAATCGGCCAGTTAAGTCGATTAATTTTTGATATATTTTATACTTGTTTTAACCAAAATAAATAAATAAATAAATAAATTTCAATTAACCAATTAGATTAACCAAAAAAGTTCAATTCAATTAATTTTTTTGAAAAAATTTCAGTTCGGTTAACGGTTAAAAATTTAAAAGGTCAATTAATTCGGTTAATAGTAGTTCGGATCAGTTAACTGATTAAACAGCCCTAATGGTGGCAACTACTAGAACAAAAATAATATTATAAAAAATAAGGATCAAATTATATAAAATTAAAAATATAGGGACTAAATCCCAAATCTGAGCTTAGTAGTAGAATAAAACCATAATTTGATTTTTTTTATTTCACAATTAACTTTACAAAAGGCAACTCTTTCACTCAAAGTCTTCGAAGTTTCATTCACCAATAGAGTCGAGAGATAAAATTTAAAACCCCGACCAAGAACAACACTGATCTGTTGAAAGATTCATAGACTCCATAAAAACAACAGTTCAATAATTTGTCTCACCTTATACTTTCATAGACATTTTTTGCAAGTAGCAATAAATTGTACCTACCGGCAAAAAAACAACTGAATTGATGACACCAGAACTTACAAGTCAAACAGAGTTCTCCCCTCCACATCTACCTAACACTAAAAAACAGTATAATGGGTGTTAATTTTACACAACTGGATTCATCAATTTCATTTTGAAAAGGAGAAAAGAAAAGGGGAATAAATTCTGCGTGTTTCCCTCGTGTTTTCTCGCCATTCAAACAGTGCTCAAAAGAGAAATTGTTACGCCATAAAAGCCAAAAGAGAATTTTGCACCATGTAAAAGAGAAAACTATACCCTACTGTCTTTTTTTACCATGACGATAATAATCGAATGCAACTATTTGGATAACTAAGTTAAATCTCTACTAAGGAATAGACACGGAAAACTGGTGACTGCTGTTTAAAAAAGGGGTAACTTTTTTCCTTTTTCCATAGCTTAACCTGAGCACATTCAGGTGTCAGATCACATCAAATCTAGTGTATGGTCCTCTTGAATCTTGTGAGTAAATTTAATAAATTTAATAAATGTTGTGAGATTATTTCAAGATTTTAAATTTTAATTTTGATGTAAACAACTGTTGTTATATCCATTAATACAAATATAAAAAGTATAAAGATTAAAATTATTAAATTAAAGTATGGGTTAATGTACCATTTAATATCTAGAGCAATGAATGTTTGTACTTAAATCAACATTAAATTTAAATACCTAAACCAACATTAAAGTTAAACTTAAGTATCAAATTAAACACTAAATCAATCTTAAATACCTAACAGTATATTAACCTAAAGTATAAAAATTAAATTTCACTGGGCATAATAAAAACCTAATTACAAACTTTAACCCTATCAAAACATGGTGGAAACTGGTGTCTGCTGTTTAAAAATGGGGATTGTTTTTCCTTTTCATTTTTCACAGCTTAACTTGAGCTCATTCAGTTGTTTAAAAAATATGGCACTTTTGACTTTGTGGTGGCTATAATGGCTTTCTTACAACAAGAAGTAATGCTTTTCAGGATTTGGATTCATTCACCTGTTTTAGTGTAAAAATTTTACAAACTATGACCCACAAAAATATGTTACATAAACAATTATCCAATAAGTAAATTTTTTCTAGGTTTAGGGTTATCTCTCTCTAGCTATGTTCTCGTATACGACAAATATAAGTATTAGACACAAATAGTTAGCAAAAAGCTTTAACCTGTTCAAAGTTTGGAGACTATAAATGATGAGGAATAAGAGGGAAACTAAAGGGATATTTATGACTGGATAGTGTACAATATAAAGCCAATGACAGAAGTTTTTGATCTCACCTTGGCCTTATGGCAAAAGCCTGAGCTTTTATTAGCTTTTCCTGATGACCTGTTATTCCAAGCCTTCAACAAGAATTAAGCACAATGCCTATATTAATCATATAAATACCAATCTGTACAACAAAGACATTATAGACAGTAAAAACAACATTGTAAACTGCAAAAGCATTGGACAATCTCAAAGAAACTATGATTCATTCCCATATATCACACCTTGTATTTAAAATTTAAAAGCCTATATAATTCCATAACAAAGAAACATCTAAAAAAGGAGAGGTGTCTAGCTAAAGATGAACTGAAGCAGAATGGATATGCATAGAGTAGCATGTTATTCTTACATCTTCCTAGTGCAAAAGATGATCCAATTAGACATTGCAAACAAATTCGGATGAAGGATTATATCATGTCATGTCCTAAACATTCCTAGACACCCTTAGTTGGACTATAGAAACAACAGATGGAATTGCAAAATATACGGCTAAAATATTTGACAATACTGTATTGTCAAGCAGGTCTTGAGAAGTCTTTTAGTTGGTTGCAGTTTAATAAGTCATTAGAGGCGACCCACTGCAGTGAACATCAGAAGCATCAGTAAGCCTTTGCCTTGGAGACAAGGTTATGATTCCGGCAGCATCTACATCAGTGTTCAAAATGTTTTTCCTCTTCTGGGTCTCAGCACCGGATTTCTCTTCCAATGCCTCAGCAATTGGACTCAATGCCTCTGCTTCCTTGGGGTCAAGTGACAGCATGGCTTGAGCTTCAGTCACTACTGATGCGTCGCCATCTGTAGCATATAAAATCCTTTTGATAGCTGCAACAATCTGCAATAACATATAGTAAAACATCAAAAATATCAATTTTAATGACCCTTTTTACTACATATAACATTTCCCTAATCTAAATCTGAATGTCGAAAGAGAAAATACCGGGGAGTCTTCGATTTCGGGTGTCTGGCAGAGAATCTCAATGTCTCTCAACTTTGCAAAGTAAAAATCCCTCTCTTTCTCAAGACTATCCACAGATAGCTTCAACTCAGTAATCTACATTGTAAAGCAGAAAACATAAATTCATCTGAACTTTCTTTAAACTAATGAAATTATCAATTTGTTCCATGAATATAAAGTACCTGTTCATCATACGCAGCCACTGATGTAGATGGTTTGGATGGTGCCTTTGCTGATTGATTAGAAGGGTTCACGGATGAAGGAACATCGTTGCCTTCGAGCATGGGAAGATGTAGGTCTAGGAGCAGCAGTTGAACCCTTGGTTGAGGATGGTTGTGGTGCTGATTTCTTGCTTGCTTCTTTTCCTCCCTTAGAAGCCTCTCTCCTTTCTACTGCATTGTAACTACATGTGACAACAGCAGAAACTCACCAATAGATCTTCTCATTTCTTTTAATTCATATGATATACATACAGCTAAAGACCAGGCCTAAATGCAAGTGTCAAATTCTGAAAAACCTTAAATTCAAGCATATTGAAACTCTCAAATATGACTAAAACTATTGCAATCTGTCATATTGGTGATGGTATAAAGATTAAAACAACAATGCTCAATTCTAACAAAGAAATTGGTTCTAAAGTCACATAGAACAATTAAAGTTAGCCATGTTTCCTAAAATTTGATACTAAAATTTATTTAAAATTAAATTAGACAAAAGAAACCATTTGCATGATCTGCTTAAAAGTAAAGCAAGGTTTAAAAGAAATTTACCTATGAAGACCGCCTCCATTAACCGAATCACAGTATCTTTTCATCCATTGCATGAACTCCAGATTATCAAGCGGTCTTCCTTTCACCAGCTTGCTCACCTCAATATGCTAAAGCAATTAAAAAAAGAATTCAAAACAAAAAAAAAAAATCAAAAACCAGAAGAAAAATAATAATAAATCCTCAAAAAAGATTAAAACAAAACATAAAAGACCTTGGTGATTTTGAGTTTGTTAAAGACATCTTGAAGCACTTTGTAATTCTGGATCATCTCGTATTCGCTCTTGGCATCGAAATTGACTTTGTGCATCGGCACCATCCCTGGATGAACCGAATCCATCAACTGACAGTGAACGGCACCAGAACATGCCTGAAGAAACCAGATCCAAAAAAAAAAATAATCAATAAATCGAAATTTTCTTGATTTACATTAGAAATTAGAAAGATTTAATGATTAAAAAAAAGAACCTCTTCGACTTTGGAGAGACTGAGATGGAGAGTGGTGTTGATCCAAGCAAGGATCTCAGATCTGCCGACGAAGTAAGCACCGTCCATCATTCCGATGTTCGTCGCCATTGCTTTTCTACTTCAGGTAGGATGACAATCGAAGCGCTATGTCTTTTTCTTTTTCTTTATGACGCTGCTATTGGTGTAACAGAGAGAGACGTTTGAAAGGGTTTTTAAAATGAGGGAATGGGCGGGATCTTTACCAATTCAAAAAACGTAAGGGCGAAAAATGGAAAACCAGACCAAATCTAAATTTGATATCTTTAAATTTTAATTTATATTAATATATAATACTATAAAATAAATATTAAATTTTATTAAGTTGTTTATATATAAAAATTTAATAAATGAAAATAATTTTTGAGTGAAAATAGATAATTATTAAATTTTAAATTAATACAAATATTAAGATATCACAATTGTAATTGCAAGCGACACTATATGAATAATTATATCCATAATTAAAGTTTCATGTATAGATTTGAATCATAATCAAATTTTCATATATGTAATTGTACCGAATCAATATTTGTAATATACTTTGTAGATTTAACCTAGCTCAATCGACATAGTTACAATTACAATAATAAAAAAATTCGATTCAAGTCGGGATTTAAGGATTTTGAAAAGGGTTAAGGGTAAA
This sequence comes from Gossypium rotundifolium, assembly GCA_025506655.1. NCBI lineage: Eukaryota > Viridiplantae > Streptophyta > Magnoliopsida > Malvales > Malvaceae > Gossypium > Gossypium rotundifolium. The sequence goes on along the minus strand of CP106723.1, from coordinate 136,519,798 downwards.
GCCTAATATGCATGGGTTGCTTAATTCACTCTAAAGCCCAAATTCATTCGACTATCTCAAGCCTAGCCTTTTTTTTTTTTTTGAGATATAAAATATTTTAAGATTTGGAAATAAAATAAAACAAATAGATTTAGATCTATGTAGTAATAAAAAAAATCATTTTATGCATTATATGTAAGTACATTAATTTGGTAGTTTTAATTTTATAATTTTGAAATTTAAAATTTTAATACCCATCAAACCTGAATTGTGAAATTTATTAAATTGTATTATTTTCAAAATCTGATTTGACAAGCATATTATTATATATGTAATATTATGTCAATTTATTATTTTCGCATATTATTCACATGCAATAAAATCAATTAATAAACTATCATTTGGAATTCGAAAAGTTTAACGATTAAGAATGATTCGATTGAAAAACATATATTAAATTTACAACTTTATACATGGTGCAAAACTAATAGTAAAATGACGAGGGAAGAATATTTAAGCAGGAAAAATGAAAGAATGTGAAGAGGAACAGAGAGAAGGAAGAACGAGATTTCAGAGAGCAAAAGTGAAGAAGAAAACCATGAGTATTTTCATAACTGCCTCACCCCTTTCTGATTGGTCAATAAAAGGTGGGTAACAGACAAAAATTATCAACCTAGCAATAACAGAAATAATTCTCAAAATGCACTGTTTAACTCGAACGGTTACTTGCCCTAAACACCCCGTTTTAAGCACAGATCTAATCCCCTTACACGCACCATTTTCATTAAAATACTTAGGTAAAACGCTGCATCTGGTTACTATACTGAAATTAACAAAAATACAAAAACAACTAACCATTATTACTAATTACCCAATCTCATAGAATTTAATCAAATAATTAAGACTAATAGAAAATTTTAATCAAACGAATTTAACTATTTTTTAAGGCCAAGATCGAAAATTAAAATTTCAAAAAAAATATAATGACTAAATTTAACCAATTAGAAAAGTTAGGTCAAAAACCTAAGGTTAAAATTTACTATTAATTCTTGTGCTTTACTAAAACAGTGGATTTAATCCGTGTCCTTTAATAGGGTCATTTTTAGTCACTGTACTTTTTAAATTTTAAAATTTCATTCCTCGTAATTTAAAACCATTCCTCCGCGCATCCAAAAGCAAGATAGAACAATGCTAGTAAACTCTCTGAAATCTGGTGAAGTTTCTCCTCATCTGGAAGCTGATGACGGAGATGGTTCTCAGACAGAGACAGATCGTATCACTAAGAAAGTCTGCTTTAAAGAAGGAATAGGTGAAGAAGCCATGGATATGTTGGATGAAAACGACTCAAGTCCAAAAATATCCCGGAAAGATAAACTCCTGGGACCAATTCTGGCACACCCGATGATGAAAGATTGGATCCTCTTAGAGACGATACTGTTGAAGACCTTAAATTCCTTGAAGGAGATATACGCAGATCTGTTGTTAACGGCACTCCTGCCATTGATTTTTCGGAAAGGATTCAACAAATCCTGTTCAAAGAAATGGAATCAACAGTAGTGATTAAATTACTCGAAAGAAATATCGGGTATAGGGCTCTTTCTAATCGAATTAGCAGCTTATGGAACCCGTCCATACCTTTCCATCTCATGGATATTGAGAATGGATATTACTTGGCTAAATTTCATTCCGTTCATAATTACACCAAAGTGCTGTCTCGAGGGCCATGGGTGGTTTATGGTCAAATATCTGACAGTACAACCTTGGACCAAAGAATTCAATCCTTCTCAACCTTTTCCAAGCATAGTACTGGCTTGGTTACGATTAACAGGCCTTCCAGGATTCTTATACAAGAAGAAATTCTCGAGGAAATAGGAGAACTTATTGGGAAAGTTGTTCGGCTAGACCTCAATACCGACAGCAGGACCAGAGGTCGCTTTGATAGGATGGCTGTTTACATCAACTTGGACAAGCCATTGACGGCTCAAGTTCTTGTTAATAGCATGAAACAAAGGGTGGAATGTGAAGCGTTGCTGGCGATTTGTTATAATTGTGGAAAGTATGGACACACCAAGGAACTATGCCCTTTGTTGCAAACGGAGGCTGCATCGGGGAAAAAATAGGCAGAAAATGTTCTGACGATGGTAGAAAAAGGAGAAGAAGAAGAGACTTACGAGCCTTGGATGGTGGTTGATAGGAAATCACGAAGAAATTTACAGAAAAATAATCTTTCCAAAAGAATTAACAATGAATATGATAACTCGGGCTCCAGATTTGAAGCTTTGGCACTTTGGGGAAGGAAAGAAGATTTGAAATCTGAACAAGATAAAAGGAAAAATAAACAAATTACAGACCTTCAAAATTCTGAGAGCGTTCGCATTAATGTAGGGACACAAGAAAAGATGTCTCGGGACAAGTCTAGAATTAATAACAGGATACAGCTAGGGGAATTATAACGCTCAGCGAACGGTCAGTTACTCAAAACGTTCCCCAATTCAATGCGCTAGCAAAACATACACAAAACACGAATGGGAAAGGATTGGTTCTAGAAGGTCAACCTTTGAATAAAGTTGTGACAGGTAATTTAGAGTTTGATATGCTTCAGGCCATTATTGAAGTGGGGCCATCTTGCGACAAAACAGGAACACACTGTACCAAAGCAAGAAGCTCATTTATTAATGAGATAGTGGGTCGATCTTTGTCTTTTGTGGACAAAGCTTCAGAAGAAGAAGACCCAACTCTCAATAAACCTAAAGATGACCCAATAAAACTTGATTTGAAGCAGGCTATTAACAGGTTAGACTCTCTTTGCACCAACAAAGACCACATAACCACTGAAGCAGGGAGTTCTTCTTTACAAACTTCTTCTAATTTTTTTAATAATAAGTCGATTATAGACTCTTCAATATTACATGAAAATGGTACTTTTTCACCACATCTACACACATCCTACCTTAATCATATTTTTGATGCTTGGGAATTAAATGGTGTTGATGGCCATTCTATATCTAACAAGACTGTTTCAACATCGGCTAAGATGGTTGAAGTCCAGATGGTTGATTCTCTTGATAGTCTTAATAATAATAGGCACACGGCCGTTACTTTTAAAGAGAAATGACCTAATGAAGGTAAGAACAAGAATCTATTTTCTGGAAAATTAACAGGAGGTAAGGAAGGTGGCTTTCAGGCCACTAGAAAAATTAATAAAATTACGCATGGGAAATGAAATAATATTAAAATTAAAAATTCCTCTAAAATTCCTCTGACTGATTCTATGACTAGGTTGGCCAAGGCTATCTCCATGCCTACAAATGCAGACTCAGGTGCATTTATTCTGTCCACTGGTAAATGTGTTTAATTCAGCTTTTATTTGTTTGGATTGATTGGCTCTTCAATTTTGTTAGTGCTAATAATAATATTATTTTTATTATTTTTTAATCTTTTATGAATTTTAATCTTTCTATATTTTCTTAGAACTGTCAAGGATGTGCTAGTAGTAAATTTCTTCGAGCATTTCGTGAGTATAATCTCGAATATAAACTTGACATTGTGTGTCTCCTAGAGCCGAGAGTCAGTGGTTATAAAGCTAATTCTATTATTGATAAGTTAGAATTTGATCATTCTCACCGCATTGAGTCTATTGATATTTGAGGAGGCATTTGGGTTGGTTGGAAGGATTATATTTCCATCAGCATTATTCATAATCATCCCCAATTCATGCTTCTTAGTATTAAGGGCACTAATTTTATTCATGGTTTTTTTATATTTGTTGTTTATGGTAGTCTTGACAGAACTAAAAAGAAATCTCTCTGGGATGATCTAATAGACGTCTTACCTCAAGATCCCCTGCCATGGATGATTTTGGGCGATTTTAATGCCATCCTATCCCCTAAGGACAAAAAAAAGTGATCGATCGACAGGTAAGAGATGCAACCTATTTGGTAACTTTGTTGATATTTGTAATTTGAGGATCTTGGGTTCATAGGACCTTCCTATACCTGACAAAGAGGAAATACATCCAAGAGATTAGATAGAGCTTTGGCTAATGATGCTTGGATTTCTGATTTTCCACATTCTCTGATTTATCACCTCCCCCGCATTAAATCGGATCATAGGCCCATTCTCCTCAAAATTAGGCCTACGCTTAATGTCGCAAGAGGCAGACCTTTTCGTTTTCTTGCAGGATGGACGGAGCATGCAAAATTTAAGGAATTGGTTTCTAGCAAATGGAGATTGTAACACCCCTTACCCAAGACCGTTGCCGGAGTCGAGCACGAGGCTTTACTAGACTTAACTTACTAGTTCGGGACATAATAATTAAAACTGTCCATCTGCGTCGTGTTCACTAAATCAATTATAACTTGAGTTATGAAACTCGAAATCTAGATCCGTAAATTTTTCTTAAAACTAGACTCATATATCTTCTTACTGTAAAATTTTCAGAATTTTTCGTGTGGTCAATTAGTACAGTTTATTAGTTAAAGTCTCCCCTATTACACAGTTTGACAGTTCTGACCTCTCTTCACTAAAAATCAATTATCTCATAATATAAAACTCTTTTTCCTACACGCTTTTTTTATATAAAAATAGACTCAATAATATTTAATTATATATCTCATGCACAACCTAATTCCATTTCTACTATTTTTGGTAATTTTTAAAATTACGTCACTGCTGCTATCTAACTATTCCCTGCACATAATATCACCAACTTAAGCATTATCAAGCCATATTTATGCATATAAGTATAGCCATTTTCGCATGGCTTCCATACATTTTAAGTTTGTTTTATACAAAACTCCAAGAAGTAAATTAGCTTATACATGCCATGGACCTTGGGTTCAAAAACAAAAAGGTACCAAAAGAGATGATAATGTGAATGACTTGATTGACGATCCTCGAGCTTGAGCTTCAACTTCAAAATCTAATGAACAATGCATAAAACACACCAAATAAGCTATCATAGCTTAGTAAGTTTAAGCAATTTATACTCATTGAATAATATAAAAAATTTTATTCAAGATTTCAAAACCTAATCTCTTGATAACATCCATACCAATCATCCCAAACCATAATAAAATTGAATTTATAATCACATCATATACTTCGACAACTTCCATATACCATCACCACATGATAAATAATTAATATTTATAACATATACTTACCAAATTTTCTATTTGCATTTCCAGCTACTAATAGTCTCAAACTAATAGGTATATTACATACCTTTAATTCACTTCCCTTTTCCAACTAAATCGTTCATACATAACCTATATTAATGCACTTTTTACATTTCCGTATGCATAATAACATTACTCATATAAATCATTTAACGAATCTTATACATACACAATTTTTTGATAAAATTTTGTTACGTATCGCTCATATAGAGCCGTTACTTGATATTTTCCGTAATGTATCGCTCACATAGAGCCGTTACACAATATTTCTCGTAACGTATCGCTCACATAGAGTCGTTACACAATATTTCTCGTAACGTAGCGCTCACATAGAGCCGTTACACAATATTTCTCGTAACGTATCGCTCACATAGAACCGATACTAATTTATCCGCACACATAGTGCTAATTATAAAATTTTCTCCTATTATACTTCATGTATATATATATCCACACATTATAATTAGGACCGAACCCAAGTATATATATTTCAAACCAAATTCTTTTTCCTATAATTTACCATTATATTCGGTCACACTCAATTAAACCCATAATTGCATATTCAATCACCTCCATCATTGATTTCATATTAGTCAAACATACATTCAACCCATGCACTTATTAAATCTTAACTCGACACATTGGTAAAATTTACCTATCTTTATACATCTCAACCATCTAATGTATGACCATATATATAATTACTATTTCAATTACAACCTTCTCCTACTTCAAAGTCCACATTTAACTACTTTTCAAACCATAAATATTCATCCATCTCAAGTATATTAAATTCATACATAAATCAACCACATAATTTGACTAATATATATATTGCCCAATATCACATTCGGCCTTGACATTATTAAGCAACTAACAACTCCTTGAATTTATTCAGATCCCAATTTAGTATTTCTCACATCTATTAGTATCATTATCATACAAACTCACATTTCATATCTAAACCTCCAACAACCACATAATCGGCTACTTATACAAATTTTATAGATACATTCGCAATGTGATATCAATATACTTACCACCATCTAACTTGGGCATATAACATGGTATAAAATTCAATTTAACCCAATTGCTTAAAACTTACCTCGATAGTTGTCAAATTAAGCTTCCCGATCCAATCCCGTTTCCTTTTGTTCTTGATCTAATTAAGTTCAAATTAAATTAATTCAACCACATTTTCATCCAATTAAAAGCAAAATCATATAAATATACAATTTGCCAATTAGCCCCCCAACATTTATAATATTTATAAAATAATCCTTAAAATTCAAAACACGAAATATCAAGAATTTAATTGCCCCTTTCAAAGGCTGAATGCTCACCATCTCCATACAAGTTTCTATGAATTAATTATTATAATTTAACACACTTAAGTTCATGAAGGCCGAATATACAAGCTTAATTTCTTCTTCTCTTATGACAGAATTTGCTAACTCACTGTACACATGCATATTCTTCAATACATGACCAAACAACAAGCTAAATAACCACTATTTATATTCATCCCATTCTAGCCGAATAATAAGAGCATTCCTATGCTCAAATCCAAAATAAATTCTATAACTCTCATACAATTTAAGCCACTAGTCTTCAATTCATCTAAGTCTCTTAAGCAATTCATGTTGTTTTTAAATCAATACTAAACATTTTTCAAATCAAATACAACAACTCAAGAGTGCTCATCTTTGGCCGAATATAAACATGCTTAACCCCAAAATTTTAACATGATTTTATTAGCATTCAAAGCAACCAACCGCAATATGTAAAGATTTACTAAAACCAAGCTAAAATACCCACCTTACTACTACATGCAAGGCCAAAAAATGGAGGTTTAAGCTTCCTTCATTTCTTTGGAAAAGAATCGTGTAGAAGATGATGATGAGGAAAGAGAGAATGAAATTAAAACACATTTCTTTTATTTTATAAAATAAATACTTATTATAATATACTTAAACTAAAATAATGCACCCATTATACATATAAAATTGTTTTTCCTAGCATGCTTGCCGTCCACATCATGAAATTTGGGCAATTTGACATGCAAGTCCTCATGCAAGAAAGACAATTCAATTAACCCTTCAACTTAATAGATACTATTTTTACTATTTTAACTATTTAGTCTTTTCTCTTAATTTAAGCACACCAAAGCAATTAAATTCATAAATTTCCACACATATTCATTCATGATTATTATACACGACACAAAAATAATATTAGGAATTTTTTTTTTGGCTCAGATTCGTGGTTTCGAAACCACCATTCTGATTAGGGTCATAATTGGGCTGTTACAACTCTCCCCCCTTAAGGGATTTTCGTCCCCGAAAATCTTACCGATAAATAAATGTGGATAGCGTTCTTTCATAGATTCCTCAGTTTCCCAGGTCACTTCCTCAACCCCGTGCTTATGCCACATAACTTTAACCAACGAAATTTTCTTATTTCGCAACTCTTTCACTTCCCGAGCTAAGATGTGAATTGGTTCTTAGGCACACATATCCGATTCTTAAACCGTAGACATCCTCAAAGATCTATTTGAAAATCAATCCGCATTAAGCCACAATAACTCCTTTTTGCTTTTAAATCATCATCAACCTTTTGAGCTTCACAAATCTGTTGTACAAACAGTGGTCTCACTTTCAATTCTGCAATGATCACACCATTACCGGTCATAGTTATATTTGCATTCATTGCACGTAGAGCAAATAGTGACTTTCGGCTAAGTGCATCGGCAACCACATTAGCCTTTTTCAGGTGATAATCAATCACAAGCTCATAGTCTTTCAACAGTTCTAACCATCATCGCTGTCTCAAATTCAGATCCTTCTAAGTCATTAAATACTTTAGACTTTTGTGATCCAAATAGAAGTGGCATTTCTCACCGAACAGATAGTGACGCCATATTTTTAAAGCGAAATCTATAGCGGCCAACTCAAGGTCGAGTGTCAGATAATTCCTCTCGTGCGGTTTCAACTGTCTCGAAGCGTAGGCTACAACTTTACCCTCCTGCATCAAAACACAACCCAGCCCATTTAAGGATGCATCGCTAAAAAAATAACGAACTCTTTACCCGATTTTGGCTGAACGAGTATCGGAGCCTCTGTTAACAAGGTCTTTAGTTGATCAAAACTCTTCTGACACTTTTCCGACCACTCAAATTTTACATCTTTCTGAAGTAGCTTTGTCATCGGAGGTGCTATCATAGAAAACCCTTTCACGAAGCGTCTATAATATCCGGTTAGCCCCAAAAAGCTACGAATCTCAGAAATATTCCGCGAAGGTTTCCAATCAAGTATGGCCGAAACTTTACTTGGGTCAACCCGGATGCCCGATGCCGAAATAACATGCCTCACAAAGCTGACTTCATTCAACCAAAACTTACATTTGCTGAATTTCATGTACAACTACTTATCACACAAAATCTGTAACACAAGTCTCAAATGCTCAGCATGTTCGGTTTCATCGTGTGAATATATCAGGATGTCGTCTATGAATACAACCACAAATCGATCTAGATACGGTCTGAATACCCGACTCATCAAATCCATTAAAATTGCAGGGGCATTAGTGAGTCTGAATGGCATCACTAAAAACTCATAATGGCCATATCTCGTCCGAAAAGTAGTCTTTGGTACATCCGAGTCTCTAACTCGCAGCTGATAGTAACCCGACTTCAGAACGATTTTCGAAAATACCGAAGCTCTCTTAAACTGATCAAATAAATCATCGATACGTGGTAACGGATATTTATTCTTTACGGTCACTTTATTGAGTTGCCGATAATCGATGCACATTCTCAAAGTTCCATCCTTCTTTTTCACAAATAGGGCTAGCGCACCCCAGGGAGAGAAACTCGATCGTGCGAAACTTTTATCTGCCAATTCTTGCAACTGAGCCTTCAACTTTTTTTTTTATTCAGTCGGTGCCATTCTATACGGAACTATCGAAATCGGAGTTGTCCCTGGCACTAGCTCAATAACAAACTCTACCTCACGAACGGGTGGCAATCCCGGTAGTTCTTCTAGGAACACATCAGAATATTTATTAACAACTTTGTCTGATTCAATCTTTTTTCGCCACCTTGTTGTCAATAATATACGCTAGATAGGCTTCACAACCCTTCCTCAGATACTGTCGAGCCACCATCAAATATATCACAGCAGATGGTCCACTCAAATCTGCAGACTCAATTCAGATTCTTTTAATATTCTGGCATCTTAAATTAATGATCTTTAAATGCGCAATTAACTCATCGCGACGTGAACTATCAACCAATCCATACTGAGAATAATATCAAACTCATCAATAGGTAGTAACATCAGATCAGCCGTAAAACACATGTCTCGAATCATTAATGGGCAGTTCTTGCATACTTTATCAACTAATACACATCGAGCCAGGGGATTTGAAACCCGGATTACAAATTTAGTAGACTCAACAGGTATAGTCTTACTGGTTGCTAATGTTTCACACACATACGAATGAGTTGAGCTAGGATCAATCAAAGCAGTTACACTAATATCAAAGAGAGTGAAAATACCGGTAATGACATCTGGAGATGAAGCCTCCTCTCTGGCACCGATGGCATAAGCTCTAGCCGGTGCACGGGCCTCTAACAAATAGCCACATCTGACGTTCCCCTCTGAGCGCCACTCCTACCTCCCATATTACGAGATGGTCTACCACTAGTAGTAGTGTTGCTCGGTCTCGCGCTCTGAACAACGCCTTTTTCAGTTGTCTCCAAGCCATCCCGAACGAAATGATCTTGTGAACCACACTTATAACAAGTGTGATTAATATTTACCCCAACACTCGCCAATATGACGTCTACCATACTGTTGACACTCAGGCCTACTCGATTGGGTATTGCCAACACTAGCAACTTATGTAGCCCGAGAACTCACTAGTGGTCATTCTCGTATAGAGACCCCTGTGTTAGGTTTGGACCGGTTACCATCATTCTTGAATTTCTTTTCCTAGCTCTTCAGCTTTACAAACTCGTTCAACTAGTACTATGAACTCATTTATTTCAAGGATGCCAACCAAAAGTTTTATATCTTCATTTAAGCCTTCTTCAAATCTCCGGCACATAGTAGCCTCAGAGGAAACACATTCACGAGCGTAGCAACTAAGTCTCACAAACTTGTGCTCGTATTCGAATACAGTTATATGACCCTGTTTAAGTTCGAGAAACTTTTTACGTTTAGAATCTATGAATCGTTGACTTATATATTTCTTACAGAATTCCGTCTAAAAGAAGTCCCAAGTAACTCTCTCCTTGTAACAATCGATACAAGAGTATTCCACCAATAATAGGCGTAATCCATAATAATGATATGGTGCACTTTAGGCACTCATCGGGTGTACAAGACAGCTCATCAAAAACACGAATAGTATTATCGAGCCAAAATTCAGCTCGATCTACATCATCATCATCTTCGACTCTAAATTGTTAAGCCCCATTTTTTTTCTAAAGCGATCAACCGGGGATTTACTAGCTCTCTCAAGATTTACAATCGAGGGTACCACCGGTGCAACAGGGGGAGTATTTGGATTTAGGGGTTGTTGAACAGTCGGATTGGTTCGTATATACTGACTGAACCAATCAGTCATCATGTTATAAAAGGCTTGTCTTAGCCCCCTCATCGGGATTACTCGCAGCTGGTCAAGATTCCTCCGGCGCAATCCCTTGAGCGGGAATGGGCGCCACACTCTCAACATCTCCAGCTATAGCCCGCTCGGGATCAGGATCCAATACCATATGAAAGAAATAAACACATTTCACTGTCAGAAGTCATCACACTATCACATTATAAATCAGGGCATGTATAGCTAGACTCACACACGCACTACGTTAGTTCAAGAATTGACTAAACCGTAGCTCTGATACCAATCAAATGTAACACCCCTTACCCAAGACCGTTGCCGGAGTCAAGCACGAGGCTTTACTAGACTTAACTTACTAGTTCGGGACATAATAATTAAAACCATCCATCTGCATCGTGTTCACTAAATCAATTATAACTTGAGTTACGAAACTCAAAATCTAGATCCATAAATTTTCTTAAAACTAGACTCTATATCTTCTTCAGAATTTTTCAGTCAATTAGTACGCTTTATTAGTTAAAGTCTCCCTATTACACAGTTTGACAGCTTCGACCTCTCTTCACTAAAAATCAATTATCTCATAATATAAAACTCTTTTTCCTACACTTTTTTTTTTATATAAAAATAGACTCAATAATATTTAATTCTATATCATGCACAACCTAATTCTATTTCTATTATTTTTGGTGATTTTTCAAAATCACGTCACTGCTGCTGTCCAACTATTCCCCGCATAATATCACCAACTTAAGTATGATCAAGCCATATTTATGCATATAAGTATAGCCATTTTCGCATGGCTTCCATACATTTTAAGTTTGTTTTATACAAAACTCCAAGAAGTAAATTAGCTTATACATGCCATGGACCTTGGGTTCAAAAACAAAAGGTACCAAAAGAGATGATAATGTGAATGACTTGACGACGATCCTCGAAATGGAGCTTCAACTTCAAAATCTAATGAACAATGCATAAAAACACCAAATAAGCTATCATAGCTTAGTAAGTTTAAGCAATTTATACTCATTGAATAATATAAACAAAATTTTATTC